>CM067076.1:2040821-2163321 GCA_033980235.1 Diadema setosum | reverse complement strand
AAGTTCATTGCCCCCTGTCTATGACCTTTGACCTTGAGGTGACCTTCATGTTTATTAAAATGTGTAACTTTGTATAACCAGTCTTCCCTCCAAGTTTGATTGAAATTTAAGTCCTCAGTAGAGAGTTATTCAAGTTTTTTGTGGCGTTACGGACGGACGACGGACGGACAGACAGACGCCGCAGGCGATCCCTTAGTCTCCCTACACCTCCAGTGGGTTCGACAAAAACTAGAAATGTCGCTATGGCGACTGGCATGCCTCCGTTGTTATGCATGGTTCTTCCAATACGGCTATAATACATCTTGACAATGTGTGACAACAGTTTCACGTAACTGGCAAAATACAATATACATGTACAGTGTATTATCAAAAATTATATGTTTGTCAAAAAAATGTGTTGAGTGTTCATTTTCCTTGAACTATCTTGTAGTAGGTTTCATTGGATGAATGCTTAAATATCATGTTGTATAATGTCAAATGATAGCACTACACTAGCCCTCAGTGTCCAAATGATGAGCTTGTACTGTAGTTCAGCTTTGTATAGTATATGGTAGTACATGTACCACAATAGTTCTGTGACTTGTACACGGTATCTGTCACTGTATGATGTCAAACTGTGAGGGCGCTATACAGCCTTAGCTTTCCAGGCCAGTGCTTAATGGTTACAAATAGACTTCACAATGTGCTTTCCAGACTTTATTGTCACTCAGTGGATCACAAATACAAAGTGCTTTGACCCATCAGGTCTAAGAAATCATAGTTCTGAATTTGGTGCTGTCTATTGTTCTACCACTTTTTTAATACTCTGAAATACTCCCAAATATCAGTTATACCTACAGTAACATTTTGGATTATTGTACAAGAACATTCAATAATACTCTTATCATCTAGAATCAGAGTCAGAAAATAAAAATTGTCTTCCTACGTGTGCGTCTTATCTAAACAACAAAAATAATGCTAGGCATCTTAACAGTCTCTGTAGTTTGTCATCTGTAAAAGTTTTATTATACAGTGCATTCCCGTTACAACGAACCCAGTTACAACAAAATTCTGGTAATAACAAAGTAAAAATTCAGGCTGCAACATTATCGGCTCTTTGTTTTTGATTGTTTTCTTTGTTCAGTTACAATGAAATTTTGATACAATTTGTATAATGAAAGAAAACTGTTGGTCCCAAGGACTTCTTTATAACAGGAGTCCACTGTAATTTGATCTGTTGGCCATATCCAGAGTAAATTTCTTGGCAAATCTTGATTATTCTCTGACAAGTGTTCAGTGACATTAACCTGTTCACTTTGTTCTTGTTTCTGTTGTTGAAGGCTTGTGATAATTTGTACTCTTTCATTGCATGGCTAGTGTTCCATTAAATAAAGCAAAATCTCCTGCATTTGAGTATTACTTGGTTATATACCAATGTTTATTTGGTTGAATAATTATCAACATGTCTGTAAGTCACTAATTTCAAAAGTGACAAGCAGAATGATTGTAAAAAAAGGGAGCTAAACTATAAAATTCAAAATAGGTTTTATTTTTTGGTGTGGTGCAATGTCAAGAAGTCCAAAACTTTCAATGAGTGATTTCCAAGACATGAGAGCATTTTGGGGGCAAATAAGTCATACAGTGTTAGTTACATGAAGGTACATTAACTTTAAATACACACCAAGAAAAAGCAAACTGAGGGAACCTTTGTGAAGCTTCAATTAATCAAGCATGTATTTAAAGGGGATGGCTAGAAAAAGATCAGTGGGAATCAGTGGGAATGCTGGAGGATGATTGTTCCAATCCTTGTGGGATTCATTTAAGAGTACATTATATATCTATTGTTGTGTGAAAATTATTTGCTTCAGAACGGTCTCATATTCAAGTAATGTGCAGTTTAATGCCCTGTCACTGTACAGGCATGCTAGCCGGGAAACATTAAACTGCACATTACTTGAATATAAGACCATGAAGCAAATAATTTTCACACAACAATAGATATATAATGTACTCTTAAATGAATCCCACAAGAACTGGAAAAATCATCCCCCAGCATTCCCACTGATCAGTTACTAGCCATCCCCTTTAATTGGCAATAGAGCTGAGGAGCATAAACAGGGTCACCCCACTAGACCGACACCCATGAGTCATACAGCCCACGAGTTGGAAACTGAAAAAACGTCCATGAGTCATACAAACCACAACTTTGACACTAGGCACTTAAGGCCCATGAGCTCGACGCTAGGTAAAAACAGCCCACGAGTTTGACATTACAACACGGGGCTTAATGTGACGGCCTCCTGGGCCTTGTTTGCTTAGTGTTGAACTCATGGGCTGTATGATTCATGGGTGTCAAACCTGTGATGTGCACCTGCATAAACTTGTTTTGTTTTTTTTTGGTCAGAAATTGGCATTCTTATTTTTGTTGCTCATTTTGTGCAGATTTAGCAACTTTAACACGTTTCAGCTAATGTTTCTCCAATACAGGATACACAGTAAAAAAAGCAGAATTGCCGATTTAGGTGTAGGAAGAGACGCTAATTTCTGCAGCAAATTTATCCAAGGACTTGACTGATTAAAATACACTGCATACAATCCTGTCTAATAATGATGAGGAATTGACAGACGATCACATTAACCTGTTGAGGACGATTTGATTTTGCTATAACACGCATTTCCCATAGACACCTGCCTGAATACACTCAAGACTTGTCCTCATCAGGTTAAAGGTGATACACTTTTTTTTAACGAGACAAGATATTTCTTTCAAATCCATTATGATTTTTCTACATGCATGTATATGTACAGCAAGAGAAAGCATTCTACATCCATGCAATGACGGGTCCATGATTCAACATGCTTTCTGATTCACTATAATATTAATTCCTTTTTTTTGGGGGGGGGGGGGGGAGGGAGGGGCCTCAAGAGATTCTAAGAATAAAGTACAATGATGATATTCTTTTACAAACTTGAGGACCTTCCTGGGTTTGCGGGTCTGGAGTCCTAATGGACTTTGGCATATCCATGGAAGAAATTTCCTGAGGGAAGCTGATTTGTATGCAGCATGCTACCAAATTATCCAGATGAAGTCTTATTTGTATAATTGTACATTTAACTCTGTAATTACCACTTGTCTTGCTGCCAGTTTTCCCTTCATTTCTGTGGTTGGTTGTACTGTAGTTCTAGAGAAAGTGGACCAATAATATGTCATTTGAAAGTGTAAGATATTGAAAATTGAAAATACTGTGATGAGGTAATTGATGTTTGGTGGCATTGTTGTACTGATTTTTGTGAAGAAATATCATACTTGTAGAACAAAATGCAGTATGAATTCAATATACATTGTATAGTGAATATTAATCTTGTTTATAAAAGACATGCCCTATCACTATTCTCTATACAGTCCTGCTCTTCCTTTAAAGTATTTCTGTAAGGTCTATGGAGTGAAGTTAAGTAAAGTGGACTGTATTTTAGAAATCAATGCGCAAAACAAGTTATGCAGAGAGAAGAAACTTAGGGATATAAACTGGTACATTATACAATGTAAATGTTGTATATGTCCATACGGAGAGCACTACAATTGCCACACATTAGCAAACTTCTTCTAAAAGCAATAACGTGCCCATGAGCAAAGACCACATTGACATGCCATCTTTGTTCAAACAGATAAAATATCTAACAGTACAAATATGATTCTTCAACAAATATGATTCTTAAACAATCTTTACGATACCCATCAAACCGATGACAAATTTTCAATTGCCAAACAAATATACCATGTAAAAATTTAGAGTTTGAGGGCAAAATACATGTAGCTTACGAAAAGAGCAAAGAGTAACCAACACGGTGAATATTTGCAATCTATTACAATTATTGCTTTGATATTAATAACAGGGTAAACATGTCTACTTTGAACTGAGGTTAAGTCCACACACACAAAGATTAATGCCGAGAACATGACAATGTGTTGTGCAATGCTTCCTTCAGCAACCAAACATACATGTATATACCTTGACTTTAGGAGACAACTTGTTTGGTCACCTCTCAACAAATATCTGGTCCACTACTAAATTGATAATACTAGCTCCATTTTGTCCTGTTTTCTAGGTGGTAGTTGAAAACCATACAATGTAGGATTCTACTTTTGTTTTTCTATTGCATCTTTCTAATTTCATTGTGCATTATAATCTTGTGCGTCAATGCATTCTCTCATAATATTGCCCATAAAAGATAAAAACCCTCAATAAAAAATTGATCGAACACAATGGTCCGAATTCACGAAGGTGGTTCAAACTTAGACCATGATACAAATTTAGATCATGGTCTAAAATAAGCATGAAATAGGCGTACCTTTCACATGCGTCTATCAACGTGCGTTACTCGTACCTTTCACATGCGTCTATCAATGTGTGTTACTGGACATCTGTTGGTGTACGCAATTTGTCAATTATATTTACGCAGAAGAAATTTGCATAAACCATGGTTTAAATGTAAACCACTTCGTGAATTCGGGTCTATATGGCAGACCTGTCGATCAAAAAGTCTGAATATTCAGAGGCAGTAGGGTTGCCACACTGAAATTCAATATTCAATCAAATATATTGTTTATGATGCTTAAGTACGTAAGTGGGATGTGACACTCAAATCTGAAGTATCATACCATACACGTATCATCACATACGTTTGATAACATTATCACAGTTTCATGAACGCATACACATAAATTTGTTGTCAATGGAACCTCAGTATTGGAAGCTGCAACGGCTGTTTTGAATCAATACTTCTCATTCTTATGCATATTCTAATGCTACTGGAAAGTGTGGGAAAGAGTAATAACCTTTATCTTGTGTAAGCTTGCATTCTGAAATGTAATCCTTAAGGTCACATTTACACCTTATATACTGCAAAATTGTCACACAAAATTGAATGCAGACAGAAGACTGTCATTTTGGTGAGCACGTCTTCATTTAATTATCTCAATAATCTCTTGTATTCCAGGTGTCAAAACTTCATTACTGTGACGTGGAAACTTGGTCTGACACTTGCTGATAAGACAAAAAATTATATCACTTAGCAAATCGAGTGCCTGGATGAGTTTATTCAATAATCTCTTGTATTGCAGGTGTCAAAACTTTATACTGGACTACGAGAATTAGCTTGATACTTACTGAGATTATGAAAAATGACATCAGTATTCACTTAAATTGAGGGGTGTTAGCCATTAACTTGCACAATGCTTCTTTATCTTTGTCAATGTACAAGTACCGATATATCCACTCACAGTAATACTGCAGGGTGCTGACTTTGTGACCACCGCCTCAAAACTCTTTGGTCTGCGACTGATTCCGCTTGGGGCACTACTGTAAAGTGGAAATTTTCTTGGTATTAAAAAATTCGCGCATTTTGTGCAACCAGAAGTTAGCGTAAAAACAAAAGCATGTAAATATTTTTGCTTGCCTATTTGTTCCAGTAGTTGATGTCGTGATTCCGCAGAACTAAAAACATGTGAAACTTTTCTTGCCCCGCCGAGCGTGAAAAATTAGTCGTGCGAAAATATCCACTTTTACAGTATTTCAGACAGCCCTCAGACCCACGTAACTTACCCCTCTCAGGACAATGACCTTTGACCTCAAAGTGCCACAAACATTGCACACACACACACACACACAGAGGTTGCTGGCAATACAATACAGTAGCTGGGTTAAGCAACCTGCTAAAAAAAGAGATCTACAGTGTAGCTGCCTCAAGGGAGGTGTGCATCCCTCCCTGCTGCTTCCATATCACAAGTTCCCATTCACTACTGGAATAATCATGCTGTACATTAATTCATCCCCCACTTACCCTGCGCTTGAGTGCCAGACTGTCGGAATAGATTTTAAGATACCAGCAATTTTTCCAGCAGAGCATACAGTAGAAATCTTGACTGGCAATGGCTGTTACTGTTATGCCTTTATTCCCTCACAAAAAAAAAAAAAAATATTCTCAGGAAGCGCAACATACATTATCTCAAATTTCAGTATTCAGTATATCATGAGAAATGAAATTCATATAGTATTTCATGTTTTGAAATTTGCTCTTTCATATTACAGTCATAATTCCAATAAAATAGCAACCTTTAGATTTGCAAAGGTTTTCTACGGTTAAAATATGATTAATTCTAAAATTCCATTTATTTCTTACTTTATATTCCATTTCAATGAAACTTCTACCATTTTGTTTGCCTGAATTACTTTATTAACTGAAGTCGAACTGGAATATGGGTATTTCATGGGGTTTGCAAGTGCATGTGTGTAAAAATTAGCCTTTTGTAAATACAATTTCAATTGCATGAAAAGTATGCATTCCTCGACTAGTTACTAACATTTGTTAGGAGAGATAGCAATCCCCTTGCTTTCTGAAGGAGGCAAGCCAACAAAATAAATATACAGATTGTGTATCAGATTTTTTTTTTTTTCATATTTTTCACATCGTTCCACACCTGTAACTCTTTAAATCAATGCAGCCTTCCAGGGGCGGATCCAGGAATTCCATAAAGGGGGGGGGGGGGGGGGGGGGGCTTACAAAATTAAATGGGGGCACATGCAACCCCCATTTTTCTTTTATTTGAACAAAAAAACATGTGTGTAAAAATTAGCCTTTTGTAAATACAATTTCAATTGCATGAAAAGTATGAATTCCTCGACTAGTTACTAACATTTGTTAGGAGAGATAGCAATCCCCTTGCTGCCTGAAGGAGGCAAGCCAACAAAATAAATATACAGATTGTGTATCAGATTTTTTTTTGTTTAATTCATATTTTTCACATCGTTCCACACCTGTAACTCTTTAAATCAATGCAGCCTTCCAGGGGCGGATCCAGGAATTATTCCATAAAAGGGGGGGGGGGGGGGGGGGGGGGGGGGGGGGGGGGCTTACAAAATTAAATGGGGGCACATGCAACCCCCATTTTTCTTTTATTTGAACAAAAAAAACAAGGGGCGCCCAGTGCCCCCCCCCCCCCCCCCCGGATCTACCACTGCCTTCTTATTCTCCAATGTTAGCACATGGATTTCACACATGGTTTGTTTACCAATTGGCGCATACGCTGGAGTGTTTTCTTCGTCAGTTGGCACAGATGTCCGGGAAGTAATTGTGCCACCATGGCCTTCCTGTTGGACTGAGGCGATTAGCTACACCTGAGTGGGCTTGCTAACTTTACAATTAAGTCAAATGTGGATGGATTACCGCATACTTATGAAAAGCTTGGCTAGCTAAGTACCCAGGCACACAAAGGGTTAAACAAAACCTTAGACACTCATGGCTCTTGAACGAATTGTCTGATTTTCTTCAAACTTCACTGATGTGTTCTACTAATATTTTTGAATTCAGTGAAGTCACATGCACACTCAGGGGTGAATTCTCCCTCTTTAAAGGTGATTAGATGTTAACGATAACTCAAGCATGTGAGTAAATCTGACTTGCGAATGAGCCAACTTGGAGCAGAGTCTACCCAAACATGGGAGGGTTTAAGTTAGGGACAGGACTACATGTATATGGACAGCCCTAAGTACATTCTACTCCCTGTCATCCTGTTTTGGTTCAAAAACTGCATTTGTGAAGGTTATGCACTTGCTTAAATATGCATAATTTGGATGATTTCAGATAAAATTTTCTACATCTAATCAATCAAAAAGAGAATGAAAAAGTGAAGCATGAATCAATAGCTGCTACAGACTTTGTACACTAAAATATACCAATAACAATCAATAGACAAGGTTGTGGGACGAGGATATATCAGTATGTCTCTTTCTAATTGTTAAAAAAGAACAGTGAATAGTTACAAAATGTAATTGGTGTTGGCCAAGCGGTGAATATAAGGCTTGTTTCAGTTTTCAAATGATGAATTATGAAATCTTCCATGAAATTCTATGTTCAAAGAAGACTGGCAGTTTTCATTACCTAGCCTGCGCTACCGTCAGACATTGCATGAAAACTAAGTGGACATACATGCAGCAGTGATATAGATCCACAAAGGGCTAACAAATCTGTTGCAGCTTCAGATAATAATTATAATGATTTGCTTCTTCGAATGCTTTAAAGCGACAGATATCCCGCAGACTATGATCACTCAAACTTGGCACAATGCGAAGAATATTTATCACTTAATTTTGCACTGCAGCTTGCACTGAAGAAGAGCTAGCAATCTTCTTTCCATCATTTTCCAGGATAAGTCATACAACACACTCCAAAGCATACTTCAGCTGGAGCTTTTCAGTCTACAGGATGCATTTCCATGCAACTCTTCCCCTCTTACCAAATAAAACTACAAGGAAGAAGATTGTGATCCTCACTTCTGGAACCTTTCATGCAATTAGCTGCATTGAGAAATACTACATGTCCCAGCCCCCACAGACCTCTGATTTTTACAACTCGCCACGTACATGCATGAGCGCATATGGGTCAAAGGGCATGCATCTAGACTATGTTAGCTCCTGCGGCCTTTGACGGCTCCTCCGTTCAAGCTTCCTGCTGCTTCTTGTAGTGGTCGGGGTGACGACGCATGTTCTGCTCGGCCAGTGTCTCTCCCTTGCCGGCCCTCTGGTGCCCCTTGTAGATCATGGCCATGCAGCCCAGCATGGTGAGAATGCCGATGAAGATGTTGACGTAGATGCGGAACTTGTTGCGCATAGAGTTCACCAAGTGAACGCTGGTGGAGATAAATGGCAAACAAAAAAAGGAGGGGGGGGGGGGGAGTGAACATCAATGCTGATGATGAGGCATTTAAATTACTATGCAACGTCAGAGAAAGAATCTATCCAAGGGCTACGGCTGTTCTATATCGTCCACATATATCATTTATCAAAATGAGGCCAACCTAGATTACTACCTTGCATACACTGTATGTTTTAAACATGAGATTTCCATGTTCATTCTACAGATGAGCAACACATTTCAAAGGTAAAATAAATGTGCTGAAAATCTGACAAAGTACATGTAAGCTTGCATTTTCATAACATCAAATGGTGTTACCAGTACATCTACAAGCTACAGTACGTCAGCAATGCCTTTCCTCCTTTTTGCATGTCCTGTGAACGTGATTTTTATACTTAGTTCTTGTGATTCAAGTAAAAAATAAAGGGTCTAAGGATATTACATTCACACTAATCTTCAAAATCTAAGATCCTTTGGAAAACAGTCCACTACTTTTGATCAATAGGACAGAACATATGGCACAGAAAGGGAAGGATTTCTTGAAAAGATCCAAGTTGTGATGGTTTCAATTAGTAGAAATGAATGAGTGACAGCCCCCTTTAATAGTCTAGCTTCTTGAGTCTTTTTATGATCAATGCCCTAATTCAAGCTGCTAAACCTTACTGTACGTATGCATCAAGTTTGGTGATGGCATCAAGAAAAAAAAAGAAAGAAAGAAAGAGTCCTGGCTGATTGCCCTCTGGTAACAACAAAGGTCAAAAGTTTATGCACTCATAATTTGCGCATATATGCTCCTCAATATTCTGAATGGGAAAAACTGTTTGCTGAGAGCAACTGGACGGGACTCTTTTCTTCTCCTGGCAAACATATTCTCAGGATCAGGTCACAACGTGGACAGTGAGGATGAGCAGCTGCTTTAATGAATAAAAATGGCATAACAAAGAGTCTAAAGCCTAGACCACAGTTCCCCCTACATCTGCCTTATTATTCTACTCTACATCGTATCGTTTCAAGTATAATGCACGTTCATGTACATGACGGCTACGAGTCATTTGGACGCTTGACTGACTTACGAGACGGTATCAGGCACTTCACCGACAGTTTTGTACTTCCCAAAGAATACAAGAAGCCTCTTGTCGAAGTTGGATGTTGCTCTGGCACCGAAGTGTTCATGCTGTGGGCTGCCTTGGACTGAAATGGAACAGTAACAAGAACATCAACAAAAATAAAATTAACAAATACAAATGAATCATCTTTCAAGGTATCACATCAAATGCAATCAATTCCAAGTACTCGTAGGAAATATTTAAGCTCAACTATAAGCTCAACTAATCTCAACAAAGGCATGAGATGTGTTTTGTTGGCAGGGGCCAAGCATCTTTGCTTTACAAAAGATGTAGCACTGAGACCGAGTGTGACACGCATCATGAACACATCTGAAGATTCACTGTGTGAGTTTTTTCAATTTGTCTTCCTCTACAAATTAAATTTGTTAAGATCGCAGCTGCTGATCTGGGGCCCATTTCATAAAACTTGTCATCTGTGCAGCACACTACCACCACTCAAGCCTGTCCCTGGTTGCCAGATGGAGACAATTTGAAGAAACTCACACAGGGTGCTGAACCTTCACCCCTCTGAATAACACAATATCTTTCTTTCACATCTGATGATGTACGCACAACAGCCGATACCGAATTTCAACTTTAAATCACACTACACTTTTTATCCTAACTTAATAATTCTATTTAATGTCACGGGTTAATCCTTTAATCACAATAATGTTTTGGGTTTCTTCTTGTAGGAATTCAGAGAAGAAAGATTTCTGATTCTAACTAGAATCTAGACTCTTTTAAAAGGTTCATCTAACGTTAGCTGACACCTATCTAAATTACTCAATTACCCAATTTACCCGGCAATTGTGCACTTTACGGCCCTATATTATCGGTACCTCATTCGCCGTGTGCTAAGGTGATATCCCATAAACCATTCCGCACTGAATCAGCTGGCGAGCTTCTCTTGCTGTATGGAACGCCGTTTGACAAGTGATAAGGTCAGTAAAAGCCCGCCTCACTCATGGCGCTTCTGCGGAGCTAGCTGATCGCGCAAACCAACCACGCGGGCGAGGCTTGCGCTTGTGTGTGTGTGTGTCCATGTAGTGGCTGGCCGTAAATCGGTAGCTATACACACTTCGCACGGCGTCTGGTAGACTGTGTAGACGAAATAAACACTAACAGACTGACGAATCGAGATAAGATTTTGTGGGTTTTTTTTTATTATTTTACAGAATAATTCCGCCAAGGCCGCAGCGGACATACGCCCTCCGCAATAGGTTTAATTAGTGATACTTTGCTGTAATATAGCACGCAAAATTAATTCATTTAAAATCATGATTGAAGCACGGAAGTTTACCACTCATTGCGTTCCAGTTGTGTGCCAATCAATGCACAACTCGCGCTCGATCACGCCGCGCCGCACAGGCAGGGAAGGGCGTTAGAGCAACCATGTGGCGTACCGTAAGAGCTTTCATCACTCACACGCAAATTGACACATTCACACACACTGCACTGCATGCATCCCAACACGAAATCTCACACACATGTACACAGTACAGTGCCGGAAGACCCGCTGTCGAACCGCGGTGCCTGATAGGAACTCGAATTCACACGCACTGCTCGATTAGGGTAAAATCTCGCACCGATAATATTGACCGATTCTGTGACGCGCTATGTGTATTTTTGGCATGGGCGCAGCCATAGTGGGTGTATCAGCCGACCCCCCCTCCGCACTCCCCCACCCCTCTCCCTACATTAGCACGCGCGCAGAATGAAAAACTGCTTTAGCCAATAGGCGTCTCGTACTGAGTGCGCGAATGCTTGCTTAGTGCGCGAACCTTTGTTACAAGTGCGTGTAAACATGTTGCCCCTGGGTGGGGGAGAGCAGGGGGGGTCGGCTGATACACCCACTATGGCTGCGCCCTGTGCCGTAAAATGTCTGCTGCCCTCAACGAACCCGAATCGGTCAATAGGGCCGTAAAGTGCACAATTGCCATTTACCCAATATAACGAAGACAAGAACAATTTTCAGAGCAGCAAATTTAGTGATGACAAGACAATAAAATTCGCCACTCTAAAAATTAAATCTATCGAAGAGTAACAATGTTAGGACTTTTCAGAGTAGAGAATTTTATGACCGACAACCTAAATGTAGTAAAATCTTTTAGACTTTCACCTCTGGTTACAGGCTCTTTGGTTGCAGCTTGCTTCTCGATTGGACTGATCTTTTGTGCATCACAAAGTACAGCTCTGCTTGTGCTGAATGACTGCAGACGCGGGTTGGTCCAGACATTTTGACTGCCGAGTTCTTGGGATATCCCCAAGCGACTTTGTGGGACTGCGTTGCTGGTTCGGTAGGCAGCCAGTGAAACATTTCTTGTACCACCAGCCTTGTTGACTGCTCGCAACGAAGAAAATGTCCCGCGGAATAGTGGGTAGAATCTTGATGACTGCATTGTCCCTTCTAGAAATTGTGCTAAGTTTGGCACGTGAAAAGTCAACCAAATGGTGTCTCGAGCCTCTACAATTATCTAATGTTACTAGACTATTAGTATTAACTGTTAGTAGGCCTACTAACGTTAGACCTGACTGGCTGGGTCGCTACGATGTAAACAAACTTCGCATTTCACGTTGCACCGTTAGAAACTTAGAAGAAGGGCAAGACGCTGTCACCTTGTCATCCAAGGTCTTGCTCCCACCTCCCTAGTCAAAATATGGATGCACGTGTAAAATGCACGTAGACGTCTATTGATTGTTGAAAGCAAACCACCGCACCGTGGTGGTACACGTGAAACACGTCGCCTAAAATGGAACCCAGCTGCAGTGATGTGGTTTACCTCGGCAGCAGATTACTTCAAAACGGAGTCGTACTATGACCTAGATCACCAAAATCTGACGAGCTAAGCTGTACAGCAGCTTCCTAAATTTCACTGGGATGCTAATGCAGGCCTGAGGCGAGGCAGTCGCGAGGATCGGGGATCAGGGAACCTGCAACTGACGAGGGGAACGTGCGGGCAAAGTGTCTGAGCATGGACGATCGCGAGGTCGGTCGCGAAGCGTGCACCGCACCAGCTGGGTCTGTTTTGGCGTGAATCTCACGTACCCTCGTGTTTTGCATTCATTCATATTCATAACATTGTTGAAAAGATATCATGCATATTCAGTATGGTGCTGTGTTGTCAGACCATTACTGTCACCCTGTGTAAGCTGAGAAGTGAAATGGTGGTGATTGAACTCTCGCTGTGAACCTGTCGTACTTAGAGAATTGGGTAAGGTAAGGTCATGAGTAGTTTAACAAAACAAAAACAAGGTTCGCTTTTTCCATTCCAGGTGCTGGCGATTTTATTAGACCTGGCTTGTTGATTTGTACCATACTGCCAGAAATGAGACACAAACCTGTTTAAAATGAATGAGCGCGCCTAGCCTATGTGACATAATCATGACTGTGTTTAGGCCCTAAATAGTTACTGGAGTATTCATTTCATTTCTTTGTATGTCAAACTATGTTTAAAAACACAAACATGGAAATTTGAGTTTTGTCACACGCCCAACAAAATATTCAAACATAAGCAGTGGCAGATCCAGGATGTTGAAGGGGGGGGGGGTGCACCCGGTACGGTGGAGGGGGAATTCGATCTACTATTACCCCCCCCCCCCCCCGCAAGAACTTTTTGGAGGAAAAAATCATGTTGATAAGTCGCATTTTGAGAGAACTTTTCGAGGAGAAACACTAACTTAAACATATTATTTCGATGACCTCAATTCGATGAATAAAAGGCCTGCATCCCCCCATTTTTTTTTTTTTTTTTTGCTTGTAAAATCTTAAGTACGTGGAAAATGAAACTTTTTGTGTATAACTGACAATTTAGAAATACTGACTTTGAATGGTCCCCCTTCGACTATCACGATCTCAGAGCGGGGAGGGAGCAAAGCGACCGAGCGGGGAGTGGGGAGGTAGAAGGGGTAACCCCCTCCTACGATAAGATTTTGAAAAAAAAAAAAATCATGTTTAAAACTGTCGCATTTTGCCAGAGCACTTTTAGAGGAAAAACACTTGCTTAAACATTGTTATTTAATGAATAAAAGACCGTGGTTGGTCGGCTTGTAAAATAGAAACAGAAAATGACACACCTCTTATTTTGTGATTTTTTACTTTGAATGAAACAATTATAGTGCCTATGGCCCGTTCAGCTATCAAGATCAAGCGGCACGGTAGCGAAGCGACCAACTTGCGATGGGCGGGGTAATTAGTGGGAGAGCCGGGTTACCCCCACGGTAAGGACTTTTTGAGAAAAAAAAAATCATGTTTTAAACAGTCGCATTTTCAGAGATTTCTTTTAGAGAAAAACACTGTTGTTATTCAATGAATAAAAGACCGAAATTGGTTGCTTGTAGAATAGAAAAGAGAAACTAAAAGACGTCTTGTTTTGGAGTAAATATAGACATAATTGACTTTAAAGGCATAATTTACCATTTGCAGATGAAACAAAAACCCAGCATTAGTGTTTTAAAACAGTTCTAAAATGTGAGTTATGGATAGCAGGGAATAATTTTCCCTTCTCGAAATTGAATAGCAATTTTTGTCGATGGACATACATTTTCAACAAAATGATATACAAGTATATGTAATGAAACTGCTATGCAAATTACATTTTGTATAGCAGTCATACCAAAATGCATAGCAAATTGCTATGCGATACCAGGGAAATTATTCCCTGGATAGAAACAACCACTGTAAAAATTTGAATCAGTAAAAACGATGTTAAGTATTGTTAAATACACAAAATGTGAACAATAGGTATAATAAAAATTCTTCCAGATTAAACCGTCTACATATACGGTTTATTGAGAAAAATACAGATATTTCCTTATATTTTAGGCTTTATCGCAAAAATTGTATATGATAGGATGTTTTGTGGTACAACAGACCTACACATATGCATTAAATGTCATATCTTGAAAATTATTGAAATCACTGTTCCCAAAGGTAAACAGGACCTTTAAATGATGCACTTAAGCCCCCGTTCCACTGTCACGATCTGGACCCCTGATCTCGATCCATCAGATTGGGAAAGGGCGCGGGAAAAGCGTATACTGGGATCGCTTTAAATAGGAAGCATCCTTCATAGCAGCATCGCTCTGACGACGGAGTAAGCGGGATTTTTTTTTCAGATCAGCGAAAAATTTTGAACATGTTCAAAATGTATAATAAATCAATAAGTTCCAAAGGAAATTAATGAGCTAGACCCTATAGAAATTAATGAGAACACATAATAGAACATACATATTTCACTGAATAATAGGCCCATTGTTTTATGCAGACTGTATAGATAGGGCTTGTACCATGGACTGGATGTGCTCAATGACGGATCCAGGAGGGGCGCACCGGGCGCGCGCCCCTTCGTAGTTTATATTTATTATTTTTTTTAATAAAAGAAATAAAAAAAAATGGAAGGGGACACGTGCGCCCCCTTAGTTTTTATATTGCGCTCCGCCCTCCCCCCCCCCTTCCCGATTCCTCATGGATCCGCCCATACATGAGACTATAATTGCCCAAAATTCCATCATTACATACTCACTCCCCCACCCCCGCCTCTTGAACCATAAGCTACACCCAGCCCCTGGTGGATCGTTTAATTGCTAACACTGAATAGAATTTTACCCCCCCCCCCCAAAAAAAAAAAAAAAAAAAACAACAAACAAACAAACAAACAAACAAAAAACAAAACAAAGCAAAAACAAAACAAAACCCCCAAAATCCCCCCCAAAACCCCCCAAAACCCCCCAAACCCCCCCCCCAAAAAAAAAGACACAAAAAAAAACACAAAAACACACACACAAAAAAAACAATAGCAACTACAACAAACAAAACAAAACAAAACAAAACAAAAAATCCAAATGACCATGGTGATGAATCGATTTTGCATGGATGTTTGTTCCCATTTCCGGCAGCGGTGGAACTTGGTTGGCTGTCGGGTGTTGTAGGCCCTACTAGTATTCAATGAACTATTACGTTCGTTATTCCGAAGGTTCGTTAATCCAAAAATGAAACAGGGTACTTATTCCGAGTATTCGTTGGGCCGGAGGTTCACGTTATTCCAAAGGTTTGCTATCCGAAAATGAAAGAGGTCCGTTATTCCGAAACTTCGTAAATCCAAAAGTGAAATAAGGTACGTATAATTCCGAAGGTTTGTTATTAAGCACTGTCTATACATTTTCGGATTAACGAATCTTATCAGTTTCGGACTGACGAACCTTCGGAATAACAAATCTTATTTCTCCTTCAGACTATCTAACCATCGGAATTACGCTGCAAAATAATGCTCGAATTAAGGAACCCTATTCCATATTCGGATAAGCGAGCCTGCAGGTATATATACGGATCGGAATTTTGTGTTTCCAATAACGAACCTTTGTAATAACGAACTTTTTTTATTTTCGGATTTACGAACCTTCGGAATAACGAACATCACCCCCTTGTATAACTAAGTACACTTCGTTGAAGCAAAACATTTCAGTGAGGTAGGCCTATAGGGGAAGACTATTGGTAAAATACCTATACAATGCATCAAAGAAACAACTTGCAAGACATTGCAGTCATGGACAGTGTGTGAAATCGGTGGAACAATGGTGTTGACGGAGCAAAATAATGGGTGGCGGCACAATTTAATGTTTGTGTTTGGTTGGTTCATCATAAGTGTATATTGTATTTGTCTTGGGTTTAGCAGTTTACCGGTGTAGAGGAAAAACAAAACAAAACATCGGCGGCAAGAACTCCTGTGGTCGTCCAAATACTGACGCAAACTGATAGGATATCTCTCCCCTGTCCACAGCACATCAACCCGGCCCTTATACCATCCCAGCTAACATTTGGACTTTTTCTGAACATTCTTGAAACGTTCCAAGTTCATTATTTGGACGTTTTGTCAAAACGTTTTCAGAACGTCTTTTTGTGGAAGGTTTTCGACGTATTTGAAACGTTTGAAATGGACGTTATAAGAACATTTTTAAACATTTAAAAAAACCAACAAAAACCTGTCGGAATTTTTAAGGACCTGTAGAAAACCTTTTGGACGTTATAGACCTCAGTAAAACCTTTCAAGAATATTCAAAACATTCTGTGGACGTCCAGAAAATCTTTGAAAACCGTCTAGAACGTTAAAAAACGCTTTAAGAACGTCTAAAAGTCTTATGACCCGTTCCAGAACGTTTAGAGAACCTTTCATATCCATCTGGAACGTCCAGAAAATCTTTTAAGAACGTCTAATGTTTATTTTTATTGGGTATAAATATATAGTTATGAGATTATACAGGTACAATCTGGGATTATTGTACCCTAATTAGGCCTGCGGATTGAGGCTGAATTTGGGGGTCAACTGGCAACTATCGTATAACAAACAAATTTTGTAATTTTTTGAAAGTATATTTCTTAACCAACTTACCAGTAAAATTTACCCGAAATTTCTGCGTCGGAACATGCTCAAACGACGTCATCAATATGGCCACCTCAAAACCCCAAAAATCAATGAGAATTTTAGGATATCTCAAGTGTTCATTATACAACTGACATTATAATCATTAGATAAATTGCCAGTGTATGTATTTCTTATTTCCTGCCTTTCTTCAAACAAAATTGGGCCCATTTGTGACCTCTTTTCAAAAAATCTGAGCCCAAATTAGGTCATTTCTATGGCAACTTTATGCTGAAAACATTTTTTTTTTCTCAAACAAAAAATGCAACACCCTCTCAACGATAAACACCATTCTAAATTTACATAAGTATGTAAATTTAATAGACTAGAGTTGAGACCTAACCTGTGAGAGACCATAGCTACCATGGTTACACTCAAATTTTCCTGTAGCCATTATAACACAGCTGTCCAGATATCACAAATTTTATTTGTGTATTATGTATATTCCATCTCAGTAGCTGGATTTTTTGTTGTTTTTCGTTTTGCATTTGGCACAATCATAGGACAATCTGACATTTTTTCAAGCCAATTAGGCATAGAACATAGATTAATTTCTCATATTAGACGAGACCCTCCTCCACCTCAGCCCCCTTGTTAGTTCATGGCTGTTCCTTTCTTACAGTCCTGTAGGGTGTTTCACCAAACTTCTCATTGGTTTCATTTTCACTTCACTGGTTTCAGTCTCGCTATCTCACTTTTTTTAATTATGTTTCAGTCACGAGGACATGCTAAGTGAAACTGGAAACACTAATTGCCACTGATCTCACTGAAATCAATGTCGGTGAAATGGGTCTTGCATGGATTTCTGTACGATATCAAAGCAAGCTCATTATACTCGATGGACTACTACAACAAATACTGTACTTCTGAAAGAAATGAAGCACTGTTAACAGAAACTGGATACACATTTTGTCATAGATCACATTAGTCCAGTCAAAATAGGGTTTCACCCACTATACTAATTGCAGTAGGAAATTCCACTGCAGTGCTACTTGTTATGGGCTCCCAAACACCTTACTCAAAGTCCCAAAAAATCCAGTGGGGCATAGTGGCTAAATTTCCATAATATGCAAATTAGCACCCATTATGATAAAAATACAGTGTTTCCATGAAAACTATACTTCTAGGTTTTAGATTGGAACACCGAAAGTGTTGAAACCTATGTTTATAATGTCAGTTAGTACAATGCAAACATTCGCCATGACATGTACATAGTCTGGGCCTCATTTGCATAATATGCAAATTAGCTCCCATAGGCCTAATGATAAAAATACAGTGTTTCCATGAAAACAATGCTTCTGGAAAGTGTCGAAATCTATGTTTACGATGTCAGTTAGTGCGATGCAATTATTTCCATGTACATATAGTCTGGGCCTCATTTGCATAGTATGCAAATTAGCTCCCATAATGATAAAAATACAGTGTTTCCATGAAAACAATGCTTCTAGGTTTCAGATTGGAACATCGAAAATGTTGAAACCTATGTTTGCAATGTGAGTTAGTCATGTTAGTGCGATGCAAATATTTCCACGTATATAATCTCGGCCTCTTGCATAATATGCAAAGGGTTCCCGGAGCCAACGGAATACTCTAATGCATCAAAGTGCCCGATATGAGCATATCAAGAGTGTTCAAATAATATTTCAGTTTCTCTTCACCAAACACAAACTTTACAGCCTTAGTAGACCAGCATGAATAATATCATAAAATTAGAGTTTGTTATCCAACAGATAATGATAGCTTAAAAGTACGAAATTAAACAATTGTCAACATCTATAATTTGTCTAAATTTGTAATGAATTAACTCTATTTGGAGGGTGGTTTGCTCGAATCTTGATGATTCATCTCTTGCATCCTTGAGGGTTTTGAGATATTGAAGATGGCACAGTCAAAGGAAACCCTGTAGGTAGCGCCCAAAGTCACCCCAGTCGATCATACCCCCACGACCATTTACACAACATGCATCTACCAACGCGATTTCCGTTGTTGTAAGCGTACGAGATTTTATTTTCAAGTCGTTTGGCCGACTCTTTTATTTCCATGAAATAGAATTGGTAATAACAGAAACATTTTCCTACAATGTGTATAATTATCTTTAAAAAGTGGTGCACAGTCAAAGCGACTCGTAGGGAGGTACCCGAATTCATCCCTATACCCTCACGGCTCGGTACAAAACATAATTATACACACGTGAATACAGCTGTTTGAAGCGAAAAAAAAAAACTCTGTGCATAACGTCCCTTTAGTTTCATTTCCATTAAAATTCAGTGGAAGTTATAGAAGAATTTTTGTTCTACAATATCTATAGGGTGAAAATGGTTCACATACTAAGGCAACTACGTGGAGAGCGCCCAAAATTACCCCACCCAAAGGCAGTCTAAGACATGCAATAATCATGTACCAACGCAAATACATAATGATGTTCTATGGGTACATGCCTTTAAACAGTCCCTTTGGTCCTCTAGCAAAGAAACTTTTATTTGATGAAATTCAACGGAGTCAACAGACGATATATTGCTCTGCAATTTTGACTTACACTGACATAGTTAAAATGGTTATCATTCGAAGGGAGCGTGCTATATGGGAAGTACCCACATTAATTGCCTCTATACATGACCCTTTGTAACGCAAATATCAACGCAATTACAGTCGTTCCAAAAGTGCATGTCTAAAAAAAAAAACGTTCCTTGAGTTTTATGACTATCACTTGAGTTTTACATTTATGTATAATTATCGTATGGTGCTATAATCATTGTAAATTCTTTTCATTCGACATAGTTTTACGCACCTCATTTTCTTTTACAAAGAAAGTGATGTCTCGATCTGTTCTTGTTGAAAATGAAATAAAAATTAAATTGAATTGTATTGAACTGGATTCCTGCCATATCAAGACACCTTTTTTTTTTCTATAAAAGTTGCCGGGGTAGAGATGAAATAACAACATTGATCTACAATATCTATGCAGTCCAAAGGGTTCACTTGCAAAGACCACCTTAGGAGAGGTGCTCAAAGTAACTCCATGCATCCCAAAGGCAATGAAAAACGTGCAGTATACAACCGAGAAAAATGTTCCATGGTTACATACCTCTGAAAAGCTCTTTCGCCTATGTAGCACATGCGCTTTTATGTTCGTAAAATGCTATTAAGGTGATATAGGACACGTTGCTTTACAATGTATATTTTGTCAAGCCCTTGGGAAGTGCCAAGATTACCCCTACCCTGACCGTCGTGGTCCTGAAACAGATTAACAAAACATGCATTTATGCCAAAGCAAACTCACTTGTACATGCATGTAAAGTCGTTTTGCCGAGTGGTAAGTAAAGACACTTTACTTTTCATGATTTTTGAATGGTAGAGACACTGCTTTGCAATCATCATTAGTCAAAGGGGTGCACATTCAACGGCAACCGAGTGGGATGTGTTCAAAATCATCTAACCCCACGGCAATATAGAAACATGCACTAGCAAATAGCACAAATATGTTTCAATTTCCCATGCCTTCACATTTTCCCGATCGTTACGGTTGTAGAGCAGTTGCCCTTTTGTTTGTAAGAAATGCAATATGATTACAAAAAGAAAAATGTTCTACATTAACTACATTGTCAAAAGGGTGAACATTCAAAAGCAATCTCTTGGGAAAATCTCCAGAATTACACCGCCGCTCAAGACCCGTAATTACATCACATGGATACTATGAACGCAAATACCGACGTTCTTTCGTGCATGGTTTTGGAAGTAGTTGCAGCAATACAGCTACACACTTTTATATCAATGAATGTCGTGGAAATGATAGGAAAAGCATTGCTTCAAAAAATATCTATTTAGTGGGAGGATGCACATTAAATGCCAATCCTGTGGGATGTGCCCCCAAAGTGCACCACCCTCATGGCAATAATATTGAAAACATTGAATATCATGAACGCGAATACACTATAATTATGTTCCAAACATACATGTTTTCAAACTTCGATCGTGCCGTAAATCAAGGGCACTTTTGTTTTCAAAAATACGTTGTACTTAATAGAGGAGACATTGCTCTACAATATCCATATCGTCAAGAGGGTGAACGTTAAAAGACAACCCCGTGGGAATATTGTCCAAAGTACACCTACGCTCAAGCCCCCTTAAGACAAAATATAGATATTAGCAACGCAAACATCGTTGTTCTATAGCGTGGATGGTTTTAAAAGCAGTTCCGGCAATATAGCAAATACACTTTTTAACAATGAAAAGTCATTGAAATGATAGAAGAGGTTTAACTTTACAAGATCTACGCAGTGAAGAGGGTGCACATTAAATGGCAACCCTGTAGTATGTGCCAAAAAATATCCCACCCTCACGGCAATACATAAGACATATGAAATCATATAATGCGAATATATCATATGTTCCAAACGTGTATGTCTTCAAAATGCCATCGTGCCGTACAGCAAAGGCACTTTTGTGTCCAAGAAATACAACTTATTAATAGAGGAGACATTGTTCTACAATAAATATATTATCAAAAGGGTGAACATTTAAAATTAATCCCTTGGGAAGTGTCTAAATTCACACGTAAGCTTACGCCCTCTTGTTACAGAACACATAATTAATATTAGCAACGCAAATACCGTTGTTCTAGCGTGAATGGTTGTAAAAGTAGTTGCGGGAATACGGCAAATACAATTTTCATCGACGGGAAGCAATGGAAATGATAGAAGAGACTTAACTTTACAAGATCTATACAGCGAAGAGGGTGCGCATTAAACGGCAACCCTGTGGGATGTGCCAAAAATACTCCACCCTCACTGCAATATAGAAAACATTGTAATATCATATAACGCAAATATAATATGTTCCAAACGTTCATGTTTTCGAAATTCCATCGTGCCGTATAGCAAAGGCACTTTTGTATCCAAAAATGCAACCAATTACTAGAGGAAGCATTGCTCTACAATAACTACATTGTCAAAAAGGTGAACATTCAAAGGTAAGCTTTTGGGAGGTGTCTAAATTTACACCTATACGCTAACGGCCTTTATTACAAAATATGGATGTTAGCAACGCAAAGACAGTTGTTCTAACGCGAATGGTTTTAAAAGTAGGTCCGGCAATGCAGCAAATATACTCTTATAATACATCAATGAAAAGTCATCGAAATGATAGAAGAAGATTTACCTTACAAGATCTACATGATAAAGAGGGTGCTTATTGAAGGGCGACCCGGTGCCGTGTGTCCCCAAAATGCCCTTTATCCTCTTGGCAATATAGAAAACATATATTATCCTATGACGCGAAATATGTTTCAAACGTACATGCTGTCGTGCCTTATAGCAAGGGCACGATTGTTTCCAAGAAATGCAATGTAATTAATCCAGATTGTCACATAGTTCTTTACCTCAAATGTGACATCCATCATGTCCATATTAATATATTTTGATAAACAGAATACACAAGCAAAATGACACTTGACAGATATGTTGAAATTGCACTCTCATTCCATTGCGTAAACCTGTTTCCGAAGCTCTTTCTCGTTGCCATGGAAACAATTTTGGTGACCATGGTTAGCCTTACAATGAGTTGAGTCATCTAGTGACTGGATACGTTTACTGGGCACATACTTATTTGAAAGTTATTAAGCTTAATTTATAACTATTTGCGTAGAAAGAATTACATTTTATCATTTAGGTTTTTTTTTCATGAAAGCGTTACCATGGCAATGACTATATTTGCCCCGTATTAACACATGAGTAAGACGGAAATTGGTTCGGCACTTCGCTGAAACCAACAAGACACATCATAAAACATATATTTAGGAATTCTTATTATATTTCAACAAATTAGATGAAAATTATGAAAATTATTATGAATTTTTTTGTTTATTTCTACTGCGTCAGTGTAAGGTTGCTATAGAAACGCTATTGGTATGCGTACAACTCACCAGCTCAACTGAAAATGAGCATAATTGATGGCTGATGACCTGAGGTACATGAGAAATAGCATTACTGTAGCTAGAATTACTTCCTTTCCGAAATATTCCATTTTTATTATTACAGATGTCGAAGTGACAATTACTCTGGCAAAATTGCAGTTCTTAAGAGGCCATTTTGATGACGTCATTTGAGCATGTTCCGATTAGATTTTTTTGGGTAAATTTCACGTGGGATATTGTCAGGATGTATACTTTTTAAAAAAGTTAAAATTTGCTTGTTATACGATAGTTGCCAGTTGAGTCTTTTTTAAGCCACTTTTTGGCCATCGTCTGCAGGCCTAAATCCTATATAATCCTGTCCTAACCCGTTCCTAATGTCCTACCACCTTACATCGTATTCTCAATTGATGAATCTGTGTCACATTATTTTATATACTAGCAAAATGTTGTAATGCATGAAGACATGGTTACTAAAATTAGATGACACACACCTTAATTAGGCCTATTAACATATGAAAATACCTCTTCATAACACAATTTGAAATTGTGAATAACTGAATAATAACGTAGGTAAGTTTATTTTTAACACAGAAAGTTTGAACACAGCATAAATCTTTAGATTTCATTGTCTTTTATCTATTTCCGCTAGTATTTGAATCTTGTATTTTATTTGAATATTCATATAAACAGGCATGAATATTCATGATAAAGACACCAATGACGAATACATAGCGGACCAAATAAAAACGTTAAACATTCATTAAAGACGAAGTCTACGTTTTTTAAGTCGACGTTTTCAAGACGTTTTCAGAACGTTTCCTAAACTTTTTTTTTTTTGAGGTTCCGTACGTCTTCATATAAAATGGACGTTTGACTTGTGAATGGGTAACAAGAGTTCCTCCCCCCCCCCCCCCTCTCCTCCCACCCTCAGACTCTCTCACTCTTATCTTTCTACGCACAAACATACACAAAGCTATATAGATAGATAAATAGGTATACAACCAATTTGATTAGATGAAATATATGAATGAATAAAGAATAAATAAAGGATAAATAACTAAAGTACAAAGCAAAACATGCAAAATAGACTGAGAGACATACATATACACGTACTTCATATGCTTTTCTCTAGACACTGAAAAATGATAACACATGTGTTTGGTTTCATTTTGTTCCTTGTTGTCTGTTCAATTTATTCTCTCCTATTCATGAACAAAAGTTTATATACAAGGATCATCTTACACATTATCAAATATAACAATTTCACACTGAAAAAAAAAATGCATCTCCAGACTCTTAAGCAGCAGTAAATCCATATGATGGGCCTACTTGGAAAAAAAAAAGGTATGAGGGGATCACATCCGCCTCTTGTGCACAATTCTACAATATACCACAGCTGTCAACATTCACTAATCAACATCAAGTAGTTTCCAAGAGTAATCAGTGAGATTCTTGCATGTTTTATGTACACCTGTATCTCGATGTGCACAAAAAAAAAATTCCTGGATCAGAAATAATTTTAAATCTCTTGTCAGAAAACCAAGAGATATCATAATGACCCAGTAGCATGGGGGAGAGAGAGTTGGCCCGATTAAATCAATCTTCTATTCGCTGCCCACAGGGGTACATTTGAAAGCCACAACCAGAATTTAGTACATGTATCAGCCAATGTGTACTGATGCATATGCTAACAAATAATATCAAACTCCAGTTGAGATATTATTCTACTGCATGTGTGGCTACGTAGAGTTCAGTGAGAAAGCTGTACACATTTCGTTAATGGGGATTTCCCGATTGAGTCAGCCTTGCTCAAGTGGACCTCGTATAAATCGAATAAGTGCCTAAAACAAAAGTCTTTTCAAGTCTTTCTCTAAATATTCTCTTGAGTTTAAGCCCTCATAAGTCAAATTTTCTCTAAGTCAAAGTTGTTTCTTCAGTCCAAATAGATTCGACTTCGACAAGGTTGAGTGTATATCCAAGTAGGACCACCTTCCCACTGCATTATCTCCCCATATTACTGGGTCTTTAAATTTTCAGGGAACTTTTCCCTGCATTATGAAGACTGAGCAGCTCCGATGCAGACACACAACAAAAGTTGCTTCTGCCAACTTAAACCGTGACAGCGATGACAATTGTTAAAGTAGTATGTGTACAAAAATAATTTGGTTAATATGTAATCCTATACTCTTTATGTGCCATGGTGGAAACCCCCTGTGTGCCACGTTATTCTGAGACACGAAGGTAGTCATGCTTTGAGAAAGAATTCTGTTTTTCCAATTTGCATAACTTCTACAACTTTCTGTTAAGATGGGCATAATAGTAGGCAAAGTTAACGAGGAATGCCAAGCTTCGTTTCCATATAAATTGTATGACGAATCTATTTTTAATTTTTCTTTTGAATGACCAGTTGCTACATTACTGTAAAGGCATGACTTTTGCACATAAAACTGTGACAGAAACTTAGAATGTACGAGCAAATCTAGTTGGGAACACCGCTTGATAGTCAATCACCACATAGAATGCAAGCCGTATAATGAGAGGAACAAAAGCACGAGAAATGCTTTCATTGTGCTGCGGGATTAGCAGTGATTAGCCGTCAACTGAGTCGGACGTGCGAACGTGGCACATAAAGAGTTAAGACTAAACAGTAGTCCTCTCAAGTATTGCATACAAAGCATCTCTTTGTAAAAGATTTCAGCTCGTTTCTTTTCAATCAAATTCTGAATGTCTTTTTAAGAGCCATTCAATACTTCATTGAAGGTGACTTTAACAGTGTATAGTCAAATATAAACTGGTAGAAGTTTCACCAAATGATGATTATGATACTAAGAACCTATGCAATCTAGCTTTATATAGGTGAGGTTGTCTGGACATCTCGATTCCCCGAGAAATCAGACCCGCTAAATATATTTGGCATATACAGTATCTCTCTCACATGAAATCTGGAAACAAAAGATTAACACCTTGGTTTAGCCTTATCGATGCTGGGCAGACAAGACCTCGTAGCTCAAAAATGTCAAAATTCATGAGTGAAAAAATATGGCGGCCAAAGCACTATAACAAAGGGATTGTCTTTCCTTTGACATGCCGTTGTGGCTTCTTCTTTTGGGTGAGACAACTAGGATTCGGACACTTAACTAATTATCTAATAATTCATGAAAAAAAAAAGTGATTTTCACCAAATTTGAGATGCAAGGTCTTGTCACCCTACTTTATGTTTCTCTAGACAAATTATGCATCATACACAGGCAGAGCAGCACGCACACTGATTCAAACATTTGAATTCTTACATTTTCTTTTTGTATCGTTTTGAAAAATAAACCATGCATTTCCTATTTTGTATGGGCAATATAGAAGCAAATTATGTCAAAACTCTCAAATGAACCACAGCTGGTTTGATGTCTACTAAATGTAGATAATTTCCTTGATTTAGTATGATCAGAGATGGTAAATTGGAGTCGTTCATAATTATGAACAGACGCTCATCACACAAACTACTGGACATGTATGCGAAAATACAGTTAAACTCGCCTAAGTCGACGTCGCATATGTCAAATAATTGCGTAAGTCGATGATTTTAAAAAGTCCCGATTTTTCCCCATTGACTTACGTGTATTAATTCACTCATAAGTCGAATTTTGTAAGTCGAATACTCGCCTAAGTCGATGAAATTCCAAGAACACTTTCACGGAAAAACCACTGAATTCACTGTGCCTTAGTCGAATAAGATTTTATTGTGTAATAAATCACTGTCATTTACTATTCATTATTTATTACTCATTATTATTTTGTCTATCAGATGAGTTTGAGGTGACCAAAAAAAAAAATGATCTAAAGTATCAAAATTCAAAGCGATTGCATGCGATCGTTGAACTCTCTTCGTGTTTGGAGGTCCGCTGGTACAGCCCTCTCAGCGCTACCTATGTACGTACAGCGACTGGGCTGTGTATTGCTCCACTCGCAGTAAGGCGTTCGTACAGTACACATGCGTTCATTTACATGTTCAGTATTGAGTTTGCAGTGTAGCTTGGCATTTGCAGCGCTGTGTAGTGGAGTGGTACGGATGAAGCTGCTGAGTTTTCAAAGCGGAAAGTAGGGGGAAAGTTACGGGCACGGGTAACTCAGAATTGCACCTCTACACGCATTTCAAGCCAAGGTATGATAAACTGGAATCAATCACCGCTCAAATGTCATTCATATTCACTTCCACAAGGTTTAACAAGGGTGTAAAGTAATCGGACCTGTGTCAATACTAATGCACTGTCCATACAAAGTTAGCCGGAGCCCTGCCGGGCGACCCGTGCTGCGGCACACCGCTCCAACTCTCGGCTTCAGAGTAGACAACATACATGTACATCACGTACGTGTGGTGTAACTGTAAGTCAATTTTTTTCGACTTAAGCACAAGTCGAAAATTGCCTAAGTCAATGTGTTTTGCTCAGTCCCGAGAAGATCGACTTATGCGAGTTTAACTGTAGAACAAAACTGAACATGATAATCTTTCACAATTATATTTTAATACCCTCATAGTGCAAATCTCAAGTTTGTCAGCCAGTTGGATAAACCTTGTTATAACGAGGGTGCATATTGGGAGATACCTGAAATAATGAGGCAACTCTGCATGTTCCATTCCATTTATATTCCTCTGTTTGAACCCCAGGTATAAAGAGGAAATTCCAGTGATCTAAGGCAGCTTGTTTTAATGAAGTTTCCCTGTATTACGTGGTACCATGCATCCTATTCATATCAAAATGCATCTGGGCCATTGGTCCACATGAATCGCATATTATTTCACAACACTAACAAAGTCAGCTTGTAGGGCAGTCCAATTATCAAGACATTCTCCTCAGCCTGCAACATGGCTTCCCAGCACCAACCGTTTGTGGTCAATATCTCTGCTTGAGATACACTCTTTTAGAGGTTTTCTATTAAAAACCAAGTATTTACATTGATGTTCAGACTTTGGCATACTACAACACAGGATTACAAGTAGAGCCTTTCCTTAACTGGCCCTTTCTGTTCAGAATGTGCCCAGATGCTGGTATCTATGGGTTTCAGGGTGCTGTCTTGCTCCGGATGTTCCACATGGACTGTCATCATGAGGCTATCTCGTATCCAAGGGCGTCCAGATTCTGGTCAAGAAGCTGAAGAGAAGACTCTCGTAGTTTGGAAAGAAGCTGCCTGAGCTCTGGCTTGCTGAAGACCTAGAAGAAGCCAAAGAGTCAGACAACAATTTTTAGGGCGTGTTTGTATGTGTGGTAAATATGTGTGTATAATATACATGTAGTCTGATAGAAAGACAGATAGATACTGTAAAAGTGGAAATTTTCGCAGTGTTGAAATTTTTGCGCATTTCGCGCAATCTGAAACTAGCGCGAAAATAAAAGCACACAAATATTTTTGCTTACCATATGTTCCAGTAGTCGATGTCTTGATTCCGCGGAATAAAAAACACGCGAAACTCTTCTTAACCCACCGAGCGCAAAAAATTAGTCGTGCAAAAATATCCACTTTTACAGTAGATAGATTGATAGATAGACAGACAGACAGACAGACAGATATACAGACAGACAGACACAGATAGGTAGATAGATTGATAGATTGATAGATAGGCAGATAAATAGGTAGATAGACAAATAGAGATAAAGAGTGGTAGACAAATAAATATATACATGTATATAGCAAGAGATGAATGGACAAATAGATGCATAAATAGATTTACACAGACAGACAGACAGACAGGCACACAGTGTGTAGAAACCTTTTAAAGGTGTTACGCACTTTATAACCATCATCATAATTACCACCATTACTATGATCTATTCCTCTCACGATAGACATAAATATGCGGTGCACCGTCATATTACCTACAAAAAGTCAGAGATCATAAAGGGCAGAAATACACAATGACAGTAAATTTGGGCAATGCTGTATAATCTTTACAGTTTTCTAACCTTCAATAAACACTGGAACATGAGTGTGTGTGTGTGTGTGTGTACATATATTCCACTAAACATACACAACCTTGGTATAACTCTTTAATGGTTACAGGACTGGCATCCTAAAATAATATTGGCAATGAGCTCTTTTAGATAACAGAAAGATCTCTCTTGTAATCATGCCTCTGAATCGCGATAGTAATCTTGATTTGAATTTGGAGATACGCACTTCATGACCTGTCCATCAAATTTGCAAAGCGTGCACTGGTAAGTGCAGCACAGGAAGATTGCATTACATTTTGCATGGTCTGTGGGTGAAAGAAAAGAAAAGAAAGGGTCAAGCTAAGCTCCGCCTCCTCAATCACATTTTGGAGGTCAAGTCTTTCAGATGGAAAGTGCTCACCACGAATTAAGCAAATCAGTGTTCTAGAATCAAGATTACAATGATTTGCTTTCAGACGCTGCAAATGTCTCAATTACAATCACAACTAGGAAAAGTAGAAATTACGCGGTGCGTAATATATGTCCCCGCCGGAAGTAGCATTTTGTAGCAAAATGTACAATACAGGTCAAAAAATCAAGGTCAAAGGTCAAAGAAGTCAAAGGTCAAAATTCTGTGTACAAGTTTTGAAGCCCTCAACTAGTGCCATCACATAAAGCAAATGGAATCGAAATTGGGTTAGAAATGGAGAAGGAGTAGCATTTTGTAGCAAAATGTACAATACAGGTCAAAAAATCAAGGTCAAAGGTCAAAGAAGTCAAAGGTCAAAAGGTCATCACATAAAGCAAATGGAATCGAAATTGGGTTAGAAATGGCGAAGGAGTAGCATTTTGTAGCAAAATGTACAATACAGGTCAAAAAATCAAGGTCAAAGGTCAAAGAAGTCAAAGGTCAAAATTCTGTGTACAAGTTTTGAAGCCCTCAACTAGTGCCATCACATAAAGCAAACGGAATCGAAATTGGGTTAGAAATGGAGAAGGAGTAGCATTTTGTAGCAAAATGTACAATACAGGTCAAAAAATCAAGGTCAAAGGTCAAAGAAGTCAAAGGTCAAAATTCTGTGTACAAGTTTTGAAGCCCTCAACTAGTGCCATCACATAAAGCAAACGGAATCGAAATCGGGTTAGAAATGGCGAAGGAGTAGCATTTTGTAGCAAAATGTACAATATAGGTCAAAGGTCAAGTCAAAGGTCACAACTGAAATTCTGTGTAGAAGTTTCAAAGCTCCCATGTAGTGCTATCATATAAAGCAAACAGAATCAAAATTGGCTCATAAATAACAGGGAAGTAGCAAATTGAAGATTTTGATCACACACGGATGCACACACGGACAGACGGACACACGGACACACAAACATACGGAGCCCGTTTCATAGTCCCCTGCTCGAACTCGTTCGCCGGGGACAATTATTTGAAGAGATTACAATCATGATTAAAAGAGAGATTCTTCTACCGTCTGAAAGGGGGGTTTAATAGTCCATAGGTCTGAAAGACAAATGCTTTGGTTGCCAGAAGCATGAGGTCATACCGTGTAGAGCTGGTACTGCTCAGATGCCACAATGTCAGCCAGGACGAGAGAGTCCTTATACTGCTGTGTGGCGTGGAGGACAGAATGCAGCAGGAGACACAATCTTGGCAGACACAGCTGTCTCAACCTCTCCATCTGGTTCTTGCGCATCTCGTCAACTTCCTCTTCCTGTGTCAAAGGTCAGCATTAATACTCTTCATTAGCATCAGTAATCTATCCAAGGATCAGCATCAATAATGGAATACTGTAAAGCAAGTTATTTCACGGCATGAAATTTTCATGAATTGTCATTGGCATTCAATGCATATAGTGGAGACAAGAACTTTTATGTACATTATAATTTTACGAATCTTGGCTCTTGCTAAATTATCGCAAATTCCTTGTTTACAGCAGGGGATCATTTGAAATGCTCTCCCATGGAGCATGGGAACAGATCTTTCAATGTAAAGAAAAGGCAGACAATGCAACATGATAAAACCATGACATGATCAGCCACAGAAAGAATGAATACTTGCATTGTGTATGATGCCCTGGTAAAACTACATAAAACTAGGCACAGTTTCACTTCCAGTATTTTGCTACAGCGTATGTGTAGTAAAGACCATCTGACAGCAAACTTCTCAAGAATCACAGAAATTTCCTGTGTAACTTCCTCCTTACACTTGGCGAGTTACTCACTTCCCACGAGACTTTGCATTGTTTGGTGTATAGAGTGGCCACACAGGGCTGAAACTTCCAAAAGTTTAGGCACATTAGACAAGTTATCACTGGCATTCAGAATTGAAATCCAGAATACATTCTAATCTCAATTGCATGCCTTTGAGAATGTGTCCATTCTGACCCATTCTGGCCACTGTTGGGGAAAGGTCGGTTTAACTGGGCCCTGAAATACGACGGGCATTACGGGAGTGCAGCCGAAAATACTCAAGTATTGCATGCGACTGGGTATATTGTCTGTCAAAATCTAACGGTACCAGGATTGAATGGAGCATTTAAATCGCCCCCATTCTTGGAATGCGACTGGCTGCCTCTCTTCAGGTAACAAAGGGGATTTTAAAGCACAAGTCAAACTTCATAGAGATGTGGGTTGAGTGAATGCAGCAATATTAGTAGAGCACATTATTGAAAGTTTGATTAAATCGGACAATGCGATCAAAAGTTATGAATTTTTAAAGTTTCTGATCAGTCACTGCTGAATGAGAAGACTACTACAGCTTGTGATGTCACATGTGTACAACAAAATAAAGAAAATATTTAGGAAAATTAAAATATTTTAACTTTTCTTGTATAATAAAAGAATACTTGACTAGCCTCTATCAGAAGGCAGGAGGGATAATATTACCCTTAACATGAGAAAGTCAGTGACAAGTTGATGAAATATGCACTTTTTCAAAAAATAAAATTTTGTGAAATTCTCTTTATATTTTCCTTTATCATTCTATGCATGTGACATCATACACTGTAGTAGTCTTAATAATATTCAGCAGTGACTGTGCAGATACTTTAAGAATTCATAACTTCGGAACAGATTGTCAGATTTCCCCCCAACTTTCACTGATGTGTTCTACTAATATTACTGCATTCACTCAATCCACATGTACAGGAAGGAGGACTTGTCCTTGAAGTACCAAAAGGTAGTGCACTCTGAATGCAGGAAGAATGCATGCATCCGACAATACAGTAGAGAATATGTGTGTGCTGCATGCATTCTGGAATGGCAGAGACATTTTGTCCATCATGCCTATTAATTGCATCTACCTAGGTCCACTGCACTTTACTTTGCTTGCTGTTGCATGTTTGCATCTTTGATATTCATGGAGGGCGCACATTTCTGCCTGTGTAGAGCATGCATGTGAAAGACCAAAACAATAGGTTATTTCACATCGCTCAAACTTCGCATAGTTTTGTCGGTAGTGCAATCACATGCTCAAAACTACGAAAGTTCTCAGGAAGTAAACTATACATAGTTTTATCAGTAGACTAGAGTAATCACATGCTCAAAACTACGGGAAGTTACTGTAAAACACAATATGTTCGCGGCATTAATTTTTCGCGAGCGGCATTAATTTTTCGCGAATTGGAGCCGACGGCCTTTTTTTGCAACATGGAATTTTCGCGAACTACCACTGGCATTCAATCTTTATAGTGTAGACAAGAGCTTTCGTGTGCATTTTAATTTCGCGAATCTACGCGCTAGCGAAATTCACGAAACTAAAATACAGTATCATGGGGAGTAAACTATGTGTAGTTTTTCGTAGTCTAACTGTGGCCAGGGTGTGCTTTTATAACAAATGATATGAGTCAAGTCCACTGACCTGTCTCTGGTCCACCATCCATCCTCCATCCAGGAAGAGGAGGACGTTGTAAATGGTGTCCGACACGCCCTTCGTCTGGACCATGAGGGTCTGTTGCCAACGGTCCAGCTCCATCTGGGATGGGTCCAAGAAACCAAGCACAGAAATGGGTCATGGCTCGACACAAGCACTGCCACCCACTACATCACTGTGACTTCTCATTACACCCATCAAGTCTTCAGGGAATTTGCAGCAGAGATGATCATCTTGCCATAATCACAATGGCCATCATCAACAATCTGAATTTCGCTGCATCATCAAATTGGCAACTCTAAATTTCACTGCATATCTTCCCCTGTACTGCAGGGATGATATTAAGGTTATTTCAAAAAATCGGAAATCAAAATTTTCAGGTGATTTTGAAACATAAAAATTGCAAAATGTGTTACAGACTTGATCAAAAAAAATCTGAAATCAATTTGCATATTTCTAATTCCACTCTGTGGTATCAAGACATCAATTACTAGAACATATGGCAAGCAAAAATATTCACATGCTTTTATTTTCACACTACTAACTTTCTGGTTGTGCGAAATGCACAAAAAAAAAAAAAAAATCCACTATTACAGTATTTGACTGGTTAATGTAGCATTATGCATCAAGGTCTATACACAAAATTGCAGGACCAAGCCAGGCATTTTTCAGCAAGCCCTGGCTCACTGCAACTGCTCTTGTTTGCCTGAATTTCTTCTGTAATTTGGACTTTTGAGTAAACATTTTTCAAATGATGTCTGACATTTTCCTGACACTTTTAACACAAATTCATAAGACAATGTCATTTTAGATAAGTAGCCATTCAACGAGCAAAGAAATCCATCCAAACCTGAAATACTTGCTCAGGAAAATGTAGACAGCACACTGAGAAAAATTACTCCTCATTATTGCTTTTGATAAATTAAAACTTTCCTGCAACAAAAAACAAACAAACAAACAAACAAAGAATCAGAAACACAATATTCTTATCACACAGACATACCTCATATTCCTTGTGTTCATGCTCGAAGCGAACTCTCTCGTGAAAGTTGGCATCGCCTGGAAGAGAGGGCTCAGTTGGTTTCTTGTGGTGATACAGGGCAAACCAGTCATTGTATGCATCAAGAGCATCCTGGATATGAATTCACAAAAAGGAAAAATGGGTGGTTCAGTGTATTAACCAGTCTTCAACATGAAAATGTTGGCACTCCAAGGCAAAACCCCCTTTCATCTGTAGCGTACCCAGATAAGGTGTGTCAACATTTGCGATTTCTTCATGGTTGATCTGTCATGTAATAACATGAGTAAACTCATTTCCACATTTTCATGGAGGTCTGCCCACTGTCTGAGAGCAGTGTTGCCTCCTCCATTGCAGGTAGGCAAAGTGTAATCCAGGAGTGACATCACTATCATGATGTTCACCAAAATATTTCAAGGACTGCCTCATACAAACGTAAACTCATCAAGCTTGCACTGAGGAGAGGTACTCTTCCATAACTAACAACAACACATACCAGTGTAAACTTACCATGTATCCCTTGATGCAGAGGTATTTCTCCACTATCAGCAATCATATACATCATCTGATGAATACCCGAGTTCTGATTGGTTGGGATCTGGGGCATAAATTCAACAATTGCCTTTGGCCTCATAGTACCCAACTGCATCGCAGTGCTAAACTGCTCCATAGCATGAGATTGCCCGATTTTGGTACATACGCAGTACGTATGTAATGCATATGTACATGTACATAGCATGAAAGGTGACCCTCGTCCGATGCGATTGCAAAGTAGGTAACTATTGCAGCAACTAATGTATGAACTGGCTTGCGCAGTCGCGATTGACCAAGTGAAATTTCATTCCATTTTATTCAGTATACAAATTAGATATAGTCTTCTTTTATTTGGGCTACTGTTGATATCACTGCCTCTCAGGATCTCAACCCCATGCTATTATGGAGTAGCTTGCTCCTTGGGTCATAGCAGGACCTCAACTCCATGCTATGACCACAGGAGCAATCTACTCCATAATGGGTCTAAGGCAATTACCCCCTGGGCAATCATCCCGGACCCTTCCCCTGGCCCTAACCCTCATCCTAATCCTGAACCTAACCCTAACCCTAATCCAAACTCCTAAACCTAAACCTAACCCTAACCCTAATCTTTACTCTAACCTTACCACTAACCAGTATTTAGCCTGGGGATAATTGCCCTCTGGGGGTAATCGCCTGGATACGCCCTTGGGAAACTGTCGAATATGCCCTGAAAAGCAGTTCATATCTGCATACTATTCATACTCCACATAAAAATGGGAGAGGGGAAAACGGACAGACCACACGAGGCAACTCACCAAGTATGCCTTGATGCAGAGATACTCCCGGATGGCATTGTCATCCTGGGGGGGAAGAGGGAGCGACCCCACCCTGCCTCTCCAGTTGCGATGGATGATGTCGATGGAGTCTTCCGGAAGCTTCCTGAAAACAGCTCTAGCAGCATCGTGTTTCTTGGTGGCTGAAGAGAGCCGTAGAAGTCAAGAGGGAAAAGATGCTCAGGAACGAAACAAATTATTTGATTTTCATGGCACTTGTTTCCTCAAAACATTTGCCCAATATAAAGGTTTATCAACTCTGCAGGAAGGAAAGAATAACGGACACTCTACAAACTCAGCCCTACGTGCATTACATTTTATGAGTTCTGCATCTGTTGATGCTGTTGTTATTGTGGATAAGAAATGGGAATTTTCAGATACAATCATACCACGTTTGCATTTCATAGTTAGAAATGAATGCAAAACACTGCATCATGATATCACTCTTGATAATCTAAATTCTAAATTCCAAAATATGCCAACACTTAACATCTCTGAAACATGTACATAACACACATACATTCACAAATGCAAATACATATTACATACAGTGTATCATAATCATATAATATTTTGCTTTGTCTTTCCAACTTTTGCACTTCGGTCAACTAATGCCAAAAATGAGAACATTTAGTGTGTTGTTATATATATATATATATTTTTTTTTTTTTGGGGGGGGGGGGGGTACTAGAATGCATGCAGAAATACTCTCACCTGTGAAATGATAAACAAATACACTGTAATTGGGCGATGCGAAAAAATAACTGCAAAAAGTCTCCACTCTCACAAAACATATATGCATACATAAAAAGAAATAAAAGAGAAATATATGAAAAGTTGTAGTTTACAATCACAGATGATAATATGTTAACAACAATCTCACCGAGGAATGCTCTGATGATGGCGTTGCTTTGCTTCACAGCCTCCGCCCGCTGAGATGGATCAAACACCAACCAGTCAATGGCTTCAATCTTCCGTCGATCCTCCTGAAGGAGTGATTTTTAACAAACAAAAATCAGCACACTCATTCAAAGTACTATCAGATATCTCAAGTTTCACCAATTTTCAGCCCGAAGATTCAACCTCAACTCAAAATGCCTTTGTCCTAGCTTCATACCACAAAAATATGCACACATTGATAAAGCTCTTTTGTACATTTACAAAAATAAAAACAATAAATATACACATAAACAGAAAAAAGTAATGTCCAACTACATGTGTGTATACAGTAATGAACATACAAAATGCAAGACATTGCTCAATCAGTGTAAGCTATGCTGGCATTATATTACTCAGTGTACCAAGTGCCTCGTGCGTGCTGGTATAGACCCTTCATCTCTTCTCCCTTCTCGCCTTTTTCCTGTCCTCATGTCTCTTTCTGTTTCTTCTTTCAAAATAATTTCCTCTTTTCCCCTCACTGTGTTTTTTTCTCTCTATCTTTCTCTTTACAAGAGAGGTTGCTTGTGCTTGTTTGTCCATCTGTTTGTCTGTTTGTTTGTTTGTTTGTATAGGTCTGTATGTGTTGTGCACCTTTTATATATTATCTAGCAAATCGCTTCTTTGATGTTATTTAGTCTTTTTGTCCACGAGGAGACTGCAAAATACAAGCTTAGCTTTTTAGCATGTCTCCTCCATTTCCTGCAACTTTAGTTTTAATTCAATTTTCATTTGCTTTTGTGATGCGTAGTATTGTTAACAACACATATTTTTCTTTGTTGAGCTATTGTATTGATATTGTGTTATTTTGTGTATAAAAATGTTTTACATTGACGGAAGTGAAATAAACGAAATGAAATGAAGACAACCTGTGTCCATTTCATGGCTGATAATATAAACAAACAAACAAACAAACATGCAACACATGAAAGTATGAGGCATGAACCACACTGAAGCATGAACCACACTGTCATCAAGTCTTGCTTATTTACATCCTCAAACACTTACAACTGTCAGAAAAAAACAAAAAGGAGACAAACCTGGGAGGTGGCGCTGTCATATGCCGCCGAGTCTGCAACATCCGGCTGTTCCTCTTCCTTGAACCTCAGGGTCTCCACAACCCTCTTGGTTATGGCAGCAACATCCAAACCTTGGTTGACGAAACAAAAAAAAAAAATGTAACATCACTGAACAATCATCAGAAACATAATGGTAGGCAAAAGACCATAACAAGTGAAAAAGAAGGAGCTAGCCGTCTTTTTCACTTGGTGTCAATGATAATACAGATCAAGCAAACAATCATGGTCATCGAGAGTAACTGCAAAAAAGCAAATCTCTGTAACTACACCTACACATCGTACACCCTACACATTCATTCCTACTTCTTGTGTAGTACGTGCCCAAATGGGCATTGGGCAAAACTCAATGCTCGTAACAGGCAAGTACCCACTGATTTTAATCTTCGTACAGTTGAGGTTCAGTTGCCCGCCCCCAGGGTAAGCAGGCAAGCAGGTTTCTGGCATCCAGTAGAGACTGATGTCAGTTTGTTACGGCAGCAGACATCTTTCCTCACAAATGGCTTGGGCTCTCACCAAGAAGGCTACTCACGGGTGACTTCTGGGACAACTTAACCCTAACTAGGCCGGGCTATTTAAGTAGTTGATAGAGCCGGGGGGGGGCCTCCCAGGCCCCCCCTCCAGATCTCGGCCGTCGACCGCGCGATCGCGACGAAAATTGGCACACACATTGCCTATGATGTAATCTAATATACCATGAAGTTAATTTTCCAAAAAATCATAATTTATGCTAAATTATGCTAATTTGTGCATGATAATGCATAAAATCAGACTATTTGGTATAAATCACAAAATAAAGCTCAAAACAGGCACATTTTTTGTGTAAATATTCTTTTTAGTGTCCTTTGCAAATGCAATAAAAAAAAAATTGTGGTATCAGAAAAAATTCTTAAGTATTTTATTGTTTTTTTAATTTCTTATGTATTTCTTTGTTTTTTCGACTTTATGTTTTTCATTGTTTTTTCGATGAAATTTGTCCGCGACATCGCTCCGAACAAGAAAATATGTTATTCATTTATTTTAATCAATAAAACCCCAAAATAATCATGCTTTTATGAAATTTGCCAGTAAGTACAGTTTGCATTGAAATTGTACACGAATTAAACGTTTTTGAGCAAATTTTTGGTCTGACATGCATGTACATATTTATGCGTAACTTCGGAACCGCGCGCCCGGGCGTCGCAATTTTGGTGTCAAAAGATGCGGGAGACTCAAAAGAAAAAAGTTGTGAAACGTCGCGGCGATAGCTTTTTGCAATTGCGATACATCGCGCGGAACGTCGAGGGGGAGGCCCCCCCCCCCGGCCTAGTTAGGGTTAAAATAAGTTTACAAATCATTTGCCTGGAAGTTGCGGGAACATTGCCACAACATCTCCGTCAGTTGCAGGGACTTCTCAGTGACATCTTCTCAGTTGCAGAGACATCTCTGCGATGTCTCCACATTGTCACCAGTATGTCACTACGAGTTCTCAAAGAGGGGAGACATCTCCATGAAGTCACAGAGACTTTTCTGCGACAAGCTGGAGACTAGATAAAATCTCCCAAAAAATTGAAGAACTTACGATTCTCCATCTACTCCCCAGAGACCCAGCTACTGTAAAAGTGGATATTTTCGCGCGACTAATTTTTCGCGATTGGCCGGGTAAGAAGAGTTTCGCATGTTTCTAATTCCGCGGAATCGGGACATCAACTACTGGAACATATGGCACACAAAAATATTCGCGTGCTTTTATTTTCGCGGTAGCTTGTGGTTGCGCGAAATGCGCGAAAATTTCAACACCACGAAAATTTCCACTTTTACAGTAGTCTCTATGAGACATCAAGGAGATGTCCCTGCAAACCACAGAGATGTCTTCACAAACCAGCGAGACTCCAGTCACCACCAGGTCGCTACTTAGTCTCCAAGCCAATAGCAAGCTTTAGATCTGAGACGCAAACACTATTAGACAACGCAGTCTCCCGGGATGGACAGTGGAAAGAGCTGTCTGGTGCATGAGCAGAACACCATTTATAGCCTAAATAGCGTCATTTTAGCGTTCATGCTGCAGATCCAAAGCTTGCTACTGATATGCCCACTACACGCGGACTCACCTGCATCCTCTGCCAACTGGAGACAGTACTGCCGCTGGTCTCGGTCAGTCACACCTACGGTCAAGACAGGACAAGATAAACCTGATTACAGTAGCCAAACATTTTCCCTCCATCTTAATTCAAAGGAGCATTCAGACAACATGGTGGATAGTGGCTAGTGATGGTCATATTTACAGATGCATATGAATGAATATGCAATATAAAAGTACCATAAAATGCTCAGTACATAAAAACTTGTGTTGCCTAAAAAATGGGTGAACAAAGTATGATCATTTATTTTCCTTCATTTATTTATTTATTTTTTTTTTTTTTTTGGGGGGGGGGGTGAAGTGTTTTGATTTTTAATATGTTGGGTTTCTTTTAGTATTTTTTCATGTATCTTTTTAACCCATTGAGGATGGGCTAATTTTGTTACAACACACATTTCCCAGAGACCCCTGCCCGAGTATACTTGGGACTCATTCTCAACGGGTTAATATGCCAAAACATCTGTTCCTGCTTTTTACTGCATAAAAATTATCTTCCACACACAAACGATTAGTAACATGATTCTTGCCACTGTGAATTCATCTCACCTTCAAGGAACTTGGCATACCAAGTAACCTGCAGGTCAGGGGGAAGCTGGGCGACGTATGTAGCCACCAGTTCAGCTCTCTGGTCAGCCAACAAGTCCTGGGCGAGGGCAGATAAAAAGATGACAAAGTCTCCAATGACCACCTACACAGTCCTCAAATACTCCTCAGTTTTTCACATGTACATAACTAGAAAAGCACTTGGAGAGCGCAGGCCTCCACCCAGCGGCTCATTTCCACCCATACACGCGTGCCGAACATTGCCTTGTTTTCCAATGAATGTAGAAGCATTTTGTTTACGTCATCAGCTTCCAGCTGCGCGGTGAATCACCTGAGCAGAGCACGCTTTTTATATAGTGAGCGAATGCAAACCTCAAGTACACACAGCTTGAACTCTTAAGTTCATTGACCCTATATGCCAAAAGATAAAATATCCTTCAAAAATCCATACAAATTCAATCACCTATTAGTTGTGTTAACATCAACTTTGCCCGCTAGTTTCATTCAAATCTGTTTGTAACTTTTTGAGTTATTTTGCACGCATGGGGAATACTACTGTCTGTACTTATGTCAGTAACAAGTCAAGGGAATGTGTACTTTTCATGATAAATCAAATTTTGTGGAATTCTCTTTATTTTTTCTTTATGTCATTGTCCATATGTGACATCACCAACTGTTGTAGTCTTCTCATCCAGTGATGGTTGTATCAAAACTTTAAAATTCACATCTTCTCACTGGACATTTGTGACCGGCAACAACGGTTTCAGGCAAAAGTCGGGAATTTTGAAAATTCATTTTTTCACTGAATCACATTGCCCATTTCCTAAGCTTTGCATTGATATAAAACACTTCTATTCTTCGGCACCATAAGTGGGCATAGAAAGAGAAATAAAATGCACTTTTTAAGTTGTTAGCCTGACAAAATTGCGAGAAAACAGGTTTTGAAGATTCACCTCTTTCAAGTTTCAAATTTCAAGTTCATTTAACCAATTCATTAAACATTTGACATTTTACAAAAGGATATAGCATTAAGAATAATGAATGGTTTGGGACCCCAAAAGAAGCAGAGCTTGTAAAAAAGGGGTCCCGAATAAACATATAAAACAAAGCAAAACATACTAAAGTTTTAAACATACTAACAAGAAGTATGATAGTAACATATTTACATAGGACAGATGCAACACAAGCACACACACACACACACGCGCACACACACACATTCAATCACACAAACACATGTCACGAAAACGCTCATGCACATTACATATAGTTCACATGAAACTGCAGAAAGATACTTTCTATTTTACTATACTTTTAAATTCAGCTTCCCTGATCAATTCTTGTTTTACAAATTTCCATCAAGATAGATGCGACATGTACGTTTAAAGTTGGATAGTGTTGAGGCTGACCTAATTCTCAATGGCAAATTATTCCATTCTCTAATACAAACATATACAAATGAATTTTGGGCAGTTTGAGTTCTTGCAGAGGGTTGATGAATGAGATTACTTTCTCAAAGACAATGTCCGAGCGGCGATGCGAGGGGAGAATCACCCATCCATACGATGGTGCCAATCGATGTTAAGCCCCGCCTCTAGCAACCACATCGCCTTCTGATTGGCTCACTGAGAGAGTCAAATTTCCCGGGCACCTTCCTCGCAGCTCAGCGTATGGAGCCGAAAAACAATGCGTTTCGCTCGGGTTTGTTTACCAGTGCGTCTTTCAAGATGGCGAATACGATAATTGCACGTATGGTGTACATGTACATGTGTATGGTGCACGCATTACGCAATGGCATCCACACGCCATGACTGTGTGCATGTAACAATCCACACATTTACAAATCGCGTTTTCATTGTGGTTGATTGGTCTTTAACATTGGCGACCCTTTTGAAGGCAGAAAATTGCTAGTGCTGGCAAGGGTCACGCTTCCTCTTTGTTTTGCTTTTACAAGACATGCATATATATGTTGCTTTGTTCGGTGGTGCTAAAGAAATTAAAACTAACAAACAAACAAACAAACAAACACGACTCGTTAGTTTGGTGCGATCTTGACGTGTAGTATTTGAATATACAGTAATTGGTCACATGTGACCGCTCCTTTCCTCTTATCTACCTTCCACTGAGTCAGTCTGCTGTCATAATTGTTACTACATGTACAAGTAGACAAATTTGAGAATATTTAGTTTTTATTTCACACGATTATGTCATGCTACATGATTTTTGTTTCACTTCCGTTGTCGAACATTGCGGTAGAATAGTTTGGATAGAAAGCCAAACGAAGAGCACGCACTACAGAGCGAGCGTATATAAACCCCTATAGCAAGAACAATGGAGCATGTAATCGTGCACACGTGGACAAAGCATTCCCTAAATGCTGCCACTGGTGTCTCCGAAAGCCGAATTATGTAAATGTATGCGAAGCACCAGCCAATCGCATGCGAGACCCTGCGCCGTAGCAACACTGGGGATATTGGCGCGGCGTTCGAAAGAAGCTCGTAACTGACAAGTGCGATCCAACATAGGGTGCTTAAAATTCCATTTTCGATAGGAAAAACTTAAGTCTTATGCCATGAAATTTAGTGTAGATGTAGAAAACATATCAAAGATTCGATTTCTGCAAAAAACCTAAATCGACAAAAATAATGGTCAAAATCTTTGTACCCCGCCTAGGAGGGAATTTGCTCTTGCGACTTTTGCCTGAAACCGTTGTCGCGGGTCACATTTGGATTTACCTCAAATTTCATTGATGTGCTCTACTGATATTGCTGCATTCACTCAATCCACACAGTATTTGGGTATCCTTCACCTTTAAAGAGATTAATGAGGTACCTTGACGTAGGCCTCGATGATTGAGGTACATATCTCCTCCCTGGTCTGCAGACCCAAGGCACGTAGGATGAGGGCAAGATGGGCCATGAAGCGGACGAGGTGATGGGAGGGGCGAGAGCTGGTCTCACACAGCCAGTCATTCATTTCCTCCAACAGAGCTGGTGGACAAACAGGGAGTGTTCACATGTTAGCACCTTAAAGGACAAGTTCACCTTCATTAACATAAGGATTAACCCTAACTAGGCCGGGGGGGGGGGGGGGGACCTCCGAGGCCCCCCCTCGACGTTCCGCGCAATGTATCGCAATCGCAAAAAGCTATCGCCGCGACGTTTCATGACTTTTTTCTTTCGAGTCTCCCGCATCTTTTGACACCAAATTTGCGACGCCCGGGCGCGCGGCTCCGAAGTTACGCATAAATTTGTAGATGCATGTCAGACCAAAAATTGCTCAAAAACGTGAATTCATGTACAATTTCAATGCAAACTGTGCTTGCAGGCAAATTTCATAAAAGCATGATTATTTTGGTGTTTTATTGATTAAAATCAATGAATAACATATTTTCTTGTTCGGAGCGATGTCGCGAACAAATTCCATCGAAAAAACAATGAAATAGATAAGAAATTCAAAAAACAATAAAATACTTGAGAATTTTTCTGATATCACAATTTTTTGTAATTACATTTGCTAAGGACACTAAAAAGAATATTTACACAAAAAATGTGCCTGTTTTGAGCTTTATTTTGTGATTTATACCAAATAGTCTGATTTCATGCATCATTATGCATAAATTAGCATAATTTAGCATAAATGATAATTTTTTGAAAAAATAACTTCATGGTATTTTAGATTACATCATAGGCAATGTGTGTGCCAATTTTCGTTGCGATCGCGCGGTCGACGGCCGAGATCTGGAGGGGGGGCCTGGGAGGCCCCCCCCCGGCTCTATCAACTACCTAAATAGCCCGGCCTAGTTAGGGTTAAGAGAATGCAGCAATATTAGTAGAACACATCATTGAAAGTTTGAGCAAAATTGGACAATCGATGCAAAAGTTATGAATTTTTAAAACTTTTGTGTTGGAACCGCTGGATGAGGAGACTACTAAGACTTGTGATGTCGTATGAGTACAACAGTATAAAGAAAATGTAAAGAAAATTCAACATATTTTCACTTTTTTCGCATAATAAAAGAGCACTTGACTTGCCTCTTTCTAAAGGCAATGGGAATGATATTACCCATAACATATGTCAGTAACGAGTCAAGGGAATGTGTACTTAGATGAAATTTTGTGAAATTCTCTTCATATTTTTCATATTCCCAGTTCGTCTAACACCAGTATGTCTAAACTCATTTGGTCTACTATCAATTTCGTCTAATGCCCATTTGGTCTAATCCCTACTTGGTCTAATGCCCAGTTTGACATGGCTAATTATCACTTTGTCTAATGACCAGATGGTCTAATTGCAATTTTGTCTCCTTGGATTCTTCCCACTTTGTCTAAAAGAATGTGGATATTGGACAAAATGGGCATAGCCCATCTGGAAGTAGACCAATTGGTAATGAGGCTAAGTGGCAATTGGATTAAATGGTTAATAGATGAACTGGTTGTAGACCAAATGGGATTATACCATGTGGGTTGAGACTAAATGGCTATTAGACAAAGTGGGAGTAGACCAAGTAATAGATCACTCCCATCCTAAGCTGCCCTTAGGTGTGTGTGTGTGTGTGTGTGTGTGTGTGTGTGTGTGTAAATTTGATTGTATTTCCTATCCCTGCATCACAATAAACTTCACTTCCGCTATGTATCTTGGAACAATTACTGTACCACACATGCTGTGTTCAAAACTGCCATACGACTTTATAATGTAATGCAATTGAATCTCGTGCTTGACACATTGAGGGGAACCGTACTAAAAGCAATGCTATTGAGTATAAGGAGTTTCTCTCTTTCATTGTTGTTGTTGTTGTTGTTGGTTTGCTTTTTGTTTCTTAATCAATTTACAATAATACCAGCAAAATATATTTTTCACTAATGAGACTGGCATGCCTAGCAGTACATCAAGCTTCTAAACACCAACAAAACTTCGCAGGATATCTCAATCCCTTACAGAATTTAGTCCACTTTCAAGAAAATTCCCTCCACCCACCCACCCAACTCTTCACTTACTGTCGACGTCTCCCAGAATGATGTATTTCTGCACAAGATGCATCTTCTCTTTGGCTTGAGCTTCCACATTCTGTTATAAAAACACAGAAATAAGAATCCAGGAAAATGGAGAAACCTTGTAAAGAAAGCATAGATGTTACATTCTCATTTAACCCTATTCTAACTGGGCTATTTGAGACCAAGTTTTTATTAGGGGGGGGGGGTCAATTTGACCCCCCCTTCAGATCTCGGCCGCCGATCGCGCGATCGCCGCAAAATTTTGCCTGTACATAGAGCCGGATGTCAACTACAAGATTATATCGTCATACAATAGAAAAAATTTGATTTTATATTTTCTAATAAATTAATTATGCAAATTAACGCATGAAATCATATTTTCACCTATAACTCCATTAAAAAGATTGAAGGATTGCTAAATTTTTGTGTCAGAGTTCCTCAAGACATATCAAACAATTTTCTCATAAAAAAATAGTGCAATCAAAGTCAGTTTCTTCTGTTTTGTATTGTTTTGTTAATTTCTTATGTATTTTATTGTTTTTTGACCTTTTGTTTTCTATTGTTTTTTTGCCAAAATTTGTTGCAGGCACTTTTCCAAGCTGATCTACATTAGAATTGATTAATTTCAATGGTTAAAAGTTGAAATAATCTAATTCATATCAATTAAACAAAAAAACACAATTTGCATTGGATTTGCACACAAAATCATGAATTTGAGCTGTTTTTGGGTTGACATGCATATGCAAAACAATGCGTAACTTCAGAACGGTGTACCTGGACGTCGCAAATTTGGTCTCAAAATATGCGGGAGACTTCAATGAAAAAAGTCACAAAACGCCGCTGCAAAATCTTTGCGCGTTGCGGAATCGTGGCGCGAAATGTCGAGGGGGGGGTCAATTTGACCCCCCCCCCCCCCCCAGTTAGAATAGGGTTAAGATAGTGCCTGTTCTTATTTCTACTTGCCCATAACCACAAAAACTGAGAGTAGGAGCCTTCCATTCTGCTAAGAATTAGAAACAGGGGCATGTGTGACATAATGCCCAGTTTGGAAAAGCTTTATAGAGGATGCTTCACCAAATTTTATGTACAGTTGTCAAAAACAAACACTGTTTGGATGTGCTACAACAACGAGCGAACCAGGCAGGGAGTCTTGCTAGGCTGGGAGTCGTACCAACTCTGGCTGCACTCACCTGGTTTGGATGGGCATGGAGTTCCTGGAAGATCTGTGGTGGTGTTAAGCTGTAAAAGGATGAAGTTCAAGAGTAGTGATGAGTACCAACATCAATGGTAGCTAGGTTTCAAAACCATTTTTCCCCCCAATGCATTGCAGTCCAATAACATGAAGTTTGACCAAAAATCACTACAGGACTGTATTGAAATTATGCAGCCTAAATGACTCTGTAGCTGTTTGATATTCTATAACTTGCATAATTAAAATCTTAATCGTCTTTTAAAAGATGTTTTCAGCTAAAGAATTAGGCAAAGAGATATCAATATGGTCTAATGATGCAAGTTTATAGGTGTACTCTTTCGTCATTTCTTATCCTCAAAAAGGAAGTCAAACCCCCAAAAAGGACGACCATGATTTGGCAGAACCACACAACTGAAATTTTGGTCAAATTCCAGGTTTTAAACTTTTCCTATATAGTTATGTTTGGTCCCTCATCTGTCAAAATGTGGACCTTCAATACGATTTGGGTTTTTAGTCGTTTAAGCTTATATTTTAGCAATTTCTGATATTGGCTGAAAATTATTTGGCAAAACCATGGTTCTCTTTTCTTTGAGATATCACAGTTTTGCCAAATTAAAAGACTATGTCCGAGCTGCCAACTGATTTGGCAAATCCGTGTATCTCTTGAGACACATAAAATGCTTTGACATACTCATTATTAAATCACCTGGCTTTGCCAAACAGCATGTGCACGGCTTAATGTATTCGTCATGTAACATGGCTCTGCCCGAACAACACATAGAATGGAGATCATTACTCCTCAATATGTGTGGTTCTGTAAAAACACAGCCGCGGTTGTGATAATCACACGATGAGATTAATCAAGGAGGACTTACTCCTTCATGTAATAGCCCTGGGGTAGGTTCTGGAGAGGTCTGTCTGGCCTCAGCTGGGCTCGGATCTCACGTTCTACTTCCTGGTCGACCAGAACCTTGAAGTAAGCCCACAAGCAGTCCTCCCACAGGTCACATGCTGGTAGCAACTTGGAGGTCAAAGTTCAATCACATGAGTTGTGTGAGTTTCAATTATTCAAACCTTCAACACATACTTGTTTTTAATTCCAAATCATAAATGCAATAAAAAAAGACCTTCAAATGATATTGCAGATCTTCTGGGTACCAACTAATATTGTATCATCCTGTTTTTTATGTTTGTTTGATGTTGTTTTTGAACAAGAAAATCATGTGGGTAAAGTTAAGACATGTACATTCAGTGCATGGTTATTCCATCTTCACCATCAGCAAACCTAGACTTTAGACATATTCACAAACATCAAAAAAGGTTTTTCATAATGACTTTCATAGCAAGATGAAAAGAATTATTACATACATTCATATTCTACCTATCCCTAACTGTAACAAAATGACGCAACATGGAAAAACAGTGTTCATATCATCATAAATTATAATCCTCAGTAACGCACTTTTATGTATCCCCAAATCAAATATGTGTTCACATCCCTCCTTGTCTTTGTCATACACACCTTCCCCTCCCAGTGTTTCTGAATTCTACTACCACTAAGCACAAACCCCACCACAAATTAGAAGAGGAAATTTGCACTATATAAAGATCACATTATTACATATTAAGATGATGATAAAATACATATTATCTGAAATGGGTTGACCAGCAAGGATTGTTCCAACCTCTCTAAGGTTGCCACTGAGGGCAGCATAGATGGCTCTCTCCACAAAGTGAAATCTCTCATCCTCCGACATCCTCCAGCAGACACTCTTCCAGATGTCGCGGTATGGATTGCCCTCGATGGGTGCCAAATTGCCCGAGTTGTCGACTGAGAAGAAGGCGAAAATGATAACAAAAATATTCGGGCAGGTTATAGGTTAACCTGTACATGGACCAGCTACTTTGGGCACACTGTCAATCCAAATAGTATCAGGACCTAAAAAATGAACATGCAGAGAAAGGTTTTCATAGCCTGAAATAAAGACAAAAAGAAGGAGGGAACTAATACTTTTGGCAGATGAAACACAAAATAGAATAGGTAGGAAAAAAAAAAAAAACACCTCAAAACAAGAACAAAACTTGTCATCAAAGCACCCCAACAAAGCTGAGGTGTAACTTAAAAAATGCATTGTTTCAAAGTAGGCCTGAAACCAAAGCGTGCCTGACCCTAGAACAGGTGTGACAATGAAGCGGGCCTGACTCCAAAGCAGGTTAGGTTTGACCAGGTTTGACCCCAAATCAGGCTTGACCCCAAAGCAGGTTTGACCCTAAAGCAGGTTTGACCCCAAATCTGGTTTGACCCCAAAGTAGGTTTGACCCCAAAGCAGGTGTGACCCTATAGCAGGTTTGACCCCAACACAGGTTTGACCCCATCACACCTGATGCCATGTTCCTGTCATGGTACAGCCTCCACCCTTCCAGGGAAGCCGCCCTCCATGCCTGGCCGGAGTCTTTGCAGAGCCGCTGGGCCTCCTCCAGCTTGCCTGCCCGGATCATGGAGAAGACGCTGTGCAGGAGCCTGAGTTCGTCTTCCTTGTCCAGGTCAGCCAGGGGGCGGTTCTCTCGGATCGGGGCGTCCGGGTCAAGAGAGCTCACCGTCGATTCTCTGCTGGACGTTGACCCTGACACAGCCCTCTGCTGCAGGGCATGGAGGGTATTTTCCCTGGTGGAGAGAAAAATACAATGGTGGTTACCTCTATTTATTTATTTAAGTTCAAATCCACTTACCCTGTGCATCTTGCTTTGACATAGTTGCCCCTTCAGTGATAATGAAACTGTTATCTCTGAGGGTCCTGTATGATAATGAAACTGTTATCTCTCAGGGTCCCGTATGTTACAGTCATAATGAAGTATTAAAGCCAGTTCACAGTTACAAACTAAGCATGCGAAGATAAAGGTCACTGCAGACCTCCTCTTGAAATTGACTTTTAACTCAGGTATTTGGAAATCTGGATAGGTTTTCATGAAAACTATGTTATTAATATTAATAAATAAATTAAACGAGAACTTACCTGTTTGAAGTTTGATTTTTATTATTTTGAGTAATAGGAGTGTGAGTTAATATGAGATCCCACTCGTACGCATGCGCAGTCAATATTCGTCGCCCAGGCAAATCTCCACCTAAGAAATCGGACTGTCTTCCGACGTCTAATACATAATGTCAACTTAGGTGAGAGAACTGAACCGAAGACCCAACTGGGTCAAGTGAGATTTGCCTGATCCATGAGGAAATGCGACCACTGTCACAATCCCACAATCTGGAAATAATTAGACGGAGTAAGAACATTACCTTGAAGTTTGAATTGAGGGTGGGAGTGGAGGGCATATTAACTCACACTCCTATTACTCAAATAATAAAAATCAAACTTCAAACAGGTAAGTTCTCGTTTAATTTATTTATTATTTTTCGTAATCTCCGTTGTTCGTTAATATGAGATTTTGAAGCCAGTGGTCGCATTTCTGCAAAAACCAAACAATGTATGGTGATAAGAATGACATAGTAGCTTACCAATAATACCCTTTCTCTTCAATGATTATCCAGTACCGCCATGGAGAACCTACATGTAGGTCCTTCCCTGATCGACGGCTTATCATAGAACCTGTTGAAAGTTTCCTCATTAGACCATCCGGCCTGTTTCAGAATGTCCGCTATGGGCACATCTGCTGTCTTTGCAGTAGAGACTGCTGCAGCCCTTGTAGAATGCGGTTTGAAAATTTTAGTGTCGATACCCGCCGCACTCATTGTCTCCTTTATCCACCTGGAGATGGTTTGCTTACTGGCTCGTTTGTGAGGTTTCCTATAACATATGAACAGGTGCCTTTCCGTGTCCCTCATCACTTTTGTACGCTCAATGTACTTTTTCAGGTAGCGTACCACACAGAGTCTCTTCTCTGAAGGATACTCTTCAATTGTAGTCGTACTCCCTACTCTGTCGGAGGTCTTGTTCTGTTTTACCAAGTCACTGACATGAATCTCTACGCTATTATCCTTCCAAACCAGGCCATCAATATGAATGTAGAACAAAGCCTGTGCCCTTTGTGCCGAAGTGAGTGCGAGCAACATACACAGCTTATGAGTAAGTTCACACAAAGATAGCTTACTGGCTGGTGACATTTTGCGGAGATGATCTAACACGATTTTAACGTCCCAGATATGGTTGTACCGTGGCAGCGGAGTTCGTAAATGAAATACACCTTTCATGAATCTTGTCACTAAAGGATGTGTACTAATTGTACAGTTGCTGTTCTCCAACAGCACCACTGGGGCCAAAGCACTTCTGGCACAGTTAATAGCACTGTAACTCAACTTATGTACATGAAACAGATAACTCAAAAATTCTATAACACTTTCTACAGCAGTGCACTGACTGTTCAAAGTTTCCTGTCTGCAATACTCTTGCCATTTCCTAATGTAGGTTCCATATTGTGTGCGTGTAGACAGTCTCCAAGATGCACACAACACGTCCACAGTCCTGTCCTGTAGTCCCTTTATCTCGAACTGTGAACGCCAATCCTGCAACAAAGAAGATCGAGTTTAGTGCAGAGTGGGTGGGTAGCCTTAGATACTGGTTGTGTCAGCAAGGAATTGCTTCTTTTCAAGATCAAAGGTTCTTCACTCATCATACTTGTCAAGAGAGGGAACCAGGCCTGTGTAGGCCAATTTGGTACCACAAGCAGGCCATGTGCATTGTCTTCTTGTATTTTCTGTAGGCATTTTGCTACCAAACAGAAAGGAGGGAAGGCATAAAAGAGTGCAAATTTTCCCCAGTCTAGTGTGAAAGCATCAACTGACTCTGCATTGGGATCTGGCAACCATGAAACGTACCTAGGTAGCTGAGCATTGAGTCTGGATGCAAACAAATCAATTACTGGTGCACCATACTTAGCCACAATCTTCTCAAAGCTATTCTTATCTAGCATCTGTTGTAATAGTGGACCGGATTCAATGATGAACAGAGGACATAGTTGTTTAACGATAAAATGAACAACTTTAATCCACTATCACAAACTAGCGTCATATAATGACTGCTGCTCTGACCGTATCACTCAAATATAGAATACATGGAATATGCGTACACTTGTGATAAATGTAGTGCGCTCACATAACACAACATCCCCCTCCTTCTGAAAAGATACAATGACGAATATTTTTTAAACTGCACTTGTACATATGGAAACATTCACATTGATCTTCCAAGTAGTATAAATGTGAATCTCTGACACAGAGTGCTGAAAAATGGAGGAAGCTTGTTTGAGATTTGCATAGATACATTGAATTATAATCAGGCAGGCAAATGAAATCTATTCTTCCTGAAACAGCTGGTCTCACAAATGCAATGTATTCAGCAACTCTTTTTTTTTATCAGTATAAGTTTTACATTTCTCATATATACTAAACAACTCTCGACATATCTGGTATCGAAAGATAAGACGAATAAAACGATAACGTTATTCAAACTTATTGTCACAAAATGCATGCAGTTTAACACCAGCATATTTACAAATAATTTCACGTATATATCTTCGTGACATCTTTAATAATATGAGACACGAAGAATTATATTCATACGGAATGTATATATGTAATACAAACATAATGATTTAGCATTTGAGTTTGTACTCAGATTATCATCAACATAGGAAAAATATGCTTGTATGTTTGTTGTTTTTTTTTAAACATCCAGTTGAGATTAACTTTCGTGTGTGAAACTAGTGAACAGCTACATCATAGTTTCAATACACAAATGTGATGAACAGTTATACATGTACAGTGTATATAATATAGTATGCTATAAACATTTTGATAAATGTAGCATATATCATAGTCATTATGGTTCCTGACTTAAATTTCAAATATTGTTTTGTGAAATAAAATGATGTGTATCACTTGGTTACACAAATGTGTTGTAAATAAATCAACACTTAACATAATGAACATATTATTTACACTGACAATGCTGCTAGTTTATCTTCCAGCATTGCATTACTCTTGGTACCGCGATGGGGGTCTGACTTCACGTCCATATCGCGTTATGTACCGGGTAGAGACTGATTTCCTATCAGATTGTCTTTGTCTTCTGTCTGGATGTTGTCTCCTTTCCTCACTCCTGTCGTCGTCTTCGAAGTGAACCCGTTTTGGAACTGTTGGCTTCGTTCCGGTTGGCATCTCTCTCAGGTGAGATCTATTTCTCCTCAAGATGCTACCGTTGGGAGTTGCTACTTCGTAGGATCTTGGTTCCTGACGTACTTTGCTCACTTCGGCAGGAAGCCAAGTGTTGTCTTTGGGATTCAGAACTCTCACTTTCTGTCCAATGTGCAGAGGTGGTAAATCTCTACCTCCATGCAAGTCGTGATTGTGTTTCATGTTCTCCTGTCTCTGAAACAGCAAATCAGGCGTAGACGATTGTCTGGTCAGGTGGTGACTTGGAAGTGTTGTCCTGATTGGTCTTCCAAAGAGTAATTCAGCAGGTGATGGTATGTTGGAGTCAATTGGTGTGGCACGAAAATGTAGTAGTGCTGTCTGGATGTCTTGTCCAGTTCTGGTACACTTGGTCATGATTCCTTTCACAGTTTGTACCATGCGTTCAGCGAGTCCGTTGGATCTTGGATATCGTGGAGACGATGTAATGTGATCAATTGACCATTTCTCACACATCTCTTGGAATGGTCTTCCAACGAATTGTGGACCATTGTCTGATATCAGAGTTGCTGGTGGTCCGAAAAGACTGAAGATACCACTCAGTATGTTTGCAACTGCCGCACTGGATGTATCCGTCAACTTGCGAACGATTGGATACTTTGAATGGTAGTCGGTCACCAACAGGTATTCTTCCTTGTTGAAAGTAAACAAGTCAGTTCCAAGCTTCGTCCACGGCGAAGTTGGTATGTCGTGAGGTTGCAAGGGTTCTCTTTGTTGCTTGACCTGATTTTCTTGGCAGGCGTAGCAATTCTTTGAGATTTGCTCAATGTCTTTATTGATGTTCGGCCAATATACGGTTTCCCTTGCTAGTCTGCGGGTACGTTCAATACCTTGATGACCCTGATGAAGTTGATTCAGGATGTCTTGTCTGAGGTCTGTGGGAATGATGACTTGATTGCCTTTGAAAAGTACACCATCTGATACTCCGATTTCATCGCGGTATGGCCAAAATGTTCTGACCTCTCTAGGTACTTCCTTGATTGTGTCTGGCCAACCATTCGTGACGATTTGCCACAGAGCTCGCAAGGTAGGATCTCTCGACGTCTCTTGTTGCAGCTCATTTCTCTTCTTTTGTCCAAAGAAGATAAGATCAATCTGTGATATGTCGATTTCCTCACAGATCTCTTCCACATTGACATCAAGGGGAACGTCTTGATTCTTGCTTGGATTAGGCATTCTGCTTAAAGCATCTGATATGATCATCGATTTGCCTTGCTTGTACTTGACATCATAGTCATAGCCTTGAATTTTGATGAGAAGTCTCTGCAAACGTGGTGGCGCACATCTCAGTGGCTTTCTGGTGATCATCTCTAAGGGTTTGTGATCAGTTTGGACAGTGAACTGGTTTCCGAACAGGTATGTGTGGAAACGTTGTATTCCAAACACGAGGGCTAGCGTTTCTCTCTCTATGTTGGAGTAGTTAGCTTGTGACGATGAGAGAGACTTTGAAGCAAATGCGACAGGTTTGCCTTCTTGCATCAAACAAGCTCCTAGGCCTTTTGATGATGCGTCGACTTCTAGGATCGTTGTCTTCCTTGGATCATAGTACTGCAAACAAGATTCTGCAGAGATCGCTTTCTTGAGTTCGTTGAAAGCATGTTGATGATCGTCTTGCCATGTGAATGGCACATCTCGCTTCAGTAGTTCACGTAATGGTGATGCCTTTTCAGAGAAGTTGGCGATGTGTGGAGCGAGATAGTTAAGAAGACCAAGGCACTTCTGTAGATCTTCTTTGTCTTGAGGTGTTGGCATGGCATGAATGTCTTCAATCTTCTGTGGATCAGGGCGGATGCCATCTCTGGTATATACAGAGCCGAAGAAGTTGATGCAGTCAGTTTTGATGATACACTTCCTACTGTTGAAGACAAGTCCTTCTCTTTGGGCAACTTCCATCAGTCTGTGCAGGTTTTTGTCATGCTCTGCCTCGGTACGTCCAACAACTGCAATATCATCAGCGATACAGATGCATCCATCTACTTGACCAACGATACGGTCCATGTGTTGCTGGAACAAGTCTTGGCTGACAGAAAGTCCGAAAGGTAGGCGTGTGTAGCAGTATCTGCCAAATGGAGTACGAAAAGTTGTCAGCTCCTGGGATTCTTTGGATAGGTGAACAGACCAATATCCGGATTTCGCGTCGAGCTTAGAGAAATACTTTGCTCCGGAGAAAGCTGGGTTGACCTCTTCAAGAGTTGGAATCTTGTGGGGACATCGTTTGAGATTCTGGTTTAATCTCCTGGGATCTAGGCATACTCTCAAGGATCCATCTTTCTTGAGAACTGTAGTAATCGAACTACACCAGTCGGTGTGATGGTCGATTTGTCTGATGATGCCTTGCTTCTCCATTGAGTCAAGCTCAGCCTTGAGTTTGTCTTTGATGTGGACGCTGCACTTTCTTGGTGCATCAATGGTGGGGACAGCTCCTTCTTTGACATGTAGTGTTGCTTCTCCACGAAAGTTACCAATACGATCAAACTGTTCCGGATAGAGCACTTGCAGGTCCTTGACAGATTTCAACGGAGACGGTCTGTTAGTTGGACTACGACTCTGAGGGTGCATCTCATGGATTGTTACCACGTGTAACTCACTGCACAGAGGTAGTCCAATTATCACTGGTCCTGAGACATCGACCACGTAGAAAAGTTGATCTCTCCACTCGGAGTCTTTGTACTTGCACGTGATCTGAAGGGTGCCCAACAATGTATCGGGGTACCGTTGTATGCGGTAAGACGTGCTGAAGTCGGGTGTACAACTGCTTGCCACCTGCTTCCATACATGGCCTTGATTGTCCGCAGAGGGAGTGTATTTCCACTCGCTCCGGTGTCGACCTTTGCATGTAAGATGTGTTGTCCACGTTTGCTGGGACAGATAATTCCAATCTTCACGAATGCTTCTTTCTGATGCACAGAATCGATAGATGCGTCTAAGTCGTTTCCCAGTACGATAGTGCTAAATTCCTCAAAATCTTCCTGGGTTTCTCCTTCTGGCTCTTTGGAGAACTCGGCTACCTTTTGTTTGGTTGGCTGCCTGGTGGGTGTCTTCTGTCGTCGTGGTGAAAAACTGCGGTTACCACTTTGGCGTCCTCTGCTTGGACTTCGTCCTCGAAGCACTTTTCTGTGTTTTGTCTTTCTGCAGCATTTAGCCCAGTGTCCTTTGGAACCACATGCTTTGCAAATGTCTCTGTAGGCTGGACACTTGCGTGGTGGATGATTCAAATCACAGTTACCACACTTCTTGCGTCTATCTTGGTTATGTGATAGAGCATCTACGTTGTTTGCAGAGGAGTCGATCGAACGAAGACACTGTTTGCCTACGGCTATGGCTTCATATTTCCTGCCTTCATCAAGGAGGTTTGTTATCTTGTAGCCTTTGGGTTGGTCTAGAAGATCTTTCTGGAACGCCTCGATAGGTGTAGACGCAATGACTAACTCTGTCACGCGTTCTGAGAGCTCATTTTCGGTAAAGTCACATTCTTTGGCTTTACTCCGGCATCTATTTACAAATTCGTCGATAGTTTCATTTGCGTGTTGACGATATCGCATCAGTTCCAGTCTGTGGATGCGAAAATTCAGCTTGACTTTCAGCTGACCTTCAAGAGTAGACCACAACATTGCAGGTTTTTCTTGATCCTCATTGGATAGACCGGATGCGTTAATTCTACGCAAACCTTCATTCCCTACTGCAATTTTGATTTTGATTGCTTGCTTCTTTGGGTCTTGGACATCGTTGTCTTGGAAGCATAACTCCATGCGTTGTTTGAATAACTTGAATTCTTCCGGCACATCAGCACTATTCCAATTCATTTCTGGATACTTTGCCATCGTGCGTTTTGATTTAGATTAAGTTGGAGATACAAATTATACAATGCTTGATATCAACGTCACACTTTGCAAACTAACGGCTGAAATGTTACAGATATAGTATACAAAGTACACAAATCAAGAATAGTTTGCGAACACAGAAATATATGACACAAAATCACTATTGATATACATGTATCAATAATGTACACTCTCCAAAACACATCGAAACATGTCTAGATGTCAAGATTACCACAGTAATACACAGATGCATATATGTCAAAACATTCATGTACACAACTAACGAATGTATGTAATTGTCCACACGCAAGTGTTCAAATGTCTGAGATAGTTTAATGAATTGTACTAATTCTCATCTCTTTTATCTGGTTGCATATGGATTCACTCTCAGTCTGGATCGTGCCGTGTCTTGATTGTCCGTCCTCGCTACGTTGTACATGTAGCTTGCAGGGTAGATGAACTGCGATAACGGGAAACTGCGTATGCTCTGTCAGAAATATCCTTCCGCTGAGTGATGGTCTCGGTAGAAGCAATGATGTCGCAATACACGTTGCTATGCCGATAAGATAAACACAATTCTGGCCAGTCCAGGATAATACGCGTCTATCTGCGTCTTCTATTGTTATATCAACAATGGATGTCAATGGATACGGTGCGCTCAGGTAATGCGAACTTGGTCTATTGTTACGTCAACAATGGAAGTCCTTGAATGAAACGCTCGGATATTGCGCGTACTTGGATACGGTGCGCGTCGATAATGCTTGTTTACAGAACTGCAACTGTCCAATGTGGCGAATGTCAGTGATACGTGCGACGAAAATGTTCTGACAACATTTTGTACGAGCTACACAGCTATATCTTACGATGTAGAAACGAATATAGAATGCTCTGCAAAGCGTTCATCAATCCGATGATATGTATTCGTATCGTTATTTGCTGATGAGCAGCATGGATGATAAAATAATCGGTTTATTCACGCACAGTGTTACTCACAAGACGAGTCGTTAAGCTAGTCCATGCACGTATCTGCAGTAGACGTAGGCCTAAACGTGTTGTGCGCAGTGTCCTCTCGGGCGGTTTCAGCACAAGTCACTCATGATGAATTTCCCTAAGAAAACTTTAGTTCCGTGCTGATTTGGCATAAGTCCGTGTCGGCACCGCTGCCACCATGTTGTAATAGTGGACCGGATTCAATGATGAACAGAGGACATAGTTGTTTAACGATAAAATGAACAACTTTAATCCACTATCACAAACTAGCGTCATATAATGACTGCTGCTCTGACCGTATCACTCAAATATAGAATACATGGAATATGCGTACACTTGTGATAAATGTAGTGCGCTCACATAACACAACAGCATCCACTCTGTTCTGTCATTAAAGTGTCTAGACATGAAGTCTGCCTCGTTGTTCTGGCACCCAGGTAAGTGAGCTGCTGACAGCCATATATTGCGTTCTATACACCAATGCCAGATGTCTAACACTACCTGATTGCACGTTTCTGATTTCAGCCCTCCCATGTTATTAAGGTAGGCAACAGCCGTAGTGTTATCAATCCTCAATAGGACATGTACATTTCTCTTATCTGCACAGAAGGATTTCAGAGCCAGTCCAGCTGCCAGTGTTTCTAGGTAATTAATACCCGATGTTTGAGCTGAATGTACTTCCTCTGTGGTCCACCTGCCACCTGTGTGAGAGGTTAAATCTGTAGCACCCCACCCCTCTGCACTGGCATCTGTACGTAGCTCCAAATCGACCTTTTGTCTGACAACATGATTAAATGACTCATGAATATGTTCTTTCCACCATATCAATTCATGTCGTGCCTCCATGGAAAGAGTCATGGGCCTATCAAAATGACCACGAGCTGCCTTAAAGGGAAGATAAACCCCAAGAACAATGTGGATTGAGTGAAAGCAGCAACATTAGTAGAACACATCAGTGAAAGTTTGAAGAAAATCGGACAATCGATGCAAAAGTTATGAATTTTTAAAGTTTTGGTGTTGGAACCACTGGATGAGGAGACTACTAAAGGTTATGACGTATGAGTGGACAACCATACCAAGAAAATATAAAGAAAATACTACAAAAATCCATTTTTCATGAAAATTACAAATTCCATCAACTTGATATTGACATATGTTAAGGGTACCAATTATTCCCCCTGCTTTCTGAAAGCGGTTGGTCCACTGCTCTTTCATAATTCTAGAAAAGTGAATTTTTGTTGAATTTCCTTTATATTTTCTTTGTATCGTTGTCCACTCATACGTCATTTCCTCTAGTAGTCTCCTCATCCAGCGGTTCCATCACCAAACTTTAAAAAGTCATAACTTTTGCATCGATTGTCCGATTTTCCTCAAACTTTCACTGATGTGTTCTACTACTGTTGCTGCTTTCACTCAATCCACATTGCTCTTTGGGTTTACCTTCCCTTTAAGGGCCTGTACCTTGTCTCTCTCTAGATATCTGTAATGCAGTGGGCCATACTGTACTGCAGGGAACGTGGCAACTATTTTCCCTATGACCCTAGCAACCTTTCGAATGGATGGGGTGGCATGGGATAAGAGGGAGGTGCAAACCTCATAAATGTCATCTTGTTTTTCCCTTGGCAAAGTAATGTGCATTGACCTAGTATTCAAATGAAACCCAAGGAACTCTAGGTCTTGGCCTGGGCTAAGTACTGACTTCTCAGGATGAATTAAGAACCCCAGCTCTGTTAGAAGCTTAGTGGTAGCTGAAACAGCCCTATGGGTAGCATCCTTAGATCTCCCAATTATCAAAGTGTCATCAAGATAACCCATAACTACATGTCCTTCTGTTCTAAGCTGGGCAAACACTGGCTTCAGTATTTTTGTAAACAGTCTGGGAGCCGAGCTGAGACCATTAGGTAGGGCCTTGTATTGGTACAGTTTACTTTGCCAATAGAAACGCAAGTACTTTCTCGATGATGGATGGACGGGAACTGAATAGTATGCATCTTGTAAATCAATAGATGCGATGTAGCAATTTGGGCTGAGCAGTGACAAGGCTGTATGTATGTTGTCCATTTTGAAATGCTGATAAAGGATGCCTGTATTAAGATCAGAAAGATCAAGGATAACTCGTAAGGAACCATTCTTTTTGGGTCTCGTGAAAATATTGGAGATGAATTCTCCATTCTCATGTTCGCAAAGTTCAATCACATTTTTAGCTAAGAGGCGAGAAATCTCTTCCTCTATTTGACTGTTAAGCTCTGAACTGCGAGATAAGTTATACAACTCTTTCCCTCTTACAGTAGGAAATTCATTAGGATCAAATTCGAGTTTGTATCCTTTGACAGCATTCAAAATGTATGGATCTGAAGTCAGGCTTCTCCATTTGTCATAGAAATTCTTTAGTCGTCCACCCACCATCGAGCAAACAAGATTTATGAGAGGGCATGTACTCACCTCTGCAGAGGATGAGGAGACTGTTGGTTTAACATGCTCAGTTACTTGCGGGCCCCCGCAAACCCCCGGTATTGAGGGCTCTGTCGGCCGCTGCCCTTGTTGGGTCTGGTCATCGAGGTGGCAGTGTGTGGCTTCCACGAACGCTGGCCTAAAAAAGGCCGCTGTACCGACCCAGCCTGTACGGTTGGCGTGGTCCACCCCGCTGATCTCATTCTACGGTAATTAGCTTCCGTCTGTCGGTGGTAAGGGTGATAGTGAGACTGCGACTGCGAATATGGACGCTGACGGGAGTTACCTGTTGAGAAAGTTTTGAGCCTTTCACAACACCGGCTGCTGCTCTTTGTTCTTCCTGGATGTCTTTGACTTTCTTTCCTAAGTCGTCACCAAACAGCTGTTTGGTCACAGGGTTCTGAGGCTTGCACAAGTGTGCAAATTTTGCATTCAAGCCAGGTTTAATGAGGTCCTTCCTCAAGGCGTTCAGCTCAAAATTAGAGCTACACAGGAGTCCGAGAGCGTCCTGCTGTTTTTCTGACAGCTCCGAAGCAGAAAGGGTCTGCGCAAAAGCAGTGATGCCTTTCACAAGAGCGCTCTGAATACGCTGTAGCTTCAGGTCCCTAGCCCGGGTAGTAGGGTTTAGATTCTCCCAAATTGTCAAGTTGACTTTGGGCACGTCAAGTAGTGGACAGTTTTCTGGGCTAGTGTACTTCTTACCAGTCTCCTCTAGGGCAGCCTGTTCAAGAGTGTGGCTGACAAGGTAGGATACCGACCCAGCAATATCCTCATCTAAGGGTTTCCCCACGCTGAGAGGCACTGCGAATTTTGCTGCGATAGCTGGGATGGCTACATTCTTGCCAGAGGCAGGAGTAGCATTACTATCTTCAGCACTGAAATCAGAAGTCTGTGAGTCAGACGCTGGTGTAAGTTTACAGCCAAAAGGCCCATCATCTTGATCGCAGTCATACTCATAGTCAGATAAAAGGAGATTATCATCCTCATCTCCGAGACTTCTCGTGTCATGACTACTACGAGTCTGTGGATGAGAAAGTGGCAAATGATCCACCAATTTTCCCAGCATCTCTTCCAGTTTATTCAGACGATGTTCAAAATTTGAGCCACCAACACTAGTGCTTGGTCCCGACTTCGAGGTCGTGGTCTGTGGAGGCTCTGCACGAATGCAGGCCTGACTGTCCTTCTTTGAAATAGGATCTGCACGAATGCAGTCCTGGACAGCCCGAGAATCTTTGGCTATTATCTCAGAGTCATTCATGATCGAGGGCTTCTTAATCAAAAGGTCTGAGACCTCAGAAGTAGCAGCCGACTTGGCGAACTTCCGTGCAATCACGGGAGGAGGAGACGTAATCTTCGCCGGTGCTTTGCCTTTGGCTTTCCCGGTGCCTTTACCACCGCGGCTAGCCGAGCTCGCCGCTGCCGTCTTACCCTTTCCCCCCGGATCGCTGCCGGGGGAGGGACCCGCTCGCGGTCCGCTGGCGATGCTGGTGGAACCCGCATCGCAAACCAGCTTCTCGTGCGGGAAATTTGGCTTCGTGGAAGAACCCGAATTCGCTTCCATCACTCTCCAAAATACTACCAAACTATCGGGGAGGTAAAATAACCTATGAAACCCCGAAAACTTGAACGCGACAGATCGTAGAGTGAAAGAAAATCGGCGAAATTAAGAGCTCAAAATGGCGACTTGACCGCTAAGAAACACACGCTACGAATGAATTGACTGCGCATGCGTACGAGTGGGATCTCATATTAACGAAGAACGGAGATTACGAAAAATAATACAAGCACTATTTGCATATTAACACAATGTAAAGGTGAGTGTGTATCCTTTTTTTAACCAAATCAATAAAAGCCATTAATGCAGCACTTACATGTAAATTACAATCGTACCACTTTCTGCTTAACTGGTTCCAACTCCTCTTTTACATGTAATTACAAGATTTATTCATGTTTTAAAAAAAACTTTGCTTCACAAATCATTGAGGACCATTGTTAACTATGAACAAGCTCATGCATGGCATTACAAGGTACCCCTGGGTGCTGAAGGGTTATTCTGGATTATATAATGGGTTCAAGAATGTAGCCAATCAGAAGCACCGAAATGAGTCACATGTGAGCTCTTCATATTTTTAGCTAACAATCACAGCAAAAAAGGTCTGCATGGCTGGTACGAACCCCAATGCTTTGACTCACACGGTTGTCTGCACAGCTGATCGAAGAGGGTTCCTTTATATTGCAATACAAAGTACTTCTAGTGACTGAAAAACAGTTCATAGACCCACTTTATAAAACAAATAATGCACAGGTTTAAGTTTGTCATGGCTAATAATGTCGGGCCACATACACTTGTCTGTACCTTGTGTATGTCACTCCTTTGTAAATACATGTACTCTTGAGTGTGGCACATCTGCACTGATACACTCTTGCCTGTGCACTATCTCTGTACTACCAAACCATGGGGTGAGGATAGCAATGGTTTAAACATGGACACGAGATCTGCCTCCAAGATACTGACCAGCACACTGACTGTGAGTAGAAGGGCACTTTGTCCTGAGACATGGCCAGCTGGTCAGCGGTCACACTCTCCAGCCAGTCCACAATGATCTGATGCTGTCTCACCGTAGCATCCTTCTCAAAGAGGCTGTCCGTTATTTCTCGCTCACTCAACTGCTCCGTCTGAAAAAAAAAAGAAAGAAATACATTGAATCCAGAGGCAAAGTGTAGAATGAATACACGCAAGAAGTTAGCCTATCACAATGAAAATTACAATGGCCAAGACCAAGCCATTAAAGGGAGAATTTACCCCAAACCTATCACAAATTCCTTTCAAACACTTCAAACACAAAAAGATAAAGGTAATTCCTTTCAAACACAAAAAGATAAGGGTAATTATTGTACATTAAGCTTTGTGGAAACTATATCCATTAAATTTCACAATGATGATTATTGTTTACAGCAGAGGGGTATGAGCAAGTTTACAAAAAGAGAAATCTAAACATCTCTTTTTCACACATTCTCTCTGAGTATTTCAGGTGGCTTTCAGTCATGTTATGATAAACTTGTCTTGTATGACATGATCTTTATGACTGACCAGTGTGACATGCTTTAGAGCCAAATTATCACTTTACCCTCCCAGGAGCTTATTGTATTCTAATCCAACTCAGTTGGTTTGGGGCTGCTTCTTTGTTTTGAAGGCAGTTCGCATTTGATTATATTGCTGCACTTCCAAACAAAGCACTGTGTACTAAAAAAAGAAAAAGTTTGAAAAATTCAAAGATCACGCTTTCATTGTTCATTGCTTATTTCTAGACCTTGCCCATACTATCAAACACTACACAAGTACATCTCTAAATGATGACGGGGAGGTTATTGAAGAGAAAACAACCCCAATTTAAACAGTAACATGTCATAGATTTTACATTAATTTTAGTCTTCTGAAAGCATTTGAAGAGGACAGACACTCAGATTCTATTTAGGAAAATAAAATAAGACAGTTTCTCGCAGTGATTGGCTCACATGGATTCTGTCCACAGTAATTGACAGCATGTCATTTGGGTCATCTGCCACCATCTGCCGGTCCTGGTATAACGAGGCGATCAGACGCCAAGTGGCCTTCTCTTGGTTGAGGAGACGCAGAACTTGAAGTGTGCGAGAGAAGCTGAGGAGAGGAGACAAATCTGGATGCATGTTGAGGGTTCATACAAAACTTTGCGAGGAAGAACTCTGGCTGCTTTACCCGTTGAAGACGAGTTCCGAGAATACTCGGGCAAGTGTCTGTGGGAAATGCCTGTTGTAGCAAAATCAGTCGGTCCTCAACGAATTAAAGGGAAATTCAATTCTGATAAATGTTGTTTTGTATGAAAGCAGAAGAATCAAAGAAGTAAATCAGTGAAAATCTGGGGGAAAAAATTGCACACATAAAAAAATTATGAATTGTAAAAGTTTACAGCATAAAAAAAAAATTGGCAACTTGGCATGACGCACAGTAGTGTAGAACTCAGAGTGATAGTTGGCTGTATATTGACTGGACGTCACTAACCTCTTCTGCCCAGGGACGGTCTTGGCAATGAGATGATTCAGCATGGCCACTTGTTCATGACACAGCCTCTCGTACTCCCCCACTAACGTGAAAACATCCACAAGGGACTGGTGTTTCTTGAAGGCCGCAAGAAAGTCATTGTACATCCCTTCCGTCGCTGAAGAAAACAATTATTGCGAAAAACAGTAAAATAATTGATAGAGAAAGATGATATATGCATGTATTATTCTAAATTCAAACGTTATTACAATTTTACCAAAAAATGGTAGTGAATTCACTGGCATTGAAATGGCCGATAAATGCATACCTTTGACTTTGAATTCTAACAATTTGCGAATGTTACCACAGACTGCATTACAGTATTCTGAGGGCTGAAAAGGCATATTTTTGGTGGCAATACATTATTCTTACCCTTCGTGCCCTAGACACATGTAGTAATATTGTTATTGTACATACAAAATACTTTAAAAAAGTAACAGTTGGTATAGAACTCCATTAAAGTCATGGATACACAGTTGATACATGGGTGTGATACTTTAAATTCCATTATCAAATGCACAACATTTTGAGATACAAAATACTGTAACAAATTAACAGTTAGCATCTCTGTTAAAGCAACAGATACACACTTTAATTTCACAAATTCTGCGAGAGCCAAGATTACGCGAAATTAAAATGCACAAGAAAGTTCATGTCTACACTATATTGCATTGGATGTCAGTGGCAATTAAAAAAAAACTCATGCTGCAAAAAAAAAGCTGTCCGCTTCACTTCGCAAAAATTCCATGCTGCGAATATTTGATGCGCTACGGTATTTTGTGCTCAGTGACTGACAAGATTTGGAAAAGGGTGGAAAGTTTGATAGATTTTTACATGCTGACACTTACCAAGTTGTCCAGGATCTTCTTGCAGGAGTAAGTTAGCTCTGGTCATATCCTCCGTCATCTCCGTCTGGTCCAGCAGGGAGTTGTAGTGAGGGCTAGAGACCAGGGATGCCTGGAGGTCTCGTGTTGGCTCCAGGACGGAGCTGGACAGCTGTTTGGAGGGTGGGGGGGGGGGGGGGGTGGAAGAGGGGATTGAAGAGGATGATCATTTTGTAAGTAAAGTCTTGTTATGACAAACAAAATATTGTATTGAACCATGAAAGGCCCTTCTAAAGGAGCATGCAAGATGATGATGATGATGGTGATGATGATGATGATGATGGTGATGATGATGATGATGGTGATGATGATGATGGTGATGGTGATGATGATGATGATGGTGATGATGGTGATGATGATGGTGATGACGATGGTGATGATGGTGATGATGGTGATGGTGATGATGATGGTGATGGTGATGGTGATGATGATGATGATGATTATGGTGATGGTGATGGTGATGATGATGGTGATGATGGTGATGATGATGATGATGATGATGATGAAGCAGCTTCCTTTTTATCTCATATCAGCTACCAGGAGTAATAATTTTGATTTTTTACAATTCCCTCCAAACCATCTATATCATTATGCATTCAACAGTCTTGCTATATCTTAAAACATTAACCAGGGAGCATGTTAGAGACACTACAACACATTGTCTTGCATCCCCCGCCAAAGCTGGTTGACTAACCTTGGCCGATGAAGTGAGGAAAGATCGCCCAGGAGTGATCCCAATGGTGTCTGACACATCAAACTCTGACGTCATTGGAGGTTTCTGGGGTGTGTCTACAGTATAATCAGAGCAACAGTTTTCAACAACACATGCATACACAAAGCAACAATATAACAGCCACATTGCACGTCTATAGCCTGATCACCTCCTCTTTTCACACACTTTCATTTACAGAGTTACAAAATTCTGGCAAGATGTGGAATTGCTACACAGGTACTTATATATTTTCAAACTGAAACATTAAGTTTCTGATGTGAAGTGCTGTAAATAACAGTTAATTCACTGCATTTTTTCCCCCACTGAATGGGTCAAAATTCAGGAGGTTTATATCTGTATAGACAGCCAATACCTACTGAATGTCTGCATGAATTTTGCAGGCAATCTTCACTATTCAATGTTCAAAATAATTTCCTTTTTGTTAGGCATTCTATTGCATAATTCCTTCATTTTTATGGCATAAAAACCAAAATATTTTCTCCCCCAAACAGTCAACAGTATCTCTGCCCCTTGCATGGCAGTATCTGAGCTTGTCCGTGGGCTGTCATTTCCCTCCTCCGCCCCCCCCCCCCGAAAGCCGAAAAAAGAAAAAGAAAAAAAAGGTGCAGTTATTGCTGCAGCTAATGTGCGATTATTTACAATACGTCATGTTATTGGTGTACTTTAAATAGCATATTAAAAAAAAAAAACAATTTCTGAACCAAAAGAGCTAGAAACCAACATTGATACTCTGAGCGCTTAATATGATCACCTCTGAATATGATCGCTTTTTTTTTCTAAACTTATGACTATACTTCTTGCTCTCTGTTCATCTCTGTTTGCAACTCACATGTTCTGCGTCTCATTTCACTTCCTGCTGTCCGCATGCCCTGGTTGTAAGGCCACATGTTGGACACGGGTCCAGGTGTGCCCTGGATGCCGGTAGCATGTTCAAGAAGCCCAATCGCTGTGATGGTGTCACCTGGTCAAGGAATACTGGACCACAAATCACCACCATTTCATTAAAAATTGGGTATTTTACACACACATTATAAATTTCTTGCTGAATAATACTTTAGTTTACATAATTTGTATGTCTGTAATTGCTGTTGTTTTTGTTCATAGCAGAAATGAAGGTCACCTTGAAGTTCAGACCTACACTGTAGACATTCTTTCTCTATTATAATCTCTGTCTCTTCCTACTTTTCTCTTACACGTACACTTGTACATAAGTAACTTACCAAGACAAACACACGTATGCACAAGAAATAACTTTGACACAATCAGCCTTGGTGCAAAGTCAAGGCACAAAGAAGATTTCTACTCGTAGTTGATAGCAGTACTAGACACAAGAGTTTGCCAACTGTATGGCCAAGCATACATCAATTCTAGTCAGCATACCAGTGCTTTCAACACTGCTCACTATTCGACCTATGATCAGAGAGCACATAGACATATACAATATACAGTTTGTACATTCAAAGTCAACAAGAATCTGTAGATGTTATCCTTAAGTAAAGATAAGAAATGTATCATCTAACAAGTTTCTATTTCTTGCATTCATATCAGAGACTATTTACGTCGATGTAGGGCAATATCATGTCAATCAGTTGCAATTTCAGAGACGTTATGAAAGTTCCTCAAGGATACACTTCCTGATTCGATCATGCTGCAGAATATTGCTGCGGACTTCCTCCCTCGGCTCTATGGATCTGTTCAGGAGACTGAAGGAGAGATCCCCATGCCTGCAGCAAACACAAGTAGAAATAGAGTGGAACTAAAGAGTTTTGTCTGAAACTGACAGCACATGTAACCCATAACACATCACACTTTAGATTGAAACATCGTCAACCTGACATACAGTAACTCAGCAACCAGTACAGTGTATCAGCTACTAGTATCTCTTACACTAGGCTACATGTTCATTGGTAATAATCATTAAAAGTCTCTATTACACTTTAATACTGAAACAAAAATAGTAATCTCATTCAGATACAAATACATTGATACTGTGCACAACTGTATGCCATTCATATTTTACAAATTGTGAATGACAAGATAGTTTGGTTGCAGTGCTTGTGTGCATCACTAAGAACCTGTGATGGAATGCAATGTAAAGAATTATCAATTTTTCAGGAGAAAATAGTTATTTCCATTAAAATTTTCCTTCCACTGAGACCAGTTACGAATAGTGTAGACTACAGTGCATATAAAATCAATTTATGGTTTGGTCAAGCCCTTTTGTTTGTTTGTTTGTTTGATTGTTTGATTGTTTGTTTGTTTGTTTGTTTCTGCTTGTCAGGTGATGAAACCTGGAAGTGGCAGCAAAAAAAGTGCAGAAAAGGCCTTTTTTTTTGTTTTGCTTGTTAGCTGATAGTGGAAGTGGCACCAGAGAACTGCGCTGAAGGTCTCTCTCTTTTTTTCTTTTCTTTTTTGCTTTTTTGCTTGCTTGCTTGTCAGCAGCTGAAGAAACCTGGAAGTGGCACCAGAAATATAAACTTGTACTGGCCCCACTTTTAGAATCATGGCACCGGCCCTGTTCAAAGCATGTGGTGTGAACAGTAGGCAGCATCTCCTAGTCAGCAGGTTGAGTGTTTTGTGTAAATTACATCAAAAGGAGATACACTCACACAATGTCTGTAGACATTAGTTTGATAATAAAACAGGCCATGCTCTCAGCCTCTCTCAGTACTGTGAGACGTAGTCAATGTTGCTGAGGCCGAGCAAGTTGTGCATTTGTCGGCAAGACAGCTGCTACATGGACAATATATAAGGGTGAGTTCAAGCACTCTCATGCAAACCAAAGCAAACTGAACTAAAGAGAACCTTACTGACTGAACTGTGCCTGATTTGGATTGTTCAAGTGCTCTGTTGAGAAAGTGCACCTCATGAGTAATTTTTAGAAGGGGTCACGGATTTTGTAGGAAAAGGGTCATTCACCTAGCTCACTTGAACTACCGGTACTTACAGATGTCCCGAACAAAGAAAATGAACTCTTTCCATCATGGCATATAGGTGCATGTTTAAAATTACGCGCATTCTTCAATGCGAACTTTTGGTATGCTTTTGGTACCCTTTTGGAGCACATTGGGAAGTCGTTCACTTTTGGCTTGGCTCAGTATGGTACGGTACACTTTCGGAGCGTTTGAGCGCTCCTCTGGTGTGGGTACAAAACCAAAAGGGTACAAGTTTGCAGTAGAGTCTATTTATAACAAAGATTGCAAACAGCTTGCCTACACGTACCTCCCCTGATGCCTGTTTTCTCTTCTTTGGTCAATGGATCTGTTCATCTTCTCAGGGTCAAATGAAACAGCTTGGCCTGGACGATGGGAATACTGACGAAACAAAACAGTAAAAACGACAGTGTCCATTATTAATACATTGTATTCACATTGTCATAAATTAAAACATAAGCTGGCAATATATAAAGCCATGCAATTGTGGCATAATTATGCACACTGGGAAAATGGTAACTTGGGTAATTCCAGGTTTATGCAGCTGTCATTTGTATGACGCACCTCTTGACCCCCGGGATAGGTGCGTCAAAGTACCAATGTGCGTCATACCTTTTAGGTACCATGACGTACCCTCCGTCACAAAAAGTGACACACCTCTATGAGACATTGACGGACTAACCAGTCAAAATGGTGACGCACCTCTTCGTGAAAATGACTGACCCTTGACGCACATACGGTATTCGCGGTACGTACCAGACCGGAATGCTGCAGAGCTCTGAATGATCATAGAAAAGTGTGCGCTCACGCAATTCGCTGCCTGCGAACTGTGTTCACCCAGGGAGGTTCACCTCCCTGGTTCACCGAACGGAACTTCGCGTGCGTGAATCCCTGTCGCCTACGGACCGTGGATGTTTACATCAAGGAGCTTACTGTATCCCCATGTGTGGGCGGCTGGGGAGCGTCATTAAGTCAGTATAGTACATTAGTAGCTTTAATAGCTGCACACTGTAGCCAGCTGCCACTACACTACAGTACCCTGTTTCGATTTGAGTCGGGGTAGTAAAGCGTTCCGTTGTGCAATGTCTGCTTCTTTTTCTCTTCTTCTTTATCCGCTTGTCCCTTGCCTCCCAAGTATATAGTACGAAATGATTTTTAGAGTGCTGTGTGTGTTTTTTGTAACGTTATTGCATCATTTTTCTGCAAGGAAGAGGTGAGTTTCTGTTCGTGTATTGATGTGCACTGAGTCTGCAGTAGATGTGCAGGTGAAAAGCGTTCGAACTTTCTTTCCCGAGTATCGTGGAAACTCGATGTAGATCTATTTCTAGGCCTATCAAAGGAGATCTCATATAACAGAATACTTAAAACAAACTATTTTCCGGTCAAAATGAATTGATTTCCTTTGTTTTGTATCGTTTATTGACTTGATCGTATTAAAGGATCTCGTCGCAATACCGAGTTTCCAATGTGTATTTATTTTCGCGTAGCTTTCGGTGCTGTAAACTTTGCTAGGGCCTAAGCCTACTACTAAATTTACCGTTCTCCACTGTCGTTTCTCACACCTCGTTTGGTACGATTTCTTCCATTTTATATCACTTTATCCGTTCACTTTATACTTTGAAGTATTTGACGTAATTTTTTCACTGCTGTTCTCGTAACGGCGATTTCTCCGCTTTGCTGCAATACTTTCTCGAATCGAAGCGACGAAGTTTGATACCAGCCGCTTTAAGTGTGCCGTGTTGTCTTTTCTAAATATTTGTGTTGTTGGGAGGTGTTGATACTTTGTATTTGTTATTTATTTTCCTAGGTGTTTATCTCGAGGGACTCTGCGTGTTTCTTAATGTCGATAGGAAAAGGCTAAAATGGTCTGAGTGATGTCTGATGGTGATGATGATAACTATGCTGGTGTAAAAAGACGGCTTACTGTGAATGCTGAGCGTACGTGGCGTTCGTTTCATTTCACTTTCCCTCTTATTCTTCTTTCCCCCATACTCTTCTTTTCCTTCCCAAGAATGATAAAAAAATAAATTACATACACCTCACAACAAAATAGAACCACGTGCTACCAACCTTCGTAAAGTTAAATCTAAATGTTCAATATCGGCAAAGAAGAAAGGGAAAGCACGAATGACAATAAATTAGAGCGAAGAGATTGTTTTACATGCAGTCTCTTCGGCTCGAAGAAACTTGACACCCCACCCCTCTCCCCTTGTGGAAATTTCCACAAAAGCAGGTGCCACACCCAGGTGCGTGCCAGACGAAAGAATGCGCGCACTGGAATAAACAGCGTGTAAATATCCTGGAAATATCGATCGAAGAACCAGCTCATTAGTTGAATTAAAGGAATCATTGCAAAGATATCGTGATTCTATAGCCTTTCTTTTGGCGCATAGTAGGAAACATCAAACAGTCGAATATAGTGTACTTGATCGAATATCTTATGTTCCCTGAACAATAAAAACAGATCGATTAATCAGTCAATTAAAAATGCAATCACAGAAATACTTAAAAGGTCTCGTATGCCCAGAGAAATTCACTACGAGTATACACATGTAGGTTCAATGAGATGCAGTCATCACCTTAGACAGCAAAATCATGACAATTAATTTCAGTTCACGCTCATCACAACTGCTTATTACTTTATCAAAGTTTTGGCTATCAACATTCGCTCGTAGGTGTTTTTTGTTTGTTTTGTATGCTTTTCCTCGTGAAAGACTGATTTCTTCGTATCGAACGTAGACTGCATGTTTACCGTTTATCCAAACAGTAGGCACCTATAGGCGTACTTTCTGAATATATTCAGAAATTTCTATCAACATTTTTAATATATAACAAGACTCCCAAATACCAGTTGAAAAAAATAAGAAATCAAATTTTTGAGATATGAACAACAACAACAACAAAAAATAAATAAATAAAAATGCGTAGGAAAAAACCACTTCAACTTCGAATGACTTTGAATTTCTCAAACCGTTCCCTAGTTCATGGACATCCCATAGAAACGCGTGTTTTGATATACACATTGCTATGGCATGTCCTCTATCTAGTTTCGCGAAACTACGGCCTGGCCACAGTAATTTTTTCCGTATTATAACCCTCCCACCCCCCCCCCCTTCCCCGATTCGAAAACAGCTTGATTGAAGCCCCTGCCTATTTAAACACGAACCTTATTAAACCCCAAGTTAGGTACATGGTTTATATGGCTAGTGTTTAAATAGAATTTACTATTTTAAGTTAATATAGGTTTTAATAGACTCTCAGTATAGTTTCATAATCGTTTGTATGTGTTTTGCGGCCTGGCCTCTGTCATGCCTCGTCTTCTGTATGTACGCCTGTACTGTATACGTGTACCACATGGTCCACATCACGCACGCGGTTTTGCTGCAGATTCCACGGTCGACGGTCGATGCTACACTACCGTGAATGCGATTGAAGGATAGCGAGCTTCGCGATGCCGCGGGCTGTATGTGATGATTTTAATCACAAATCGTGTTTGGTAGTGTGGTTTTGGAGCAAATTTGTGCTCAAACTTTCTGAAAAGACCTTTAGTCTGACATCAGATAGAAAAAGAAGACATACGGGAATGAAGTGAGTATCAGTATGTTATAATAAAACTGAATGAAAATTGTGTCATTTTCGCGTTTTCAGGAGCCGGTGAATTCGGCCGGCTCGCGATCGCGAGTTCGTTTTATTCTGTTACGGAGGGATACCACGCAAGAAGCCTCGCAAAATTACATGACGGTCCTATTAACGAACCTTCTGACACACTCTGGTTAAATGACCGACTATGACGCACATAATGGGTCAAGTTGTGACGGACATTTTGCTCCCGTGACGGTACCACGCGTCATCAACTTGGTGGTACTTGACGCGACCATGACGCACCTTTCCCGGGGGTCAAGAGGTGCGTCATACAAATGACAGCTGCATTAGTCGCATGGGGTATGGGGATGTCGATTTTTGATTTGTGGTTTGAAAGGACCTCCTTTCTGTGACTAAGCTATCCTTCATAATCATCATGCCATCTTGGATGGAAGTAAATTGAACTATAAAATACACAGCCCAGTTGCACGGCATCTGGTCGGGCTAGGATGGATGGGAACTCGACCTACACAAATCACAAGCAAGACAAGAAGCACATCATCTGACTTGCTTTCACAAGTCTACAAGATGTTAAATAATAAATCTGATATTACACACTAATGTTAAACCCAAACTCATTAGAAGCAGCACGGACATTCTCACCAGTGTAGTTCAGAGTAATTTTACCATCCTCCAGACTGGAATTTGGAAGTCCACATTTTTTACTTCCCCCTTCTGTAAACCACACAAAATGATTCAGTCAGCTAAATTTAAAGAGATGTTGCTGAATGAAATATTTATTTAAACAGCCACTCTCCTGTACCTCCACTTAAAACTCCAGAAGGAGTATTCAGGGGGAGTTCCCAACTAAATACCAAGTATATCTAGACCAATACCAAGTAGAAAACATACCATCCATGCCCTATCCCAGCCCCCCGCCCCAGCGGCCGCGGCTGCTGTGCCGTGGTTGCATGCAAGCACAGCTCAGGCAGGTGCAGCCAGCGCGGCGGTAGCAAGCAGTGAACTAGCGCGTATAGCGTATGCACAGCACTGGTCTGTGAAATGGTACCCACCAGAATCTACACGTTAACGTTAGAATTCTATCAAACTCAACTGATACAAATACAAATCGAGTTCACCAACGAAATATGATTTGAACAGTCGATAAGACATATTCTACCTCCCATATATCTGCAATTGTTGAATTTCCCTGATTGCTTGGTGAGTCGGGACGATCGTCGAAGTAGCGCCCGCGTGGGATTCTCTTCCGAACTGACCACCGCTCCACGTTGAGATGAGACTGGAACTTCCCGCCGGGTTTTTGTTGAGGGCTGCCATGTTCAGCTGCAAACAAAACGTGTACAGCATGCACGCACAGTTCTAGGTGCAAACAGCACACTTTACACAGGGACACACACACACACTTATACACACACATACACATACGGCTGCCGCACACTTTTTTTTTTTTTTTTTTTTTTTCCAGCAACCTGCTTGAGGTACGGTGGTAGGGTGCCTAAAGTCAGTTACTACACGCTAGTACAACTGTATTGATGTACTTCATGATTCGCTCATAAAGTGTAAACATGCTCTTTATTTACACATAGCTGCCGTCGCTTCATACTGTAAATGGTAGTTCCATGATTCGTCGAGGATACATAGGCCTTCATGTACTGTACATGTTCAAGTTCATTTGTCTCTCTTCAAGATATATCAACAAAGGTTATATACACGTCATATTTTTGCAAAAGAAATCAACACACAGTATAGAAATGAGACAAAATGATGAAATAGAGATTACAAAGTATATGAAAATATTTACAGAGGTCGAATGAGCGTAAGAAATACTTTATAAGCATTATCCCTCGTTTACATGCATGAAGAATTTATGAATTTATGATTACCGGTATATAAAGTCAAAGTCCTGCATAAGTAAAATCAGAAGAGATTAGTCAGGTTAAACACAATGAGAATATCATGACTCCACACAATATCTATTTGAAAGATAATATTTTAGTTAACGTTTGAATACTGACACACTGCCTGCCTCTCTAATTACAGAATCAAGAGAATTCCAAACTTTTGGATCAGTAAAAATAAAAGAACTATGCAAGAAACAACAACCTTCGTTCTGACAGAAGGCAAATAGTGAGAAGATGCTTGTCTAGTGAAATATCCATGAATTTGGTTATTTTTCTTGAACATTGAACAAAGTGCCTTGGAGAGAAGGCCATGCAGCATTTAACTCATACATTATAATGCCCATGTGATAGTTGTATAAATCCTCTATATTACTTTGATAAAAGAGGTATTCATGTATATTATATTATTTCTTGTCTCTCTTTTTAGTGAGTTCCTTCATGCAAGAATGCCATAATTAAGAAAAGGGAGGATTAAAGTTGAATTCAAAATTTTTTAAATTCTTTTTTGAAAAAAAAAAAACAACTTCACTTTGTATATTACACCTGTATTTCTAGACAACAGCTATGAAAGATTACTAAGGTGCAATTTCCGACTAACAATCCGGTAAAAAGATACAAATATATGAAGTTTCACTGCTGCCATCGCTGAATGAGACATGTAAGCAGAACAATAGAAAATTCCCCAAAGAATTTTTTTTTTTTTTTTAATGTGCTCATTCCCTCGACCTGTTACTGACATATGTTAGGAGTAAGTCCCCTTTAGCTTTCTCATATCTGTCTTCTACATGGAACAGGCTCCTAAGTGCTGTTTTATCATGCGAGAAAAGTGAAAGTATGTTGAATTGTATTTATGTTTTATCTATTCTTTTACTTTTACATATGAAGTGTTTGTTCGCAAAAACCGATAAGTCCATATTTGCCAAATGGAGATATTTGCGATTAAAGGTCAAGAAAAATAAAGAGAATAATAAGAAAATTTGTGCTTCTTTTCACCATAACTTTAAAAATGTACATCTATATGTAGTGATCAATATATCAATTTAAAGATATTATTTTGTACTTTATGACAGAGACAATACTTGAAAATCTTCAAAAATGGACTTATCGGTTTTTGCAAACAAACTCTTCATATACTTATACTTTTGAACAGAATATCCGCGATTTCCCTCAAACTTTCATTGATAATGTTCTGTTGCTGCATTCAATGATTAATATGGGGGTCTAACTGCGGCAGGGCAGGAATCTGAGGCCGATCCATCATCCCCCACCCCTTCCAATTAAAAAAAAAGATAAAAATAAATAAACATAAAAACATCAAAGAAAAAAGAGAAAAGAAACAAAGAAAGAAAGAAAAAAAAAAAGGCACCCAAACTGAACAGGACTCTACCACTCTAGATGAGGGGGAGCAGTTTGGGGAAGGGAGTGGGGGAGATAAAATGCAAGCCGGTTATGCCAATTTAAGGTATTTACTTTATAATGGCATGAATTTGAATTCCCGCGTATTTCTATTTCAATTATTACGGTATAAGATTATGGAATGTGTAGGCCCTATTTATATTTACTTCCAACATTGCATATAAATAACCCTCCATGCATTTCTTATACGTCGGAAAATGGCTGCGCACAGGGGTGGGCAGGTTATCGGCAACCTTCTTTCCAAAACTCTTCGTGCTTGTTCTTTCGCGAACAGAGCATCTAAAATTTGTGTAAGTAAATACAATTTATACAATGTTGGTATGCGAGATGTTCTCCTTGGAGAACAACTCTTGAAGTCAAACATGTCAATAAGATAATACTATAGCCAAGACCCCGTGTTCGCAGCGTTTACACAGTCCCATACCTTACTATCTGTGCTGGGCAAGGCTGGTGTTGCTGCCGTATCGAAAATATCTTTGTTTTATTTGAGTGTGAGAGAGTGCACATATGCGAGTGTAGACTGCACTGTAGTGTTTGACTAAACGTACTCGACTAGTAGTAGTAACACAGTTAGACAGGCAGTGAGGCAGGTCGTCTGCCGTCTAAGTGCAAGTGTTAGTCTAGCCAGAAGGTAACTATACTGTATACACAGCCCAGTCGCTGTGTACATAGTACGTCGCGACAGGGCTGTACTCGCACGACCACCAACCACTAGGAGAGCGACGTAATCGTATCACGATAGCTTTGACTTTTGATACTTACGATCATTTTTGTCACCTCAAACTCATCGAGTATACTCTTCAATATTTACTCTACATCTGATGGTATTAGTATTCAAATGTACGCAATGAAACTTACCGAAATTGATCATCATATCCAGCATGTCCACACGGTACACAATCTTTCACGCCAGGCCAAGTTTAGATATCGGCTGGTCACGTGATGTGAATGCCCTTTCAAAAGGTCGCGCTGTCGACCGTGCTGCTACACTCAAGCAGCGTACGCACGGTTACTAGTATACAGCTATAAACTGTACTGGGCTTGGCGGCGGCTGGCGTCTGGTCGGGCGAGTAACATTGAGCTCCATACCACGGTTATTGTGTAGCAGACGCCAAGGTTTGTTCGACACTTTCAACGCACACGCGCTCGCTCTGGAGCACATCCGGTCACGCATGCGCATAAGTCAAGGCCCCATTTTGAATTCTGCAACGACGAAGCCCGACGGTCAGGAATTGCGCCAGAAAGTGTCATTTATTTGTTCCACAGACTTATCGCAAGTGGTCTCCATGGACCCAGTGTGGCGAACTATTCTTCTATAATAGAAACATGCATTTAACGTGAGTAAAGTATTCTGTTTAAAGGAGAAAAGTATACATGTTCCTAAGTTTTGTAGCTGTGTTGAGGTTCCTCACTTCGAGGCTGCATGCCATGCTCGTCAGACGCTGTTTTCGCATAGCGTAACAGTGTCTGGTCGGGCTAGCCAGAAGGGAGGTGACCTCCCTGGTCATGCTGGTCTAACGTTAGCTGTAGCGCAAGCCGGCCAAAAATAATTCAACCACAACGCCCGCCGTCCAAAATTTGACCGCCTTTCTACATCATACATGGTAGAAAATCAAATCTATATGCTTTTGCGTGCAGTCGAACCTCCTTGGTTTGGAGCGATGGTCAGGATTTGCGGTTAGAAATTAAAATTTTTGCTCACTGGACTTGGGGCAAGGTATCCACACTGTGAGTGTATCGCTCTGTATGGACCGATATGAATTTACCACAAGCACTTAAAATACACAAATCCAACATTCTACTCCATGAGAATAAAAAGTAAAATTTGTGGTAGAATTTGAAAATTTTCAACAGTTTTGTAGCTGTGATGGGGGATGTAGCCCTGTCGGTGTATGGGCTGATTGTCAGATGCAGTGTGAAGATAGTCGTTCCTCCACAGCTACTATCTAACGTTACCCCAATTACTCTACACCAGTAACGTTACAAATATTTTGTGACTTTTGTGAAACAAATATTCATTTGTTTGCGGTATTTATTTTGTAGGATGTGCTGTACCCGGTACCTGCTATTGTGCTACTTAAGTTAGTTAGTACATAATTCTGTCACTGGTCGTGAAAGTGAAGTTTGTTTGTTTTTTCTTTCCTTGCATCTGTGTAAAACCTCCAGGCTAGGAATCAGCCATGCAGATTACAGGTGACTGACTCCCAGTCCAGCAGGGAGGATCAAAAACAGTCAGACTCTCTTGCCGCCATGATAGCAGCAGCTCAGGATCGGCGGACAGCATATGGTAATGATCCTCCCTAACTGTTTCTCCTCAGACGCAGACCTTATTGGCTTATTGCATTTTGAAAAGAGAAAAGGTTAGGTGTCTGCCATGATTTGCTCCTGAATTTTTCTTTCCATAACAGTATCAAGAAGATATTCTCCTTCATTTCTGCAGGTTGTTTGCTGTCAGAACAAATATGTGTTTTTAAACTAGTTGAAAGATGAAGTGGTTTGTGCTACTCCACAAAATCTGCAGATTTGCAAAGTGCAGCTCTGTATGAGTATCAGTACTTTGATTACTTTGATTACTTTCAGTCTTAGAGAATAGCAAAAAGTGTTCTTCTTCCTCCACATTCAGAATAGCCCTATGCACAGGGTATTATCAGACTCTTGTGTGGCATTGACATTATGCAGTGAGCAAACAATCTCTGATAGATAGGAGTCATGAGTATACAAAATGTGAATGTGAAAATCCTTTGGATAAACTGTTTAGAAGTAAATAGGCACAAATAAAATTTGTCTTAATGCACTTGCTACTTGCTAAATATTGTATAAACTCTTTTCTACAAGTTCCTTGCTGAAATGTTGAAGGATACAGGCTGTCTTTGCCAGGTGGTTTCACAGGTAAACGGCACCTTTAAAGTAAGATGAATGGTAGATGCTAATTTTTGGTTTGAAACCTGTTTGTGTCACTTCATGTTATTGCTCAGGTAATTTTGTCTTTAAAGAGAATTAAGTGATGTACATGTTATTTGTTACCATGGTGTAAAATTCTGATGTCCTCTTTGATTGTAGATGCTCTCATACAGCGAGAAGAGGCATCGTTTGAGCGAGGGCGCCGTCACCTTGCTAACATGATGGGGGAGGATCCTGAAAATTTTTCACAGGAAGATGTCGATGTGAGTACAAACTTTCATTGATGTGTTCTGCTAATATTGCTGCATTCATTCAATCCACATATAGTTGAAGATCGAATTGTCCTTTAAGTCAAGTATCGATTCCACCATCTCATGTAATGCATAAACTTATACGACGGTAGTTCACATACATCTTCTTGCTCACAAAATGAAATCAGAAAAGCTGGGCATAACTTGTGAATGTATCATGCAGGCTTTATTTGTTAATGTGCTGATTTCAGACTGTCAGCTGTTACCGTACTTCACAAATTACCTGCAAAAGCTCAGTGGCAGATTATAAGGGCAGCCCAGCCCCTGATGGGAACAGTCAAAGAAGGCACATATGAAGATATAAAAATTTGATCTTGTTTATTCAACATGAAACAATCAATTTAGCTTTTACTTCCAACCATCTACCACCAAAGATTACAAACAAATAGACAATCGTGCAAAGAACCTTTAATGCTTCTTTCTGCTCAGGGTGCTTCATAACACTTGCCCATACATAAAATTAACTTGCCCATTTAAAGAAAGTCCAGAGATGTAACAAAATGATAAAGAAAGTTTCATGTACGTTGAATACAATCATTTGAATAAAAAGCACACATTAATTTGCATACTTAAACATATTGGAGTAACAAAATTGGTTAGATCAAATGTTGATGTTGCATTGCATTGGGACTTATTTGCATTAGTGTCGGAAAGTTGCTGAAATAAAATCAAGTTTGCGTTGCATCTCTTTACTGTCACTATGTCTGGGCTTCTGTATGGTTGACTCTGTGAGTTTGTGGGGGGGGGGGGGGAGTGAAAAGAAAAGATGACTTAAAAACATTTTGCTTGCCCAACTCAGACAAGTACTTTTTTTTTTTCACATTGTTTTTAAAACACTTGCCTGACTCTGATTTCACTTGCTTCTGGCAGTTGGGCAAGTGCTTATGTAGCACCTTAATAGAAAACGTCAAGTTTTGATTTTCTGTTCTGTCCTACAGAGAGCCATAGAGTATCTCTTTCCTTCTGGATTGTTTGAGAAGAAAGCCAGACCCATGATGAAGCCCCCTACAGATTACTATCCCCCGCAGAAGGCGGCCCAGTTTGGGGTGGATGGTCGACCCTTTGACAGCCTCTTCTACACTGGGAAGCCAAATTATTTCAACCTGATGCATGTAAGCTAGGATTTCCTTCTCCTCACAAATATGAGTAAGGTGTAATAAGACATCATGCTTATTTGTGTAAATCAGCCATTCTTGATTTATAAGGAATTATGTACTGTACATGAGTGAAATGATTTATTGAGACTGCTTGCCAAAGTTGATTTATTTGAAGGTTGGGATTATTATGGTCATTTTCATTTTCCTCATCTTTTTTCTCTTCTTTTTCTTTTCATTCTTCTTCCTCCTCATCTCTCTCTTCTTTTTCTTCTTCTTTTTCTACATTTTCTTCTAATTTTCCTCTTATCATATTGTTATTCTGCTCTACCTGTTATTATACTGTCTACAATGCATGGATGGTAACACCACCTGAATTGAAGAATCACTTGGCTGATGCTTAGTTCATAGTGTCAAAGGTCATCAGTGCATGTTGGTGCATTTTGTAGATGATTATTGTGGTTGTTGTAGGTTCAATGACTTGAATGGACACAAAGTGGCACTAGCTATACTGGCTTTGAAAGAGATAAATCAAATGTACATTCCCAATGGAACAGATTTTTTGACAAGAATAGAGTATTCAGAATCTTTGGCTATTGCAGACTACTCCTATTTCTTTTTTCTAGCAGCTTTGGTCATGTATAGGCTCAATATTAATTTATGAAAATGGCTATGTCCTAGCGTAGAACAAAATGTGCAATTAACACGATGTAGTATAATCCTGTAATCTTTCTTTTTTATGGACTCGGTCAGAGCAGCAGTCGTGCAGTTGACAGAGTAATTTTAAAACTTTTTTTTTTTTTTTTTTTTAATTGCAAATATTGAAAATGTTCTCAACAGTCTTCAGATTTATTATGTAATTCACATTCTCATTCATTTCTGTAGGTGATAGGAGTGAGAGTTGCTGAGATTCCCAATTATTCCTTGTTTCAATCAGTGGAATTGCTATTTTGTTACTTCTCCACACAGGACACAGCTACCCAGATGAGGAAGGTGTTGGCTAAAGAGGATGAGATGGTTGCTAAGGGGATCCTCATCCACCAATCAGAGCCTGTGTGAGTTTTTGTGGTAGCCATTTTCTGAGCTGACCGAGGCTACAGCTAAACTGAAGAGCTTGGGTGCACATTACATGTTTTTTCTCCCTGATATGGAAGTATGAAACTGTAGCAAAGCTTCCTGTGTTGTGCTTTTGTTTGCTCTTGGTTTTGGTGTACTATGAGCTTTGGTCATAAGAAAGGTTGTGTATGTGCTGTTAAGGTTGTTGTACGTAGATTGTGAGTGAATTATAGAATATTATAGAATTATCTATGCAACGATAAAAAGCATGTAAAGATGTGTGCCTTTTGTCAACGCCACCATTGGCTTGGAGAACTGACACCACTTTTTATCTTATGGTCGTATTACTTTATCCGTTGTACCAAACATTGGATGATTTTAATGTGTTGTCCATTATTGCTTGTAGTATGATAACCGACTCCAAAATCAGCCACCATTGCAAGATTTTGCCCAGCTACCATCTTTCCTTGGGGTTCATCCAAATTCTAACGTCATCGCTTCTTTTCTTTTCTCAGAAACTTGGCGAGGAGTGAGTGGATAGACAAAGCCAGTGTTGAGAGAATAGTTGTAGAGACACTGACAGATAAAGAGGTAAGTCATAAAAAGCAAATTCTTACCTTTCAGAAAATACTCTTCAAGATATTGGATGTGCTGGAACTTGTCAATGCTGAATCATCCTTGACTCTTAGAATTGTGTGTACTAACATAACTCAGCTCAGGAGCGGATGCAGGAATTCTGTGAAAGGGGGGGGGGGTGGGGCGGCAGAAATATTTCTGGTGCCACTTCCAGGTTTCATCGGCTAACAAACAAAAGAAAAAAAAAAACCTTTTATGCACAATTTTTGTGTTTCTTTCAAAGGCTTCAGCGCAATTTTCTGCTCCCAATACAATCGACTAACAAAGATGGTATTTTCACACATAAAAGGGGGGGGGGGGCGCCCATGCCCCCTTTCATTTTTTTTTCTTCTTATTTAATTTGTTTTAACCCCAAAAATAGGGGGGCGCCCCCCTCTAGATCTGCTAATGCAGCTGGTAATGAGTTTAAATGAAATATATGCAGCATCAGTATGAATGAAGTGGAGTGATAATTTTTTCCCTCATGGAATAACATGTTTATGCATCAACATGATATTAGACAAATGTTTTGATAAAACCCGCCATGTGTTTTGAGGTATGTATGTCCTCATGCTGCAGTCATTAAACATACAAATTATGAAAGTCATTAAACCCACAAATTACTCTATAATTTCATAGGGTGTTTTGCAGTTAAGCTGTTGAGTTTGTTTCACCTTGTTTTTGGATATCTCAGCCATTTCAAAACCGATTTTCATCAAATAAACTTTTGATACCCCTTAAAATTGCATGCTCTTTGACATCTCATAGAGTGGTTTCTGAATATCTTGCAAAACGTTAAAAGCTAAATCCTCACCTCAACAAGAACTGTACACACCCTTTAATTTCTTGCTTTTTATTCCCCCTCCTTTCTCACACAAAACTTTGAATCAAACAGTATCAAAATTTCATCAATCTACTGGAGCGCATCCTTCAGCTGCCGTATGCCAGCGAGGTTGCTGATTACGTCCACAGCTTCAGAAGGGAGCTTGTTGCTGTACTGAGTAAAGAGGTCATTCCTCCGGTAAGTCTGGCATGAAATGTTGGAAGTGCCGCCTTTGAAGGTCTGTAGTTCTTGGTGCTAATTTTGGTAATGGAAGTGGACACTTGATTACAGCCTTCAGTTCATTGCTGCAAAGTTGTTCTGCCTCGTCAATTAACAGGACTCTCAACTCCTTTTATTCGGTAACTTACAGTAAAAGAGTGTCACAAAGTGTTGTGACAGGACAGGACAGAGAGGTGTTTTGCATAGAAAAAATGATGATATGGAAGTCTAAAAGTGTCACATTTCCACAGAGAGTGATGTTTAAAAAAAATCATGTGGACATTCAAAGAGGTTATTACGTCATCAAAAAACAGGTCTTCCATCTCCTTGAGCACAAACCTCCTATGAATTGTTTGTTTTTCTTTCCAGAAGAAGGAGACATCACTCAATGCATACAGATTCATAAGTTTTGCATTTAATGTTGTATTTTGCAAAGGCATGTTACCACCTGCTACGTTTGCATTTGCTGTAGATGATCGCAGGCCTCGAAATAGGATTTTGGAGGGGCAAGGCCATTTTAGAAAAGGGCACTTTTTCCAAGCGGCCAGGGCACTTAGGTCAGTCAGAGGGGCACCAAGGCCACATTGGAAAGGGCATGTTGGGTGTTTATGAAAAAAAGAAAGAAGAAAAAAACCGAGAAAAACAAACAAACACACACACACACACACAAAGTGCAACACACAACAAAAACCTCTTCCCTACAGCTGTAACACATTCCCGATTTCCACGTTTCTATCAGGTGAAACGACATTTTTTAAAACATCAATAAAACAACAGTAGGTATTGATTGAAACTCGACACCCTTTCATGCCAGCCAGGCCAGGCTGTCATGTAACTTCAAAGCACATTCCGACAGCTGGCTGGCAAAACCACAAGGCAAAGAATTTGCGCGCGCGTGTGCGGTTTCTTCTGTTGATTGGTCTCTCTCTCTCCACCCCTCCCCATTCCCCAGTCTGGCACCTTGGCATCGTGGGATTTTTCTTTTTTCTTGGTGAACTTGGTGTTCACTCTTCACTACTCTATCTGAATATGCGCTGCCTAGCTAGTAACTCTATGGCCGCTGCGCTGCGGAGGCAGTCGGGACGGTAAAAGCCGGTCCGGCGTACATGTACGTACACGTCGTCTCTTATCATCTCGGAAAGATACTTTGAGTTTGAATCAGATATATTGGGACGCGAGTGAACTGAAGGTATGATATTTGAGATCAGGAAAGTTGTTCAAGCTTATTAAAGTGTAGACTTTGAGAAAGGGCATATTATACGTCATAAATAATAACTTTCATTCTAAAAGGGCACCACGGCCCCAAAAAAAAGGGCACATTTTTTTTGGCCGTAACTTTGATCAAAAAACAAAAGGCATTGCGGCCAACGAGAGGGGCACCGACGGCCATGGCCGTCGGTGGCCGTTGGTTAATTCGAGGCCTGTGATCGGTATCATTTATGATAGTTTGTCATTTTTGTCTTCTTCTTGTTACCCCTCAGATACAGCATGATGAAAGCGGGAGGCCGTTCAGTACGGCAGAGGGATTGCGGAAGATGGCCAAAGCCAGCGTCGTCCTGAGGGATCATGGGAAGGGTCAGGTGACGGTGAACGGCAAGGAGTTCATGGTATACTTCAACATGGTCAGAGTTCGGTAAGTGTCTCCGAGTGGCTGGTGGAATATTGTGAGATGATTCCTAGAAATGCAGCTAGCAGAGTGCTTGTATCTGGGTACAGCATCGTAAATGCCCCAGTACTATCTTTATGAGACAGGCATGATATTCTGTAGATTTAAATCTGATTTCAATTTTTTTTTCCTCAAGTCTATACGCATTGTGCTTTTTCCGTGTATCAAAATCACCTGAAATTTTGATTCCCGATTTTTTCAACAAACCTCAGTGTCATCCCTGATGAGAGTCAACAATTTTATAGACCCCTAAAAATTGTCAGTGCTGAGTAAGTGATGGACAATGAGTTTGATCATGATATCTCTGATTCTGAGCAGTGATGCAACATCAAACACTTCTCCAGATTATCCACAGTGCTATGTTAATGACTAACAACAGATATTAAACAATTCATCTCAGAATATGATCAGTACTTACATGCCAAATAGTTCCACATGTAGGCCTAAGTATCATTTGAATGTCGGACAATGAAAATTGGACAAACTGTGTGTCAGTCTGGGTTTTTTATTTTATCATATGTTCAAGAGCACATTATCTGCATTAAAAAAGATCTTTATATTATTTACTGAATTTATTTTTGCTAATACTTTAGCATCATAACTGTGATAGTCATTAGTTTTTGAAAAAGGATTGAGGAAAACAGAAAGTAACCTCATTAAAGGGATTTTTAGATCTCATTTAGATATTTATACACAGCATGGACCAAGACTAAAAGTGCTGTCTGTCTCTCTTTCTCTCTTTGGTTGATGTGTCTGAATTGTGTGTGTGACAGAGAGCAGATCTTGTTTCCATTCCACTTCACCCGCACCCTCGGCCGGTTTGACCTGGAGTGCGAGGTGGAGGATGGGGGCTTGACCGGCCAGGCAGGGGCCATCAGGCTGGCCACGTCCAGAGCTCTCTGCAGCTTTGTGGATCAGCAGCAGGTTGAACAGATGAGGCAAGGTAAGCTGAGGAGAAGGGAAGGGGGGGGGGGGTGTGAGATTGGTGTACCCCCTCTTCGTGTGTATATTCTGGTTTTGTAATACCCTAACAGCACAGCCACTGCAAAAAGCCATTAGTGTTAAATACCCATAGTTTGTCCATGGTTGTAAGAGGGTTAATAAGAGTGGAACCCTGCTGTAATGGAGTCAGATATGGTGAGATACCTGATATAATGAGGTAATTTTGTAGGTCCCATTCATTCTTATTTTTTAATTCTTTTCTTTTTATCCCTGATATAACAAGATGCCTGATACAAAATATAAAGAAATGTCAGTAGTCCCATGCAACTCGTTATATAGAGGTTCCCTTGTATAATCATGTTTGTTTCCACTTGGATGTCAAATTGACCATTAAAAAGATTTTTTTGTTTATTGTGTTCATTGTTAAACTCTAGAAGTATAAACATACTTAGAAAATTGAGCATTGATATGTGTGGAAATGCCTATTTCTCCATAGCAGTCATTGTGCGATTGTTGTCCAAATTTTTAGAAGAGTGATTTTAGTAAAAGAGAGAAGGTAATACATTTTGAAGCTCCAGTCACACAGTGGCTGACATGGAGTTATGTCTGGTGTAGATAGATACTGATAATTGGACACAGCATGGACGCAGGCATCCGCAGGGTCATAAGTAGATGCAACTGTTTGTAACTGATCTGTAGTGAAACACAAAATTACGGTGCCAAGCCTTCGAAATTTTGAAATTTTCAACATTTCACAGGGAGTTGCCAGAGATGCAGACTTACGCAAGTAACTATAACTAAATGTAACTATCTGTATAGTGAGCACAAATATCTGTAGGTTGGACACGGACCATCCACGAAAATTTTTACTTAGTTTGTTTTTATGCCTCCGCAACGAAGTGGCCGGAGGCATGAATGTTTTCGGGTCGTCCGTCCCGTTTTGTTTTTGTCGATATCTCAAGAACTGTGTGGTGGTTTTACATCAAACTTGGTATGAGGGTATATCCTTGGGGGATAATACTTTGTGTGGATTTTAGGGTCACAGGGTCAAAGGTCAAAGGTCACAGGTTATTTTGTGAGAAAAAAAAAATGAAATTTCATGTTTTTCTCCATATCTCGCAAATGGTTCAAGGTATCTTCATGGAACTTAGTATATATGCTTGTACCGATGGGCAGTGATTATCTAGAGAAGTTGGGGGTTATGGGTCAAAGGTCGGGGGTCAAAGGTCAAAGTCAGCTTCTCAGAATATCACTACTTTCCTTAAATTTATGCAATGAATGAAGGTTTTCTTTTTTAACTTGATGTATACATGTATTACCCAATATATATTCTGTGGGAGGTTTCTTGCCAAAAGGTCAAAGGTCAAGTGAAAGTGCTGAATTGCACTTTTTCCTCCATATCTCAAAAGTAACTCAAGGTATCATCATAAAACTTACATATTTATGCATGTTCAACCTAACAGTGATTCTCTTTGGAACTGTGAGGTCAAAGGTCAAAGGCCAGGTTTAGATAATGCTATTTTCCCATTTGACACTGAAATTATACTTTTTCTCAATACCTTCAAAACTTGCTCAATGCATAAACTTATAAAAGGGTCAAAAGTCAAGTAAAAATCATCAGTTCCCCAAATACCTGCACTCTGACATTTTAATCATTCATCCAATTGAACCTAGTTCTAGGAAAGTGAACATTCAGCACATTTGTGTCAAACCTGTCATTTTAATATTTTGCCAATTGTTTGAAACTGTCATCACACATTGTGAAGACATTGTACTATAGACCTATTAGGAGAACCATGCATTATGGCGGAGGCATATCAGTCGCCGTAGCGATATATCTAGTTTGTTATTTGATATTTGACCGTTATTTGTTTGGTGGGTGAGGCAATCGTTGGCAAATTGTTAAAGGAAACTACAAATTCTTCTTGAGGGAAATTGTCAAATGCTTTGGTCTTCTCTATCCCTGACAGCTGGACTATTGACCCTTGACCCACGACTGACGGAGAGGAAGAAGCCTGGACAGGCCGGAGCCAGAAAGAAGTTCACATGGAAGAAGAGATAACCCCGCCCAGTTTCTGATGACCGTTATTCTATCCGACTTTTTCTATAATCCCATTCACTGTGAGCCAGAGTGTGACCATATGGGATGGGACACTGACTTCAAGCTGGAATGGAAGGTCATGTGACAATTAACGACTGACAAGGATTGATATTTTGCTCGTGGAGGGATTCCTGAGGAGTCGATCTGCACTGGCTCCTGACAGATCTGATTGTAGGATTTTTTTTTTTCTGGCCTAGGCTGCGTTCGAGCCCTCAGAAGTGAACCAAATCGAACCGATCCAAAGCGTACCGTACCATACTGTGTCAGATTTGGAGCGTTCAAGCGCTTTGCGGAGAAAGCGTACCTCATGAGTTATTTTTAGAGGGGATCACACATTTTGTCGCAAGAATGTCATTCACCTGGTGCGTGAGATGTCCCAAACAAAGGAATTAACACTTTACATTATGACGTACATTGTACCTGCGTGTTGTGGGCATAGTTCTCATGCCATATTCTGGTACAGTTTTGGTACACTTTCAGAGCACATCTTTTGGTTGTACGGTACACGCTAGGAGCATTTGAGCGCCCCTCTTACATGAGTACAGTACAGTATGGTACTCTTAAGGAGAGAGCTCGAATGCACCCTTATGTACATGCATGAAACATGGGCTCTAACAGCCAGCTTTGTGGACAGAGAAGCAAGGTCTTGCTTCAGCCTTGTTTCTGCCATGTTACCCATTGCATCAGTAAGAACAAGTTAACAATGCACATACAGTGAACTCCTCTTATAATGAAGTTCTTGGGACCGGCAGTTTTCTTTCTTTATATCGAAATTTCTTTATAACTGAACAAAGAAACAATAAAAATACATAGTATGGATAACATTGCGGCCTGAATTTTTACTTCGTTGTAACCGTGTTCATTATAACAGAAGTGCACTGTATTTATTGTCAGCATGGCTTCACTGTTATACTGTAATACCAGAAATGTTTGCCTGCATGAAAACATTGTGAATTTTGTGAGGAGCACCTATTCACAACAGTAAAATGCACGCGACAGTTTCTGCCTCCACAATCCACTACGTAAAGTGTACTCATAATATTTCAGTGGTTGGCAATTCGCAAAAGTTTCATGCCACGGAAAAAATCATCAGCTCCATATTGGTGAATGTTTGCTGTTTTACAGTATTCTTCTGTGAAGTCTCTAGCTTTGAATATTTCAGAGGAGCAATTTTGCTGAGGCAGCTAGTAAGTCTCAGCTAGCATGAAGGAATGGACACCAAGGGACAAAATCAGCCCCGTGAGACATATTACTTTGTCGTTAGCCTCCGAGCCTCGTGACATCTAAACGCAGGGTCAGCTCTTGGTCACCCCTCAAACTGACCCCTTCTGTATTCAGAGCTGCAGAGAGGGCTACTGTGTCACCGTGACCCTGACCCATCTTCATACCTGAGAGCAGTATGTAGAACAAGAAATAGTCCAAAAAGATGCTCACCCATGATTATTTTTGGTCTTTTTTTAAAATTTGTTCTTTTTTTATTGTTTCCCATTTATCAATGATAGATTCTGTGTGTTCCTGTTGGGAAAAAATAAGTGAATTATGTATTTATTTTCATTTTTATATCTTGGTTTTCTTGTTTGCCTATACACTATCTCTTTTTTTGAGGGGGGGGGGATAGATAGGGTTGGAGTGAACACACCTTTTAATAAATGTGAAATTCAATATGATGTTACCATTGCCCTGTTTAGAGCATTGCTTTAGTCTCATTTGTGTCTTCACAAGGGTGTATATTCATCTCATAATTCTTCATTAATTTTGTGTAAACATTTCCACATAATTATATAAGATTACATTGAAATCCTGGCAGAAAATACAGGAAATTCTTGATTTTGTATTTAAAATATCATTTTAGGTTTGTCCATAGAAAGGAGAGAGAGAGAGAGAAAAAAAAAAAATATATATATACAGTATATACATACACCCACACACATATTATAGATATACACATTACAGCAGTTTGTGGTGTGTAATAAAAATATACAACCCGTACCTCGATGAAAATCAAAGAGCTTATGTTAATTAGAATTCTGTAATGTATTACAATTCTGACAAGTAACATTGTGCTACGTGAAATAATACAGAAATGGGCTCCAGAAGTTGTCTTTGGCTGTAATACTACCACCAATTATTTATTGCAAGACACAATCTCAGAAGCATAATGAACAGACAAAAAGTAGCATCAAAGATAAAAATAAACAAACTTGAAACAATTCTCCCCACTGACCAGAAATGATAAACGTGTGTACATTTTTACCTTTTTGTTCCTTATGTCAGATACATATTCAAAATATGTAAAAGAGCAGCCAGATTACCATATTAAGCGGAGGCAGGTCTATGTACAGAGAAAAGTAGCCCAATGTGCTGACGGAAAATGCATCAAAGAATAGTACATGTATACTAGTATGGTATAATTACAATAAATTCTCTTCGTCCATTATTGACAGATACATATGCAGCAATCCAGACGGGCTAAATGTAGCCACGGATGCAAAAAGTCTTTAACACCCACAATTTGAAGTTTTACAGTTTGACACATCAATTGTGATAATTATCTATAATTTGTCAATAGCCTATAAGCTTAAAAGTGATTTTGCGTTTGGCAAACAATTATGGCATATTTGTTTTACAACATCTACTGACCATTACGTCGGATGAGAATGAGAAGGGCATTAAGTAGCCTTGAACACTGGGTTTAAAGGCAACATAACGCCCTTCTCATTCTCACCCGACGAATTTAGAGGGCTTTCTTGTTGGGAAAATTATCACAGCAATATCAAACAGAGACACAATCTTGCCCACTTCGCTCACCAATACAGTGTACATGTAGTTTTTTGAAGGATCACATTTTAGTCGTAAAAATTGGACGACACATTATAACATTGTACACTTCATCAGGTTTCCAAATATTGCAAAGTCCAATTTCCGAGCACACATTTGAATTGAGGAGAATCCCGGGTTGGTACCACAGGACCCATTCTAATGTCAGCCTTGTATATATTGTCTTCAGCATGCCACCTCTACAGCTGCCAAAACTTGCACATTAAAGTCAGTGAGATTCTTGCATGCTACAAGCATCTAAATACAATTCTGCTGTTGAGACACAAAACAATGTTCATCTCTCTCTTTGCTTTTGTTTTTGTTTTTCTAAGGGAGCCTCTTGCAAAATCAAGGAGACTTTAATAGCAACAATTTGTGGTAGGCGCACCAAAACATTCAATGCATCTCACTTGTGTAACAAGTTGATGACAGCAGCTACAGCTCCATAGGCAACTGGAGAAGCCATAACAGAGCACACTCTTGAAATGTTTGTTTGTTTTTGCCTTTATTCAGTATGTCTTTTTTTTTTCATGAAGAATGATAAAATATTTTGTACAATATTTTGTCATGACTTTGCATGCTTGATAGGTGCGTTCTTCCGCTTTTTAAATAAAAATATAACTTCTGTATACACAAAACTTTATTTTTAATTCTTGTTACTGTTTTTTTTTAACTGCCAAGCAGTATGTTCTTTAAGTGTGCCATTTCTCACAATTTACATGTAAAAGCTATATGAGTTTTGAACTCAAACTTCATAAATGCCTGCCCAATGTGAAATCACATCTTCAGCCAAAATGAAGCCAAAAAAACTTCAAGAGACTGCAAATGCAGGTTACTATGTATCTTTAAAGATTAATCAAAATAGACACTTGAGTTTGTGCCATTTTGCTCTGCAGTAAAGACATTCATGTCATAACTCAAAATCACTTCACTATCCTTGGTTATGTGCTCAGTATCTGTGAAACTGATACATGTACTTACTCCATGATTCTTACAGATACCACATCCATGTGAGAAGAATTCCCGAATACACCTAAATTTTAAAACAACTACAATAATATTCACTAACTCCTTGATATAGATACTAAAAATATTTCAAAAAGAAAGTTTATTTCAGGACTTCCCTATCTCCTTCAATGCAGATCTTTGCATACAAGATAAAACGCGTGTGCAAGTTGATATAACATGATATAATGAGATATCCAATATAACAAGGAAACTCCAGTGGTCCCAAAAGACTCGTTATGATTATGTTTCGCTGAAATAAAAAAAAAAAATGTTAGCATCTAAAGCAACATTCAAAGTCTAAGAAATCTAGGTTTGTTTTCTTTTTAATTTCGTGGGCAGGGGCCAAAAGTGCATTGGCACCAAAACGTTTTTGTTAATTTGAATACAAATTTTGCTCCTGAATATATTTAAGTTTTACTTCACTTGTGTAAAGAGGAATACAAATTTGCCATGCTCACTGCTGTCAATGCTAGCAAGATAAAGGTTCATTTGATTACCGCTGCTTGTTTGTAGATTCCAACAGTCTCAGAAAATTCAATATAATGGAGTACTTGTCATGGTCACAATATTCAAAACTCCACTGGGTTGTGAAGTAACCTCTGCTCATGATACAATGTAATAAGTGATATCACCATGGAAATAAGATGCTGTGCTTGTCATCTTAAACATTCAATACACGATACATTCCTGCAGATGATGATGAGATATATTGCTATAGGGAATTTCTCTCTCCCTTCTGATTGCTTGTGATGATGCAACTGATATGTTTGTTTTGTTTCTTTTTTTCCCTCATGATTAGTCTCTTGAATGAAATATGATGCACTGAAATCAGACAGTCATGATCGATAGAAGTGTCTGGTACTTAAGACTAGACTGCCTAGTCTTTGTCCTGTACCCTGGTTTTTCGGGAAATATCTTCTCTGCAACTCGACACAAGTGCTGTGATGCACAGCATTCCTAGATGATCAGAGAGCTATGTAGGCCAAAATCAATGAGACTGAAATTCAAAGAAAAATCCATTTCCTTCTCTGAGTAAAAGTTACACATCTACTGCTTTACCACAGGCATGAAATCTGTGCTCATTCACAAACATAACACCAGAAAAGAAAACTTCAGAATATGCAACAAGTCACAAAGCAAATTTCAAAGCAAGTGGTAAAATCTACACTACGAAAACGGTAAAAGCCTCTGTCTAAGACCGATTTTTTTTCTTCTTCTTTTTTGTGGCAAGTCTGGGTACACAAGACAAATTTGACAAAAGAAAAACTGGGAAGACCAAGATGTAATATGATGTGATAAAACATTGTGTAATATTGCACAACAGTTTTGGGGAACATAACGGGTGAAATACAAAAAGCTATACTGGAGAACCCATTGCGGAATACGTCATTGCTCATCTAAAATGGTTGCTTTCATCACCTGTAATTACCGAGTGCCATCTGGACAGAAACACATTTTTGCATTCTGAACATCAAAAATCCTCATGAGATGGTACCATAAGTTCCCCTGAAGAAAAATCAGCAGAATACACCAGTGTGACCCATCCAGTGCAGTCTGGGACTCTTGGTGTACACTGTACATGGTCCCTTTACAAAAGAGCAAATGGCTGGAAAGATCAACTTCTTCTTGATATCCAGACCCCACAGTTTGGTGTGAGACACAAATCTAGATAGTTCTTGCAGAAGCCAACAGTTAAGTCCTCTAAAGCTAAAAAGTCTGGAGTGGGCTTTTGATCAAGTGAAAAACAAGACTAAAAGGGGCATGGGACTACTCTAAACATTTTGCCAAATGCCAAGATTTCAATCAAATCTTGGGTTTATACCAGAAACAACCAAAGCCATTTCTCTTTGATATGTTAGTCTCTGAAAGAAAACGTAATTCCAAGTACTGCAACCTACATGTATTTGGCACACACATCTTGTAACATACATGTATATGTGTCATCCAAGTCTAAGACTCAGCACTCTATATAGTATACAACTTCTTTATAGCTCCTTGACATTATATTCCACTGGGTATATATTTACAAATCACTATTCAATGCACATCTAAGAGGACAGCTGCTGTGGTTTATCTTTACTTGTGTGTGTATCATCACAGAGGTCAAAAGGGTTCTCTTTAGGGGCAAAGTTGACGAAGCACAAGCTCCATTTGTTCTCCAAGACACACAATCTACTGTGTAAGGGTAATGATGATGGTATGGTAGTTGCTAATGGAAAAAAAAAAAAGAATGAGAGAAAAAGATCTACATGAAAGTTCATTTGTGATCAATGCAAAAGATCCTCTCCTTCGCATGATAGCAAGGTCCATCTCTTTTGAAGACATAATCTGGATACCAAATGTTATGTGATATTGTCAATACCATTAAAACGTTTCAATAATGCTTGACATGGACAAAGAAAATGCATATTGATTTGCGTCTTCTGAGTGTCATATTTCAATGCAGCTGGCAAAATATATGACGTCTGTTTAAACTGAATCAATGAGCATTCAAGATGGACATACTAAATGGGGTGAAGAACGAGAAAGGAAGATAAGAGATTCACACTACACTCTGAATCACTTAGAGTGATAAAATTCTATTTGACAACAATCATCACAGAGTAGTGTTACAAGTGGTCATCCGCGGTGATGAGAATCTGCTTGCAGGGACAAGACTTCATCCCAGATTCCACTGCCAGAATGAATCCTTTGAGGGATCTAACGTTGGGACCCCTCCCGGGACCGCCCTATTCTTGGGATCTTTCACTCCCTAGGCCATGGCTTCCGTGCTGTTCGGTTTAAAGCGCTTCTCAAGCGGCTGCCAGCACTCGTAGTATCCGGGATCGACCTTCTGGCACGTCTTGTCTCCCCACTCCGTCAGCGCCATGCTCAGACTGGACTCGAACATGAATGCCTGCAAGAAATCACAGACACAAAATAGAACACACAGGACTGCAGGTTTCACTGATGCATTTTACTAATACTACCGCATTCACTCTCAATCCACACATGTATTAAGGTGAATTTGTCCTTAAAATACTATATTTATTCCGCAAGACTTGCTTTGCAGTTTCTGATAATGATTTCTGTCTTTGAACAGTCATTCACAAACACCAGCAGTAGGATGGCAACATCTTTTTCAATCAGAAAAATAATGGACACATTTGATAATCGTTGATGAGTTCCTTTAACCAACCTGTCATTGCCAACATTGCAGCAAGTCATGCATTGGCGTTGGCGTCTACATCTTGTACATTTTTTTTTTCCTTTCTTTGCAAAGCAGTGAATCACCAATTGGAAAACTCAAATTCCAACCATTCCTGGAAACCACTAGAAAAGCCTACTGCATAAAAAATTAGTAACATACAGTATACGCCATATATTTTGCAGGGTTCTTATTTCTGATTTCCGCAAGTTGGTTGCTTTTTGCAAAGTTAACAACACACAAAATTACTCGACATGAATGTGACGTGCATGCAAATCTATTTCTCCAGTCATTACTGTCTTCCACAACTGCATATTTCACTTGCAAAATTGTAGGGAAGTCCAAATTTGTGAAAAATTAAAGACTTGCTAAATATATGGCATATATACAATAGTTTGTGGTAGCTGTTACATTGTATGAATATGTTTATGAGACATGAATGGCACATACAACACTTTTTCACCTTACAGACCACTGAAAAGCAGATGTATATGAAGGGGGGGGGGGGGGAAACTGCTCATTTCTTACCATTGTGCCATCTGCAATTCTCTCTGCCTTCAGTTTAGCATTGGATGCCTTCTCAAAGCAGGTGGCGTCTGGGCCATGTGGGGTCATCATGCTGTGAAGAGACGCTCCTCCGGGTCGGAAGCCCTCCTCCTGGTTTTAAGAGAACAGCATGAAGCCATGTTGCATGAAAAATAAATATCTTATTAATACTTTCATAATACCATAAGTTAAACTTATTGAGTGATTTCAAGCTCCATGCTTGTGCAAATGCTCCCAAACAATTGCCCTAAATCCAGCTCCAACACTGACAGTCAGATTAGTGCAAGTGATACCAATCACATTATCAATCCTCACACTAGGTGTTGGCATCAAACCATGGTGAAATCCGCGGGCACTGCGAGACAAAAAAAAAAAAATGATGGTGCATGGTTCTAGTAAAAGTTAAAAGATGTTGTCATGATTGCTTTGTTTAAGACATATAATGAGGAAGACTGATTAAAATGCCACAAATTTAATCCCTTCTTTACAACACAACAATCCTAATTTTGCTCCCAGGCTCAGATTTATATAGCAATGTCTAGAGTCTGTGTACACTGCGTGAAGTGACCACTGCATTAGCATAGACTTTGCATTGAACATCCTGCACGTATTACGGAAGTGGATGTGACAATATGACAATCCCTAGGGGCTAGTGTTAGTCAATGGGAAAAACACACATAAATTGCCAACACAAATGGCAGAGCTTCGTTCAGCAGACGACATTCAACAACAGCTACCGAAAGTACTTCATAATTTTTAGGTCAACCTCCCATCGCCCACTGATTTCAAATACAGTCTTATCGCCGCTGCTAGTGTTGAAATAGCACCAACACTACAAGTAGCACTAGCACTGAACTTGAAATCACCCATTGTACATACTCACAATGTACCATGCCATATCCTGGGGTACTGTCATACCTCAGGTTACAGCATTGTGCTGCGCCATCTCGTGTTTGTAAGGTTGCACAGTTTGTAAGATTTACACACTGCAATCTGCATCCAAATTTTAGCAGCGATGATATCCCAATGCCAATTCAACCCTTACATGACTTCCTTTTTGCCATAATTATGATAATAATCATAACTTCTTTATGATAATCACAATACTTTAAAAAAATTTTCAAAACATGTTATCACAATTTTGAACAGTAATTCAGAATGAGATCATTTCAATCCAAAAACTTGTCCTAAAACGGGAAAGAAATATCATATTAGAATGAACTCACCTTGGCCTCGTAGTTGCCCTTTATGAGTCCCATGAACTCACTCATGCAGTTTCCTGCAAAGAATGAAAATACATCCCAATTAAGCTCACTTAATTTCATACTCCCTGATGAACAAACACATTGTAACTTGGACACTCATAATCACTGGTACCATTACTATTTACAATACTGTACCTAACATCACCCAGCATTTTTTTTTTATTTGAATTGAATCTATTTTCTGACAACTGCAAAAAAAAATCCATACTCATTAATTGTGAGTGCCTTGAGCACCTATGAATGGATATGTTGCGCGTTATAAATGTTTATATCATTATTACAGTGTATCATTATTGTTATTATTATGGAGTACATTCTATGGACTGAAGTCTATTTTGCTCTTTATCAAGAGCTCACACCAGCAGAAAGAATCATAAATGATGATTCAGATCAAACTATGGGTCAACACAAGCTGGTGTTCCATTTAACAGAATTGTCGTTAGACCATTGCACTTGAAAACATTTCCAGAGAAGATCAATCAAATGCTTCAATGTATACCTTTAAAGGGACTGTACAGTACTGGTTGAGGTGGGGATTCATGTTTTGAACATTCCTAAGTGAGATAATGAAAATCCTCTTATGAAATATGAAAGAGCATGTAATTTTAAGAAGGATTCAACGTTTATTTGATGAAAATTGGTTTTCAAATGGCTGAGATATCCAAAAAAGTGCTAATAATAAAAGGCGACATGCCACAACTTTATTAGGATCTCTTTGTTTCACCTTGTTTTTGGATATCTCAGCCATTTCAAAACCGATTTTCATCGAATAAACTTTTGATACCCCTTAGAACTGCATGCTCTTTGACATCTCATAGAGTGGTTTCTGAATATCTCGCAAAACGCAAAAGCTAAATCCTCACCTCGACCAGAACTGTACACACCCTTTAAGCTAATAACCAGCCTAGGCCACATTAGGCCCATTCATACTTGTGGCGAAATAACAATGTGTTTCATAATGTGACCATAAATACATTGCAAAATACATCACAAAATATGAGTATTTGGGGTGGTAATTCAAACTCTGTGCCAAATATGCATGCAAGCTTTTCAGAGTAAATCGTGTCACAAAATACCATTCCCTGCACTGTGGTGTGCTTCTCACATGACCTAACAGACTTCTTGTCTTTTCCCCATAGAAAATATGAGTGCATGCAATGATTACCTTGGAGAGGTGTCTATTTGCAAAATGAGAATGATACCACCTGAAATATCATGACATTTATTGATGTGGTATTTCGTCAACAAGAGCTGTAACAACAAATTACTGTGGTACTTATCACCATGGTAACTCAAATGTGAATGGATATAGTGTTACAATGGGGATGCATGTAAATCCTATGGACTGAATGCTATGACTGACAGGAAGGGTGAATTCCACTGCAAGCCCAGCAAAAGGGCCCTAGCATAAAATCTCACCTGAATATAATTTTTTTGTTCATTTAACAATCTGAAAGAGTTTCGAAAGCTCTTTCATATGATGTGACCATCATTGTTTTGTGTGTGTGTGCATGTGCGTGTGTGTGTGTGTGTGTGTGTGTGTGTGTGTGATTTTTCAAGCTTGCAAGCATTATGGCCCTTCTGCCGGGTACACAAAGAAATTTTCTCAACTTACTGTGGTAGTACGGTGGGCGGAACGTGTGTTCCTGGACGGACCAGCGAGGTGGGAAGATGACAAAGTCGGCGATAGCTGTGCCCGGTTTGTTGGACTGGCAGGTTAGCACTGTGAATATTGAAGGATCCTGGCAAAAGAAAAGAGAAAAGGATAAACCAAAAAAAAAAAGGACAATTCAACAAATAATCAAACTTTAATTCAGAGTTCTTGTTTACAGGTACCTGAAGCATTCTTATCAACATATCAACAGCACTGTGTATGAGTAGCCATACTGTTCTCTACAACAAAGTTTGATGAAGTTTGCTTGGTGTTGAGGCATTAAGTCTAATCAAATCTGACACAAGCTTACAAGATGTCTAGGTTTAGTTTTTGGTTCAACGACATGAATTTCCAGCAAACTATATACAAAATAAGCAGAACACATCAGTAAAAGTTCAAGGAAAATTGGACAATCTGTTCAAAAGTAATGAAATTTCAAAGTTTCTGGGCAGTCATCGCTGTATGAGAAGACTATAACAATTTGTGATGTCACGTATGTATGTATGTACAAAGACTTAATCAAAACATAAAGAAAATTCCACATAATATTCATTTTTCATGAAAAGTACATAATTATTCTCTCTACTTATTACTGAACATGCTAAGGGCAATATTGCTCCCCCTGCTTTCTGAAAGAGGTAAGTCACATGCTCTTTTATTTTACTAAAAATATGAAACATGATGAATTCTGTGTATATTTTCTTAATCGCTGTATATACATGTATGTGACATCACAAACTGTAGTAGTTGTTTCATTCAGCAAGGGCTACACAGAAACTTTAAAAATTCATAGCTTTTGAACAGACTGTCCGATTTTCCTCAAACTTTCACTAATGTTTTCGACCCATATTGCCACATTCACTCAATTCACACATATATTTGGGTGAACCTGTCCTCTAACACCTAGCTAATTCTCTGAAGAATGTGTGAGTATGAGTTGAGTATCTGAATGAAGTCAGGAAAACTATAAAGAACAGGACACAATTGACTTACAGCGTGATCAAAGGCGACCGCATTGATGACCATGAACTTGTCGAGGTCATACTTGTAGGGGTGGTAGTTGCCATGCCATGCCGCGACGTCGTACGGCGAGTGGTTCTGGGCAGCGGCGAATAGCTTGCCCTGGAACTTGCTGATGACTGTGTATTGACAAGAGCGGTCCTCAAACCAGGCAGTGGGGGAGAGAAAGTCCCTTGGGTTGGCAAGACCATTGGCACCTTGGTGCAAACGAGAAACAAACAAAATAGTTAATTTCACAGACATATTATGTGCAATAAATACTCTCCCACAGCAACAAAAAATACAGCCTCTACAATTTTGTTTTTCACACACACACACACACACATACTCACCACAAAACCAAAACAAGCATCCAGTATAGCACTCTTACTGTTGATATTGGGAACAAGCTCTGAACTCTTTACCTCTTTAAAGTCCTGTTTACCTTTAGAAGCAGTGATTTAAACAAGGCAATCGCCGAATTGTGTCTCGCCCATTCGCGTACACGGAATTAATATTTTTTATAACTCCCACAAGTTAATTGACCTGCTTATGACCTTTGACCTTGTGGTGACCTTCAACACCCTAAGGGACATTCACCATCCAAGTTTGGTCACAAACGGACAAAGGGATCAAAAGTAATGAGCCATAATCGAAACGCGCCATACAAACTTAACATTGGGCCCTAAAAATTTGTTGACCCCTTTCTGTGACCTTTGACCTTGTGATGACCTTTAACTCCCCAAGGGACATCTACCGTCCAAGTTTGGTCACAAACGGACAAAGGGATCAAAAGTTAGGAGCCATAAACGAAATGCGCCCTAAAAACTTAACATTGGGCCCTAAAAGTTCGTTGACCCCTGTCTGTAACCTTTGACCTTTTGGTTACCTTCAACTTCCCAAGAGACATCTACCATCACCCAAGTTTGATTGCCATTGTAGCAACATGTGCTGAGTTACGTGTGATAAGAGAGTCTTCCAAGTAAACTTTAATGTATGACCTCAAATGACCTTTGACCTTATCATGTGACCTCTTACAGCACCATAACATGAAGGTACCCCCAGTGCATCCATCACCCAAGTTTGATTGCCATTGTAGCAACATGTGTCAAGTTACATGTGATAAGAGAGTCTTGCGAGTAAACTTTAACGTTTGACCTCAAATGACCTTTGACCTTATCCTGTGACCTCCAACGGCACCATAACATGAAGGTCCCCCCAGTGCATCTATGACCCAAGTTAGGTTGTAATCCAAGCAACTTATGTGAAGTTATTTGTCAAAAGAGAGTCTTGCAGGTAAACTTTAACATAGAAAAGAGAGTCTTGCACATACTCTTTAATATATGACCTCAAATGACCTTTGACATCATCACATGACCTCTGACAACACCATAACATGAAGATACCCCTAGTGCTTCTATCACCCAAGTGTGGCTGCCATTGCTGTAACAGATGCCAAGTTATGCATCATAAGAGAGTCTTGCAGGTAAACTTTAACATTTGTGACGGACGACGGACGGACGATGGACGGACGACGGACGGACGACGGACGGACGACGGACGGACGACGGACGGACGACGGACGACGGACGGACGACGTACGACGGACGGACAACGGACGGACGCCATTTGGATCCCTTAGTCTCGCCTTCACCTCCGGTGGGCGAGACAAAAATGTTGAAGATATCCATTTTGATGCATATGTGTAAGTCAGTTGTATCACAAAACATCCTACCACAACAAATTTTTTGCAATAAAGCCTAAAACATAAGAAGATATCACTATTTTCTCATTAAACCATAACTGTAGATGGTTTAGTTTGGAAACATTTTTATCACAACTATTGTTTACATTTTGTACAATGTATATTTAACAATACTTAACATCGATTATACTGGTTCAAATTCTTACACTGGTTGTGTCTATCCCTAACTCACATTTTGGAACTATTTTGAAGCACTAATGCTGGGTTTTTGTTTCATCTGCAAATGGTAAATTATGCCTTTAAGATGCATTTAAAAGCAAAATTTTGAAATGAACAAATACACCATAACAAGACAATGAGAGCATAAATATGAGACAGAAGTTTCCGGCTTCTTGTGAACTCCCTCACCTATGGGTCCAAGGTCTGGCAACGTGAAGTGACCGTCAAAAACTTCAAGGACATAGCCCCTTGATGGCCCACTGACGTACACGCTGAATCGCATCCCTTGCTGTAAAAGTAATGCATATTTGTCTTCCTGTCATGTTCAGATTGTAGCTCCTTGGATCATGTTATTTATTACCCCAGCCAATGCACACCAAACCTTGAAAACATGCATATTTGGGGAGGGGGGGGGGGGGGGGCAGCATTCAATTACACGTGTGAAATAAATCAATATTGATACTCTCTGCTATAAAATGCTATCTAACACAAAATCTCATATAAACAAGTTACAATGATCCTTGATCTGTGTATGAATATTAGAATACCATCTATCTTCTTTTTCAATCTTATTTTTCAATGTTGAAAGATAATACACATATCACAATGAAACTAGATCAATATTGTTACTTCCTGCTATAAAATGTTATCTAATACTCACATCTCAAAAAATGAGATACAAAGACCTTTGATCTGTCTGTGTATGTACACATCATCTAGCTCTTCTTTAGTGTTCATACAGTGTGTGTACCAACAATGATTTTCCTATACTTACATTAGTGAACAAAACACTCACAACATTGTATAATCATGTCATGAAATATATTTCAGTTACTGTAAAACATGATATATTTGCGGCACGAAATTTTCACGAATTGCCACTGGCGTTCAATGCATATAGTGTAAACAAGAAATTTCGCATGCATTTTAATTTTGCAAATCTTGGCGCCCGTGAAATTCGTGAAATTAAAATGCACGCGAACATTCCTCGTTTTACAGTATTTGACTGTCTTCATGTATAACACTGCAATGGGTTGGGCCTCACTCTTTATAACACAGGTTTTATGCAGGTGTACTTGGAGCCTTTATTTTCCTTTCAAGTGGCAATGCACTCCTCATCAAGTTAAAGAGAAGTGAAACCCAAGTATGTGTAGATAATAATAGCAATTTATAAGCATAGCATTTGTAATGCGCTATCTATCTAGTGGCCTATTCTGAGGCGCAGAGGGACATATGAAGAAAATAACACACATTGCCTAGTTGTACTTATGAAAGTTGAAAAACAAGGAAGAGATATCCAAGTATATATACTCAGTAAGCAATTCAACAAATATTCAAAAAAAGCAAGATGTGAAAATATATTACTTCAGATGCTTTTTAAACATTTCAATAGTTGGAGTGAATGCAGCGATAAATAGGAACATCAGTGAAGTCTGAGGAAAATCAGACAATTTAAAAAAAAAAGTTGTGAATTTTTACGGTTTTGGTGCAGTCATTGCTGGATGAGAAGATTACAATAGTTCATGATGTCACTGCAAAATACAATGAAAATTTTATCAGGATAATATTTCCCTTTAAACGGGCATAAAGATAATGGGAAGATAGAGTACCACAGATACCAGTGTATAGTGGGGGCTTACCTGAATGACACAAATTTCATTAGGGTTTACCAGCAGCCTGCCAAACTCAGTGTGAATCAAAAGTTCACCTTGCTGGGGAACTGAAATACAAATCAAATTAAATCAAATTAAATCAAACCAGGGTCCCATTTATTATCAGTAACAACTGCCACATTTCTACGACAAATTTGCTTCTCAGCCAATCAGATGCAAGGATTTCAGTAGTTTATAACAACTATCGTAACTTGTTATTGATAACAAGTTTTATGAAACGGGGCCCAGACATAACTATGATCAAATGGAGATTCTATAACAGTAACTGGCAACTTCAATTTTCACTTTTCCCAGCATTCATGCACACTGGGAAAGCAAACCTGAAATAATGGCAGATGGGTGCCACAAATGACAGACAACTGATGATGACACCCTTATATACTCTGTAAATTTATGCCAGCAATTCAATTTTGAAAATGTGGACAATTGAAAACTATCCATTAAGGATTTGATACAACCTATTTACTGACTAGAAAAACACTGCATTCTGTATACATGTATATGTCACATACTGCACAACTATTTTTTGAGTGGTTTACCCCCTGAGGACGAGTCCCGGGTAAACTCGTGAAGGTGTCTATGGGAAATGCATGTTGTAGCAAAATCAGCCCATCCTCAATGGGTTAAATTTACGATCATGGAGTAAGTAATGAACAGAGAAATACACTTTGGCATGTCACATTTGTGTAGGGGTCAGATTTGACATTTTTATGTCCGCAACTGACTCATAAAATTCAGAAAAATAAAAACTTTGCGAAATACATGCCCCATATACGGTTTCAGAAATATGAAATAGTTTAAAGAGAGTAGAAATACAAGACAAGCAAGAAGCAAAAAAAAAATCAATTTAATAATTACATGGGCTAACAATGTGAACACTGAACATTTACAGCCCTTTGTTCCCCAATTGGCATATCTTCTGGAGTACTTTCTTTGCTGACTGGCACTGCTGTCTAGGAACTAACAGCCAATGAATGGGGATTACTTTCTGAAACTATATGAAACCGAGGTACTTACCAAGAAGAAGATCACCATCTGAGTCATAGAAGCATCTACATATAGATACAAACATTTTATTGCAATTAAAGGGGATGGCTAGTAACTGATCAGTGGGAATCAGTGGAAATGCTGGGAGATGATTGTTCCAATCCTTATGGGATTCATTCAAGAGTTCATTGTAAATCTATTGTTGTGTGAAAATGAGTTGCTTCAGAATGGTCTCATATTCAAGTAATGTGCAGTTTAATGCTTCCAGGTTAGCGTCCCTGGTCAGTGACGGAGCATTAATCTGCACATTACTTGAATATGAGACCGTTCTGAAGCAACTCATTCTCACACAACAATAGATACAATGAACTCTTGAATGAATCCCATAAAGATTGGAACAATCATCTCCCAGCATTTCCACTGATTCCCACTGATCAGTTACTAGCCTTCCCCTTTAATCAACACGTTTTACATATAAAACAGCGCATGTACAATAAAACTCTCGGTAGATCATTTTACCTAAATGTGAGACATAATGAATGGCATGTTAATGAATTATCTGTCTTCAGTCACATGTTACATCAAAAACTGCTCCTTCAGCTGAACAAACACAATGACATTCTTCATAATATAGCCATTAAAAAAATTACAAAAATACACAATCATTTTTGTCTGAACATATATCATACAAAAGTGCTCAGGAAAAAGATTTAATGACAAGGATGACTCATGGAGATACAAAAATGTGTAAAATTATCTGCATAAAGACAAAACCAACTCACTTGCTCTCCATTGACGCGTTGCAGGTGTAGACATGGATCGCCACCCCATGCCGGCTTTTGGGATCACCAGCACCACATACCGTGCTGAGGCCCTGAGACGAACGGAAGCATACATGCAATGTTTTTCACCATTTCAAAGAGCAAATGTTGTGTCTATCACCAGTCAAGAGGCAATGATCGAGAATGTTGTTAACCCATTGAAGACGAGTCCCTAGTATACTTGAGCAGGTGTCTATGGAAAATGCATGTTGTAGCAAAATCAGCCCGTCCTCAACTGGTTAATATGGTAACTTTATGTGACATAACTTGCAATACTTGCTAACCTTCTCATGAAACTGGTCTTTCATCTCAAAATATTTACTGGAACAGTAAAGGCACTAAATTTCTGCAACTAGAACTTTACAAAGGATCTGAAATTATATTCCAAAGAACTAACCTGCCCTTTAACCCACTTCATATAATATTAAGCTAACTATCAACCTATCCAATTTCTATGTCAGCTGAAGTCGGCTTCAGTGTTGAGTAAACTGAACTATGTACAATAATTACATAATATGTCGACAGTTAAAAGCTTCAAAATCAAAATTCACAAAGAACAAAAAAAAATACATCTTTATAAGTCTCATCAATGTCATCATACAATTGTACAAGAAGTAAAATGTTTTTCATTGTCATTATTACTATAATTAGTATAATTATATCAAGTAGGTTTATGATTATGATTATGATGATCATTATTATTATTACTATTTTTATCATTATTATCATTATACAGCTTTGTTGTACACATTGATCATTATCAGTATTTATGACATCTCTGCCACTCACACCATATTCATGATCACATTCATGATAACGACATTAAGGGTACCTTTACTCAGTCACAAAAGAGGTCATAACAGCATTATAAAAATGAGGGTGACATCGACGGCAGAATTCTGTGCTTGACACACATCCACCTACCTGCACAAAATCAACTTGTCCAGACTCTTCCGTGGGAATATCAAATGGATGCCAACGGAGCTATTGAGAGAACCGAACAAGATGATACACAGCGTGTGAGACAACCCACTAAAGCATCGGTAACAGATACGGAAGACAACAATATCTTTAAAGGTAGGGGATACCTTTTACAGACCTCCCAAAATGCAGCAAAACATTAAATATGAACCTCAGGGGACTTGTTTAGGCCACTGCTGAGAAATTTGGAAGTCAACAGTTATCTACAATTTGAATAATGCACAAAACTCAACTACTCAGTAGTTCTGTGTGTCAGCCACACTTAAGCCTTTTTGTTGCAGTCTTCTGTATTTTTTTATCTATAAACACAAATCTAAAAGTATAAGAGCTGATGTAATAACATATAGAGTGTGTGGCAAGAATGTATATAGAAATGTTTCTAAGTTCTGATGAACTTTCTTCACAAAATATACATGATGGACACGCATGCAGTGCATGGGTCTGTAAAGGTAGCCTAGCAATGTACTGGAATTTACGGTGAGCCCCGAAAAAAATTCAATTCAAAATGTAACAGTCAATAAAAATGTACGAAATGTTACCTTGCACTTTCAATACTTTATGGGAGTTTCTAAAATGATACTCTCTTCAACATACCACTGTATTTATACAACTCTTCATTTAAAGGGGAAGGCCAGTAACTGATCAGTGGGAATCAGTGGAAATGCTGGGAGATGATTGTTCCAATCCTTATTTGATTCATTGAAGAGTTCATTGTACAGCTATATCTATTGTTGTGTGAAAATGATTTGCTTCAGAATGGTCTCATATTCAAGTAATGTGCAGTTTAATGCTTCCAGGTTAGCGTCCCTGGTCAGTGACGGAGCATTAATCTGCACATTACTTGAATATGAGACCGTTCTGAAGCAAATTATTTTCACACAACAATAGATATACAATGAACTCTTGAATGAATCCAATAAGGATTGGAACAATCATCTCCCAGCATTTCCACTGATTCCCACTGATCAGTTACTAGCCTTCCCCTTTAAGGGATGCAAATGGGATTCCCTACCTTTAAGCCTTTGTATGCTATGTGTGAAAATTGGCAAAGAAACACCGTAGCATTGTACACACTATAAATAGTCCCTGGCATAGAAAGGGTTTATGACGCTTTCACAAAATTTGCACAACAACTTCTTTGCAGACCTTAATACAAAAGTAGTTATCCTCTTTAGCACCCACACAGATAAAATGCTCCCCCAAATTTACCATTTCCAACATATGCAGAAAACTTACATTCAATCGTCAGAATTTATGTCACATATTCTCTAAGGGAACACAATGTCCAACAGGTATGATTGTTTGTCCTGCAGTACGTAATTAAAAGATGTGCTTCTTATCTACTACAAGTACTATCACACATAATGACCATGCTGTCAAATGCACTGCCAGGGAAGTAATACATCACATCTACAGTATTATGATTAACAATAAAAATGTAGCTTTTGGACATTAGTAGCATTCCAAAGCATAGGAACCAGACTGGACAGAACATCTACAATGGCCAGCACTGGACAAGGATTGCTTGAAAATACTGTTCCAATCGTAATTCTTGTTTGCTAATATTCTCTTAGACACCATTTGATGAGTCATACTTTAGGGCAAGTCCAAGCTATTTGATCACACAAGACTGAAAATTCAAAATGGGTCAATCTACATAAACTTGGTATCATTTGAAAGCTAAGAAGTTAAAATACATGAATTTCAAAAAGAAAAAGTCAAAATTCTTCCGCATAACCAGCAATAAATTAATTAATCTGCATAAGTTAAAATTTAGAGTAACGCGTGGGACATTCAAAAATTCTGCATTTTAAGATGTACCTTTTAATTTTTACAAGTTTTTATGAAAATAAGTATGGTGACCTTAAGTCTGACTAACAAGTTATCATGACTGTGATTTTCAGTTTCTCAACTGATTAAATATGCAAATGAGGGATGGGCCAAAATTAGCATGTCCCACGCGTTACTTTTTTAGGTCATTATTTCTCATTTGCATAAAATTTAATGATTTGATTGACCTGAAACTTTCAAAAGACCAAATTCACAATGGACCTAATCATATCCAAGAGATAAAAAGTTGGTCTGATAAATCTCATACTTGCAATTTTCAATTAAATTTAGTAACGCGTGGGACATTTTAGTAACGCGTGGGACGATTTGTGTACAAGTCAATGGAAGTGTACTAAATCTTAATCTTCTATGGGAAATGTGTACATTATTGAGGAATTTTTTGTAATTTTCTGAATTTTGACTTGAAATTTGGTGAAAAGTTCCACTTTAGAGAAATAATTCACAAAAGATCATTACATGCTATTTTCAAGGTCACATTCAAAGTCAAATGTCAAAAAATAAAGGATAACATAGGCATTTCATATTTTTTATTATATCTATTGTTCTGGTATGTCTAAATCATTTGAATATGCAAGAATTTATTAGAAATACATCTATTTAGATAATTAGTACCCCATATTAAAGTTTCTCTGAGCAAATGAGCAACTCACATCACAATATTCATAGTGACAAAAATGTCCCACGCGTTACTTGTCCCACGCGTTACTATACCTATCTTTCTATAATTGACCTTGAGAGAAAACAGTTTCATGATTTTTTCTGAAATATTTTGTTTCAGGTACAGTTATTGTTGTAGAAAAAGATGTTTGTAATGATTTTATAATATACCAAGTACTTTCACAATAATTGAGATAAAAGTAAAAGAAGAAAAAAAAGACAATTTTTGTGGTCCCACGCGTTACTGGAGAATAAATTTGCATAAATTAAATACTGAATGTGTGATTCTCATTATTTCTATTGTTTTGAATGAAGATACCCACTAGGTATCAAAAGCAACCCAACATATGAAATTTCAATCTTAACAGTGCAATATAGGGCTAAATCTTCTTGTGATGTCCCACGCGTTACTGGTGCAAAATAGCTTGGACTTGCCCTTTAGAACATGTTGCACGGTAGGTATTATTACTTTTTCCACAGATATCACAGATTACAGTATTTGGCCTGCCTAGAACATGGCAAATATGGCTGGATTCATTTGCAGTTATTGTTTCTAAACATGTCAGAGTTCATCTAGCATGCTTGGTTGCTTGTACCAGCACATTTCGTATGAACACATCAGGTTCAGCTACAACTTCTCACACAAAGATTGCCCTCTCGGTTACTTGCTAGACAAGATACCAACTTCATACAGACTAGATAGCCAGCAGTATACACAATAGTAAAACCAACTGTTCATGTCATACTGTTTTTGAAGTGGGATTGAGTTTAATGTATTGGGTTCACTTGATTGCGAAGAACATACATTGTATGCACTCATAGAAACCTCCTCTCTCATTCAGAAGAAGGGAAATGTTTTGTTTCACTCTTTATGAAGCTACTGCATATACCATAGCATACCCAGGGGTACATCTGTAGTGACAGCGTCAACAATTATCACTGCACATGCCAAACTGAAATACAGTTCCACTTTTCTATGATTATAAATCAATTCTGAAAGGAGTCCATTGTCATCACATTCACAATACTTTGAAGCTAAATCTAAAGCATATCAGAACTCTTTATAAATTTATGTTCTTATAAAATCACCCTCCCTCCCCTCCCCCCCCCCCCCAATTGAAAATGCCAGAAAGTAGGGCCCTAGGTAAGAACTAGGTAAGAACCTAGGTACAAACTGTGATTCCCTGCCCCCCCCCCCCCCCATTGACAATTCTTCCCAAGTCACAATCTAGTGCCAGTTTTCCAGAAGATGAAATGTGAACAAAAGTTATGCAAAAGTGTCAAAGCACAATAAAAAATTGCTCACTTGAGCCATTTGGCTCAGGTGAACTATTAAAACAGAAAGAAAAACAATGACGGAAAGGATGACGAACAGCAAAGCTTTGATGCTGAAACCATGGCAACCAAGATGACAAGAAAGTACATCTGTGTACCTGGTTAGGATTTGGTGGCCAGTTATCCCAGTTGTTTGTAATGTTTCCATCTGCGACTGGCTTGAAAGGGGTGTGGGTGACCGAGGGGCGCAGACGATAGAGCCAGCTGCGTTTGTTGTGTACCCTGGGGGCAGTGAATGCAGTACCACTCAGCTGCTCGGCGTAGAGGTCGTACGGACATTTCTGTGGGTTGTTCTGTCTCGGTGAGTAAAGGAAGACTATGAATATAAGCATTATCCATACTTGGTAACCTATGTATGTATTTGACATGAACTTTACAGTCACATCGTTGTGAGAGAGTCATAGCTCATGCACGGAAAAGATTCCGCTTCATTCATTCATCGCAAAAAGCAGGGTGTTTAACCCAGTGAAGTGGTCCCGCCTCATATCCAACTGGATCCCATGGAAGACCAGCTTCTGCATAGCTGAGTATTGGCTATCCAGTCATCTTCTCATATGGAAAATGAACAAACAAACAAAAACAAACATTGATTGTCTTACAGAGCATTTATAAAGTGAAAGAAGTACAATTAGAAGAAAATGCTATTCTGGACAAATTTGGTGAAATGACTACAAATGGTTTACTAGTATAAGATCCAAAATTTCAAGACCTTACGTACAAATCACTTCTTGGTAACTTGTTTCTGTCAAATTTATATCAAATTTAGGGCTGATCAAACCTGGGATTTTGACCAATTTTGTCCCAGAAAAGGCAAACTCCTACCTGGCCTTCAGGAAGTGCCCCAGGGCATCGTGGGTCTTCAGTGGCAAACTCATTGCCAAAGCCACTTTGATACTGTGCATGGAAAGAGAAGGGAAGAAGGGGAAATAGGAGATCATTTCTATTGTAACCAATGATGTCCAGAACTGATAAAATGTCTGAGAGAGCAAACCTAAGTCAAAAAGACACATATTTCTTCAATTACATGCCAGTGTTGTTTTGAATAAAAGGCTACATATATATGGTTGTATACAAAGTACATTGTATACATTTGGTATTATGTACAGCATGATCATAGTTGTATGTGTTTACACCATCTATAGTACAGTACACAGCTGCAGGCTGTCATGAAAATAATCTATTACTTTTGTTTGTTTGTTTTGTTTTTTGCATGAAAGTCAATCAAGGCTTTTAAAACCTTTCAGTAGCAAGCATCATTGATTTTTTCAAGTGAAAATTACACTTGTACTCTGGAAAAGAAATTATAACATACTGTGTTTAAAAGCTATAGGAGATGAGCGAGGTAAAGACATCAATCTAAAATCTGAATTCAAGAACTACATTTGTTATGTTACATGTATGTTCTTACAAGTTGCCCTTCAATATTTTCCCCTTACTATTTAAAGAAGGAATGGAGTTCCCCTTCAATATGCAGAAATATTGCTGAATCACGCGTTTGATTTGTTTTCATCTGAAGACAGCTGCTCTACTCAAGCACATACCAGTAACTGATATTACTGTGCATTACAATGTATGAGGGTAACATTTTGCTATGCATTGTAAGACCAGCATCTAAAATTTATTACAGTGCATGTCAGAAATACCATCAGTCAGGCTACAATATCAAAGCGGAATACAATTACAATAAATTACAATCTTGTGAACTTTATCATTGACCGTCCATACATTTGAATAGGACACAATTCATGTCAGCTAATTCACTCTTTTAACGATAATAGAATCAATTAATACAAATAAAATTAATGTTTTTGTTACAATAATGAAAAGTATTTTCATCCATCATTGCTGTTATTCAAGGTATTTGTAGTATCAAGGTTAACTTCAGGAAACCAAAATAGAGAAAGCTAATATCGTTACAGCTGTACATGTTTTTCTGCAGAGCTCCACAATGTAGGTGCACAGTCAACTGCAATAAAGGGAAATAGTGATCATTTTCTAATCAAACCTATTAAAGTCTTGCTCCTTACTTCAGGCTGGTACGTGTAGCTTTAAAAAAAAAAAAGAATAAAGAAATACAAAACAGCCTTCATTGTCCCCTCTCAAAGACATGTACAATAATCTTCACATAGTGACTGAAAAACCTGTAAAAAATGACATTGCTAAGGCTAAATTTTATGCACTGATTAGATTCACTATCACTGACATACACAGTATGTACTATACATGCAGTATATTTCAGTTTTTATGAAGTTGCAGGTCAATTGATATTCGTGAAATGAGCAACTTCCATTAAACAGCACATCACTCAGGTTTGTGTATCTTTTCAAAGTGGGAAATCACCAACTTTTTTTCTCCATAACAGGGATATACTGTATACAGTAACTACCAAGTGTAGTACCAGGTACCAACTTTTGATTGCAAAACATTACTATCCATCTTTTAAAACTTAAAGGGTGTCTACAGCTCTGGTCGAGGTGAGGATTTAGCTTTTAATGTTTTGCGAGGTATTCAGAAACCACTCTATGAGATGTCGAAGAGCATGCAGTTCTAAGGGGTATCAAAAGTTTATTCGATGAAAATCGGTTTTGAAATGGCTGAGATATCCAAAAACAAGGTGAAACAAAGAGATCCTAATAAAGTTGTGGCATGTCGCCTTTTATCATTAGCACCTTTTGGGATATCTCAGCCATTTGAAAACCAATTTTCATCAAATAAACGTTGAATCCTTCTTAAAATTACATGTTCTTTCATATTTCATTAGAGGCTTTTCATTATCTCACTTAGGAATGTTCAAAACATGAATCCCCACCTCAACCAGTACTGTACAGTCCCTTTAATGTGTAGATATTTGCAGTGACAACATCTGATTGAAAATAAACATGACTGTCTGTGAAGGCAAATCCACTAGATGACTAGCAGTCACTGTGGTCCTCTATGGCAGTGGATTTCTTCTACTGACTGGCATTAGACTTTTGAATGCATTCAGACAGTTGATAGAAAAGTGTGGTTCCTAACTCAGATAATGGATCTGGTTTACATGAGGAAACACTGTCATTTAAGTGTGAAGACAGGTAACAGTATTAAGTTGTTAAGAAAAGGAGTGAACTGTTAATGCATTTAATAACAGACAGTCTAATTAAAGAGACTCCAACTCTAAGTATGCTCTCTTAGCGGTGTTTTTGAACATCCGTACACTGCAGGCAGGAGGGGAGACACACAGCTTGAGCAGAAAAAAAATTAAAATCGAAGTGGGAGAGTAGGAGATTTTGCAAAAATGGTCTTCAAGCAGAAGATCTCCAACATAAATCGCGAGAGTTGGAGTCTGAAATACCGTCGTCTTCTTTTTTGCATTTGGCACTACACGTATAGTATATTAATATGTTCTATTCAAGGAATAGGGTGTTTTTGCCTCTGACTTGAGGTTACTGCACGATTACACCCAACATTGCTAAGCCACATGTGTGTGTTGTTTGACAGTCTTCCTCCCCGCTCTGTTTAGCTTTCCAGAATGAGCTGCAAGAGGGATTTTCTTTCTTCAAGGTTCACCTAGATTCAAAAAGACTCAAACACAAGCTCTCTGATAGCAAGGCAAACCGACTGCATTAATGTATTACTGTCTGAGCCATCTCACCAGCATAAGGAAGTCTTTCCTTTAGTAACCCATCCTCTCCCCCGATAGTGAGGCAGATACAATATACTGTACGAGCTGAAATTTTCGCGTACAGATATTTTCGCGAATTGCTACTTGGCGGACATTTTCGCGTGTTATTACTGTAATTTCACGGTTGCGAGGGTCTAACTGAACTTAGTTATTCGCGCGTTATTTTCGCGTGTTGTTATTTTCGCGGTTCAGAGGCGATTCGCAAAATTCGCGAAAATAAAACCACCGTGAAAATTTCAGCTCGTACAGTACATGTAATGTGAAAAAGATGATCACTTCTAGTGAACAGCTATTGTGAAAATTTTGCATATGTATATGTATACATGTATATGAGAAACCCTCGAGGGGTACTTTGTGATACTGAATTAAAAAATTGCCAGATCCAAGCAATCTGACCACTGGGTCGGTCGCCATCTTCAATTCCAATATAGCCATCATGACGAAACACTGAAAAATCTCTATAGTGAGTTGTGATAATGACATACATTGTACATGTAGGGCATACACAAAGATATGTTAACATGCCGAGTTCAGTCATGGATTAATTTGAAACCTCTGACACCCTGCACGTCATCCATTTTTTAATCTCTATAATACTATTGTTGCTGAGTTGCAATGTTGAAAATATCTACATCTATGTATCTCGGGTTTGTAAATCAGGCTACCTCATCTGCATATCTGAGCACGCATTTGCAACCAAGTGTGCGCTGCTAAAGAATTTACATTGTGACATCAATGAACATGCATTGCACTTTTTTGCTAGCTACACACAGCCGCTGTCGCAAAGCGACAGCGGCTGCACCTCTATTCCTAAGCAGACGTTGTCATTTTTCAGTGTGGTTGTGCGACTCCTTCATGAATATCTTTATTAATCGTGGAAAACTAAAATACAAGGAATTATCGTAATCTATGATAATCATTCAATAATCGGTATGCGATTTTTTGATTAATTACGTCAAAAACTCACCGAAATCTGTGGCTGAAATCAGGTCTGTAAACGTCCTTATTGCTTCACTCCTCATCTGCGTGTTATTTGAATGGCATTTTCAATGGCACTCTCGTATACTACAACGTAGGTAGTCGGAGAGGTACCTCTAGCTATCCGACTACCTACGTTCACTCCTCATCTGCGTGTTATTTGAATGGCATTTTCAATGGCACTCTCGTATACTACAACGTAGGTAGTCGGAGAGGTACCTCTAGCTCTCCGACTACCTACGTTGTAGTATACGAGAGTGCCATTGAAAATGCCATTCAAATAACACGCAGATGAGGAGTGAAGCAATAAGGACGTTTACAGACCTGATTTCAGCCACAGATTTCGGTGAGTTTTTGACGTAATTAAACAAAAAATCGCATAGGGTAACATCCCCAGTATTCGGTCACTTAAGCTTTTTTGCAATATTTTTCAAACTAAAATAATACATACATACATCATATCTACAGCAATGTATGTGAAATATATCAAATTTCTTTAATCTCAACTTTCATTTCGTTAAATATCTCACAGAATTGCACAAAATCGCGAAATATTTCACCTTGAAAATTCCCCAGTATACGGTCATTGGCTCCAGTATTCGGTCACGCGATGTGCGCGTTCAAAGTCAATGCGTGTTCAAGGCAGCTGAAAAACGCGCGCGTGCGCTACCTTGTTGGCGCAAAATTGCATCGGTGAAGTTGCGGCGACCGTTGGTGACCGAATACTGGGGCCTCGGCACTTGCATTCAACCCTTGAACATTGGGACACTGTATCGGCACGTACGGACATTTTGTTTTTCTTTTGCGTTTTTGAGGATACCATTACACTCCCAGCTTGCGATAAGCGAAAAATCCCGCGAGAGAACGGCGTATTTCTCGATTTTTAGCGCTTTTTCGGCGACCTGTACTCTTAAAACTGGGCCTTATCCACGCGCGCTTTTGGAAAGTAGCGCCGATTCTGCACTTTTGACGGTAAAATTTGGGATATTGGATGGATTTTTGGAGGGGGCTAAGGGAGTTTCCTGTTGTGAATGAGTGTGCGAGTATGTGAATTAGTGTGATTTGCTTGTGTTGTGACAGTTGAACTTACTGGCTGGTGACTAGTGATAAGTGACCGAATACCGGTGCCTGACCGAATACTGGTGCCCTTACCCTACCGATTATTGAATGATTATCATAGATTACGATAATTCCTTGTATTTTAGTTTTCCACGATTAATAAAGATATTCATGAAGGAGTCGCACAACCACACTGAAAAATGACAACGTCTGCGAAGGAATAGAGGTGCAGCCGCTGTCGCAAAAAGGCGTGTAGTTACTTTTTTGCATACTTTTTTGCACGCCCATGCATTTCAGTCATAACGTTTGTCAAGGCGGCCATATTGGAATTCAAGAGCGTGGCCGACCCAGTGCAGTGGTTAGATCTCTTGGATCTGGCTATTTTTGAAATCTGCACCCCAAAATACCCCTCCATCAATTAATGCAAAATTTCATACTTTCTGCTGGATGTGAGCATCTCCGGACTCCACCAATTTTTGTTAGACCAGTGAGTGAGTAACATGGCCATGGTGGTCTAAAATAACCTGCACTGAGGTTCGACCTCCCGTGCCAAAATTTGACCACGCACACGAGCATAAGTTAAAAGTTATGGTCGAATTTAAAGCAATGGGCAGCTTGCTTTACACATCTTCCCCACTACAAAAACTCATTTTCACATACCGTACATGATTGGTGACATCACGTGATCAAGATCCAGGTAACAATCTATTTTTGAAACAGCTCCCGTTCAATACATCATACACACACACACCATCACAACTAAATCTCAGTGACAGTGTTCTAGACCGTGAGGTCTACACATAAACCTATATACTCTACTGAATACAAGGGGTCAGATTCTCATTGCTTCAAACTGATGAGAGTGAATAAAGTAGAACCATGTTTTTTTAGCTCTATCCAATGCCATTAATGGTAGAACTTTAGTTATAGGTTACAGGATTGTCGTGGAATGCATTTAAAATTTACGCCTGCGTCGCATCTGCGAACAAATCAAGGAACCACACCGTGATCACTGATTCGTAATCTTACCTCCAGCTCTTCTGCCATTGTGCGCAGCTCAGTTAATAATCGAAAGGCTGATGGTGTCGAAGGAAATATCACAAGATCGTCGATGGTGCCTTGGTCGAACAAACTTAGCAAAGCAAGTACGTCGTCGTCAGGTCCTGAAAGTCTGTCTCGTTTGTATCGCGACAGTCAAGTGAATGGCGAGCGTGCGAAGTTCTATGACAAGGTGCTAGTGTAGAGAGTGCTAGCTATGGAGCGTTTGCTTGATCATGTGCCAGGTGCGCAATACCGGTAAGTGCGCAATCGTGTGACTTGGCAGCAAGCGGCGCCCATCCATTTTGCACTGGACCCACCGGAAATACGAAGTGATTGGTGAATTCAGGAGGTGTGTCAGAGGTAAACGTTTTAAAGTGGGCGTGTCGGTAGAGACTTTACGGTCGGGAGCCGGAGCTGAGCACGTTCTTATTATATACAAACAAAACATGTTTATAGTACATGTATATCTATGTTTGTTTGTTTGTTTGTTTGTTTGTTTGTTTGTTTTTTCCAGTGTGTTACGTGTATCCGACGCACATAAGTTGTTATTTGCATAAAAACATGAAAACATTGGCGGTACAGCGGTACAGTTTGATTCCAAAATGAGTAATATCGTCATTCATCTTTAGATAAATGTAAGTAAAACTCAGTTTATGGTATTTAGTAAGAGGAAATTCGATGAAAATGCTGTTTTATATTTCAATGGTCAAATACTAGTAATTTCTCGTTAGTCTTGCGTAAAATCTTTAGGAGCGTATCAAGCTTTCATGGCAGGAACACATTGGTGTCGTGTGTAATCGTATTGCCAAAGGTATTGGTATTTCATATCATCTGAGACATTTCCCCGGATATATGCTGATTATGTTGTATCATACTTTATTTTTTTCCCATATCAATTACTGTATTGTAATGTGGCCTGGTCCAATGGAAATGATTTTTGTATGAAAAAAAAATGTTTTCATTACAGGAAAAAGCTATTCGAATAATTTCTAATGTATCTTTAAATGCCTACACTTCACCTCTTTTTTTTTTTAATTGAAGCTTTTAAATGTATATGCGTACGATATTAATAGATATAATATTGCGATTTTTTATGTATATGTGTTCAAAATGTTTACTGCCCTTTAATATTTCTTCTGAGTTTTTATTGAGTAGTAATGTTTCAATTCAATTCAATTCAATAGTTTATTCATTGTTTATGTTAATAACACCCGTCATGTTAATAATTATCATTTATGTTATGTGAGAACAAATACCTCTAAGAATACAGGGTTGTTTTTTGTGGTTTTTTTTTTTAAATAAAGGTCCATTAATATGGACCGAAAAACCATCTGATTTGAAAATGAAACCGTCATTGAATAGTTTTCAAAGGAATTTAATTATAAATTTTTACTTTTGAATTCATATTCTCATTTAGAATGATTGTTTTGATTGCACCTTAATATGTGTTTTGATTTATTCTTTCATTCTGTCCTTTTCTTTTCCTCTTTTAATTCTTTTCTTTACTCCCGATATTGAACACAGTATTTATGTTTTCTAGGGGTCAGCGATTTATAAGGCTTATTGCTCTTCTCTGTTGACCCCCCCCCCCCATTCACATGACTTTATGCATCGTTTTTTGTTCTTGTTGTTGTTGTGTGTATGTGTGTGTATTTCTTTTGATATTCTTATATTTGTATTTGATTGTTTTCATTGTATGAAATGTATGATGATTTTATGTCGAATGGAAATAAACTTGAATTGATAGATTTAAACTTCAATTGTACACCAGAACGTTTTTGCCGATTTCTGTTTTATTCATGAATATGAACATTAATCTCTTTTATGCATCAATTAGGTGTCACAGGTATGCTACTGCTCCATCACATTATTGCTATTTATGCATACAGATACACAATATAAACACAAAACAGGCTGTATATCCTCAATGGTATTGTATCATTCTAAATCCATCAAAAGCAAGTACATCACAGGGCTGGCGGAAGGGGGGGGGGGGGGCTTGGGCAGAGGGGGATGGGGCCCCCACATTTTTTGCACCATGTTCACAGGAGTGCATAGGGTGTCACCACTTTGGCCCCACTTTTTTTCTTTTTTTTTCTTTTTTTTTTTTTTTTACTTCAGAAGTGCGTACGTGCGTAAGAGAGAAATAGATAGAAACCTTGAAGTGTGAGCGAGGTAAGACCTTTGTTTTCGAGTTGAAGACCTTTTTATTATATTTTTCTTGTCAGGTGAAGAAACCCGGAAGTGGCACCATGCAGAAGTTGCGCTGAAGACCCCCTTCTCTTTTCTTTTCTTTTTTTTTACCATGCAGAAGTCTGAAGTGACAGTTTTTTTTTTTGAAACCCAGGGACACCCTGTTATCAGTAATAACGTAAAGTCAATCATTGCATCATGATAGCTCTCTAACGAAAATAGAAGATATATAAACTTCAAAGGAATAGATTAAGAGAACTTCGCATTCAGCCAAAGTTATGTCGCAAAAACAACAGATCAGATCAACTTTTTTCCTTTTTTTTGGGGGGGGGGGGGAGGCAAACATGACAATTGAATGTCATACCGTCCTCTGCGCGGTTGTGGTTGATTTTCAGTGTTATTCAGTCTTGTCATTCAGTCTTGTGTATGATACAGTGACATTAATTTTCTATGCAATTCTCCACATCCCTTTGTTTAGAGGATTAAACTCACATTTACATCATGACAGATCTCAAGACATAGTATAGTATCTTCAATTTTGGTCTCTTTACACCTACATATTAATATGATTTATGTGACTGCCATCAGAATCACGACGGTGATCAATAGACCCATTCCAAATTGTCACGTCTTGTTCATTGATTATCAGACACGACAGTCATTCATTTTGTGTTGAATATAATGTGAATAGTATTGGAAAATTGTTTGTTACGTTGTATATACTTTGTGACAAATGAAGAAATAAATCGTATCAATCATGTCAATCAATCACAACTTTTAATAATAATAATAATAAAGTACATTTGTAATGCGCCGTATCTATCATTACTGATACTCTCGGCGCATGAGAGCCTGCATAATTCTACACATGTTGTGTACGTAAACAGTTAACAGTACAACCTTTCAACCCAGTCCGTATCCAATAATTAACCAAAACTACAATTAAACAAATATGATGTAACTATAGAGTCTCGAAATGAGAGTATGAAGTTTCCTGACAGATGTTGAGTGGCAGAGTGTTCCATAGAGGCCCCAACTGTGATGTATGCATGGAATGCGTGATGTATGCATGGAATGCGCAGCAGACTGAGGAGAGTATAGTTGCCTTGGTGGAGTGTAGAGTTGTATTAAGTTTTCTGTGCTTTTCTATTTTTCTGGAACCTTTGATGATCTCCTCCATGCTTTAAATCCGCCTGATGCAGAGCTACCAAGTCTCACGCATTCTGCGTGAGACTCAAGCATTTAGGGCCTGTCTCACGATCTCACGCAGGGCATGCACCCATTTTTCTCACGCATCGGATGAAGTCTGCAATTTGTGCTAAAAGTAAGGAGCATAGCTCAAAGGATTCAAGTGATAGTTGCAATTGAAGGTATATTTTCCTTTTGTCTTTCAAAATTTAGTAAAAAATAGTCACTTACGTATGCACCAGATCGCATCATTAAGAGCTAATAATTCAAAAAAGCTCCCTACCATGGGAGGGGTGACACCCTCCTTGTTCGCGTGCGCATGCGCGCGAGCGCCGAAACGCCGAGTCATGAAAATCTCACTCATAAAAGTTTTTTGAACTTGGCATCTCTGCTGATGATGTGGTTTCAGCCCACTTTTGAATCATGGACCTTTCTATGTGAAAGTGCATTGAATAATCCCCGCTCAACCTACCCCTCCTTTATAGATAGGGCCCACTGAGGGCGTATGATTGTAGATCTTTCTTTAGGTAAAGAGGAAGAAAAAAAAATGCAGGAGCCTGCCATCTTTCATATACAATATACATGTACACTTGTAACATTTGCAAATAGATGGATAGATAGATAGATAGATAGATAGATAGATAGATAGATAGATAGATAGATAGACAGATAGATAGAGAGCGAGATAGATAGATAGATAGATAGATAGATAGATAGATAGATAGATAGATAGAAAGATAGATATATAGCTAGATAAATGATTTCAAGAAGATTTATTCGAAACCCGAAGAAATTTGCAACAGTTGTTTTAAAAGGGTTCGCATTTTCAAATGACACGGGGTGATTTTTAATGTCGTAGAAAGAAAGACAGCTCTGATAGATCTCTAGAGTTTTCTATAGACACATCCAAAAGTTATATTTACCTGTGACAGTTTCGACGACGGGCTGTCGTCTTTCTCAAACGCTGGCTATAAGTATAATCGAAAACTGATGATTTGGCACCAATCAGCAATCACCCAGGTGTGACATCCTACATACATCCTATATGTACATAGGCATCGTTTGAGAAAGACGACAGCCAGTCGTCGAAACTGTTACAGGTAAATACAACTTTTGGATGTGTCTAAATTCTCTTTATCTATATTTATCAACCATCCTTATGAACTTATTTCGCAACTCTGAGGTGTATTACATTACCTACCTTGCGTGGGCAATGGTTGGGATACATTACTCTTCAACCATGCAAACATTTTGTGACATTTGCAAAAGGACTACAACACATTAGACCTATAAGCAATACCATTTCATGGCACGGACACTGACGGATTTGTGTTCTGTTTGAAAACTTCTCCAGACGAGTTTAGAAATTACTATGTTAGTGATTTTTTTTAATATTTCTTTTTACTAATCTGGTTATGTTTAATTACCATTCGCAAAGACCATACGTTGCAAATGATTGTGTAATTTTCACGGACTGATGAAATATACAATATACCGTAAGATATACGAACATAATTACATAACAAAATATACAAATTGATTTCTCAACCAAGATATTCGACGTACCATATCCCATATACCAAAAGGTGCACTAAAATAAGCCTATATTCCATCCACCCCATCCCATCCCCCACTGCCCAAACCACTCCTAAATAACCTCTAGTCTCCCCAAGACCAATTATCTTAAAGGGGATTCTGCACCAGTCTCAAATCGATCTGAAAAGAAGTTAACATTTTGTAAACACTGCAGCAGTAAAAATTAAAGGAGACCTCCGGATGATTTTCAGATTTTTACATTATTTTTAACAACTATAAATAGATTATTAGTTATACTGAGGGCAGAGTTTCAGAATTTAAGACAGTTGGGATGAAGAATGAGAATATTTTGGAAATTTATAACAAATTGCAATGAACAAGGATGATGACATGGCATGAGAGTCACCATAAGAATGCATGAGTTGGGGCTCATGGAAGCAGCACAAAATGAGAATAAAGAAGGCATGCATTATACGCAGGTGAACTCGCCTTATGTCATCATCCTTGGTCAGTGTATTTTCAAAATATGGTTTCTCTGCTCAAGAACCACGATAAATTCCACAAATCCGAATGGAGAGTTGATTTATGTACTACATGATATGAAATTATGAAAATCGTCTTGAATAATGATAATGATAATGATAATGATAATGATAATGATAATGAATAACATTTATATAGCATGTTTCTAAGCGCATCGATTCGGAAAAAAAGAAGTATGACAAAGAAATAAAATACAGCATTATGTACATGTACATATTATAATATAACAACAGCAACAACAACAGAATTAAAGTTGAGTGAACAGATAAGTTTTCAACAATGACTTGAACTTATCAACATTTTCGGCAGTATACATACGAATATAGAGAGGGAGTTTATTCCAAAGAGATGGGGAAATAACAGAAGAAGCCCTATCACCCCTTTAACTCTTGATCAAAATCGTATGAAAGTTGGGGGAGTTATGAAATTGCGAGATTTCACTAACTTTTGCAAAACAGAACATTCTCGAACAGCTGTTATGAAGATGCATATGAGTGAGCTGATAATTCTAATAGCCTCACAATAAAATTTTTCATTGACGAAACGTATCTTCTGCTATGAGAGTCGGTGCAGCTGAACCTGCTTCTTCTTTTGTCGTTAGAGGGCGTTAATATCCTGGGTAGGAAATTAAGTATATAGTATGAGCAGCAAGCAAGAATACTGTGGGGGGGGGGGGGGGGGGGGGGGGCAGTACAGACTGTACGGATGCTGCGCCGAAACGCTAGTAACAGTTCTGTGGCCGAAACCCGCGTCATTGTTCGTTCTGAGTTTTATTCAGCAAACAGTAAATAGTTATTACTCACAGAGCAACGCGACGCATGTCTGCGAAAGTAGGGAGTTTTAGCGACTATTAAAGGTCCTGTATACCTTTGGGAACAGTGATTTAATGTTCAAGATATCACATTGATGTGTAATAAAAATGCGTACTGGCGTAGGTCTGTTATATCACAAAACATCCTACTATCAAAAATCGCAATAAAACGTAAAATATAAGGAGATATCAGTATTTTTCTCAGTAAACCATAATTGCATACGGTTTAGTTTAGTCTGAAAACATTTTCATTATAATTATTGATCACATTTTGTGTGTTTTACAATACTTAAAATCGATTATAATGGACTCAAATCTTTACAGTGGGCGGCTTCTATCCCTAACTCACATTCAAAAACTATTTTAAAGCACTAATGCTGGGTTTTTGTTTCATCTGCAAATGGTAAATTATGCCTTTAAATATTATTTTGTCAGGGTTCGTATTAAAACAGCTACAATCAAATCTGCAGTTTTCAGTCGCAAACAAAATGTCGCACAGAATATTAATTTTGAACATGTTTAACATTTCTTTCCGACAAGGAACTCAGCTTAAACTCATGCACATATCAATTCTGATTATTCTCTAACCTCTATTCGTGTTCGGCTATTAATTTGGATATAATTTATATGTAATTTAAGAAACTTACCTGCTGTAAGATAGGTCTCACGCACACTATTTGCATGAGTGTAAATGTACACCGTACGCGGTCTCACATACAGTGTACAGGTCTGGGGCGGATCCAGGAATTCCGAATTAAAGTGGGAGGCGCCTTAACAAAATTGAACGGGGCGCACGTGCCCCCCTCATTTTGATACTGCAGTTGTATTAAAGGGAAGATAAACCCCAAGAGCAATGTGGATTGAGTGAAAGCAGCAACATTAGTAGAACACATCAGTGAAAGTTTGAAGAAAATCGGA
>CM067076.1:1830821-2038321 GCA_033980235.1 Diadema setosum | reverse complement strand
TGTATGATGTAAAATTTTAACATGTTAGAAGTAGAACTCAAGTTCTCTCTAGAACAGTAGTAGACTAGGTTGGACCTTCACATCGACCACTTTTTTCTTAGAAATTATCCCTCAGTTTCACTTAAATTTCATTTCACAATGGCAGGGCAGAAAATACCACAAATTCACATCCCGGGCTCAGTCAGACGCCCTCACATGGTTGATGCAGAGATTGTAGATGTCTAGCTAGATCTAGACTGGTATTATTATTTATGGTAACATACGCGCAGAATTCTCGGCGACAAATGCAAGTGACATTTTCTACTGTACGCCCAGTGCAAGCTCATCATTTGAATTGACCGCCTCAGTGACCTGTTCTCCATTGGTAAAGCATGTAAATCAAGTGAATGGCAAATATGTGTTTAACATCAATCATGTGTATTAGATTACTAATGAGGAATTTCTTCAATTCATATTCCTCCTGTTTCCTCAGGTTATTTCCCTGTAATACCTACCCTCCTCATCTCATTTCCTTTGGATGTTTCTGAATGTAGGCTCTTGATTTATGGATGATTCTGAATGCATTTCTCTTGATTATGTTTATTTTCGAATGTTCCAGCGTATTGTGCCCCCCGTCCCATACGTACATGTACTTTTGATTTTATATGAGAGATAGTCATTGCGCGAGGGTGGTTGATCGAAAAATACACACTGTAGATGGTTGATGAGTGAATGGTAGCATTTTATAGTGTAGTGGTGGTACTGGTATAGTGGTAATCTAGTAGATTTCACTTTTCAATAGGCATTCATGTTGTTCTATCACTAACCAAATATGCTGATTAAATTTGGACTCATTTTGGTTCTTATGTCTAGTATGTAGTAGCTAATGAAAATGTTAATTCTGAATTCTAGTAAGTAGCAGTAGAGTTTCTAATTCTAGTGTGATAGTAATCCAAGCCCTAAGTGGACAGGGGTCATGTTTTATCAAAAGATAAAATCAGTTTTAAATTTCCTTTCCACACAGGCTGCCATAGACTTACAGTTGAAATCAACTGTAAGATAAGCAATTTTAACTCTTCATAAAACAGGGCCCAGTTCTTGCACTTGTAGAATTCTACTAGGCAGCCCTACATTTACATACAATCTCTAGATTTTAATCTGTAGTAGACTCGTCCTGCACTTACAAATAAAAGATACAGTCACACCTACGTCAGTGTAGTACTCCTGAAAAATGGACACTTTGTAATTTTTGTAAATACACTCACTGTGTTGTGATGAATTGTAGAATGTTAATACAGATACTTGAGATACAATGTAGATCTTGGGCCTACTCACCTAACTGTTTAAAGAGGCTAGTTAAGAGTGGCTATCAGAAATACCAAACTTTTTGTTATAATGCAGTTCACTTCAGAAATGCCACAGCAAAGCTACATCAGTAGTGAAGGTTGGCATTTAACTATGCAAAATGTCAATTAGATAGTTAATACATTTGTTGGCTGCCTATATCACAGCAACTGACTTCCAAATATTTCTTATAATGCTCCCTAAATTAATAACTGTTACACCCTACCACTTGCCAAATGTGCTTGTGTGCATACATAATACTGCTGTATGGGGGGGGGGGGGGGGGGGAGGGGAGATTAAAGGAAGTTTTTACCAAATCACTAAATCAGTGTAGTCTTTTACTGTGAATACTGATAACATTTGGTACATTGTACAAGCTTATTTGCATACAACTAACAATCACACTTCATAGGTTGTGAAGGTGTATAATAATAAGCAGCATCACTGCTTGCTAGCTATCACAACCATCCCTGTGGTATTGAATACCCAAACAAGGGATGGTTGTGATAACAAGTGAATGCCATGGGGCTTAAGGTTGGGTCAATTCATTGCTTCTCAATAAAACCAGTTTACGTTCAGTATATTTTGTAGATAATCAAAATTTGTCATTCCTTTGAGAATATTGCAGGCATGGTATTTGCCTTCTAAAGTAGTACCAATGAATGGACTCACAATCTGTGACCCTGGGAGCTTTTTTCAATGTATTCATAACTTTATACATAGCACCTCCCTGGTTCTACAATCAAGTGTACATACCATGCTAGATACAGTGAACATTGTATGCACATATATTCCTGTAAGTAAAACACCAGACATTTTGATTTTCTATTGAACTCCCTTTTCCAAAATGTGTATAGATATCATCTGAACCATGACCTATCATTATGAATGCATTATGTGTTTATACTACTGTTGACATCATAGGACTTTAAAATGTCTTTTGTGAGAGACAAGTTGTGGTTTTCATGTGATCTTTGTTCAAATTCTTTTAAGTAATTTTGCCCTTCAACCAATGAGCTGGTAACAGCACAGAGTATTGTGTGTAGGACTGTTTCCACTAGAATTGAGTACCAAAAGAGGTTTTGATACTGATAAGTGAAGTTGCCTTTCTTTGCACAAGGAACACAGGGTTGAAATGCATTTGAAACTTACAACTGGAGCACATGGCTATTAAAGAAAAGATAATTTGCTACACAAATTGTCCAAACTGCTTTATACAGCAAGTACACTAATCCATACTGTACTAATACTGTAGTATTTCAATAGAATATAAAGTTGTAGGCCTACATGTACATTGTACTTGTAAAAACTTTTATTTCCAGGAGGGTTTATTTGTCACAAACTTCATGAACACTGTTGAGCCCCAAATTCAAGAACACATGAATAATAATTGCCACCTGATACACAAGCAAAGTGAACTGACAGGTATCAGTGTTCTTTGTTACAATCTAGCCTTGGTGTCAAATTGTGATAACAACATCTCATGAAAATGTCCTACATTGTTCTTCATTCATTTAAAGTAAAATAACAGCTTTTACAGCACCGATTATGATTTGTGACACCACGGACCAAGAATTAACACTGGTAAGAGTATCAGTTACTCTACATTTCATTTCTGAACAGAGCTGGAACTACAATTTGAATTCATTTCATATTGCCAATTTGAAACTATCACATTGTGGTGGAGATGTTTTTTGCAAGTTGCTGTATTTAATCCATTATCGTGTAACCTATGCACTGACTGATGTCAGTGAATCATGGGAATAGTACAGAAAACGCTAAATAGGAAGTAAGGCCGTCAGCCTTTGTTTCAACTTCCTACAGGTCAGGTTTTTTTTTTTTTTTTTTTTTACATGTGAAATGGAGGTTTGTATATTAAAGGTCCCGTTTACCTTTGAGAGAAGTGATTTAAAAATGTTCGAGATATCACATTTGATGCATATGTGTACCCTGTAGGTCTGTTGAATAAAAAAAAAGGAGAAATGAATATCCTACCATATACTGTACTGTATACACCATATTTTTTGCGAGTCTAAATTTTCACAAATTGGGAATTCCCGAGGATTTCGCGAGTGGTTAAATTTGTGATCGTGGAGTCCTGTTATGAATGTAGAAGTGTACATGCGTACGTCACATTCACATCGGGATCAGAGTCAATATTTTCGCGTGTCTATTTTTTCACGAATAGCACCTGACTTGCGAAATTCGCGAAAATAAAATCTCACGAAATATTTGGCGTATACAGTATACAATTTCACAATAAAGCCTAGGAGATCAGTATTTTTCTAAATAAACCATAACTGTCAACGGTTAAGTGCGGAAACATTTTTAAAAAACTGTTATTCACATTTTGTGTATTTTACAATACTTAACATCAATTGTACGGATTCAAATTTTTGCAGTGGCTGTTTCAACCTCGAACTCTCATTTTAGAACTATTCTAAAGCACTGATGCTGGGTTTTTGTTTCGTCTGCAAATCGTAAATTATGCCTTTAAACTGTATGGGAAGACAGACTGTTCAACTTACTCTAAAGGCCAGGAAATAGGCTGACTTTTTTCCCATTTTCAATGACAGTGGCAGCGGAGGAAATGTGAGCGTGAGCATTTGTTTGCTTTGAATTGTAATCATGCAGGGTTCATGTAACTAGAATGCAGTAGTAGATATCAGTAGGAAACAATGAATCCAATAATTTTCTTTTTTTTTTAATTAAATGCTGTCAGTGATATGTTTACCTGTTTGTGTCATTCGTCCAAGGATCATTTCACTGTACAGTATTGCACTAGTACACAGTCAGGACAACCCAAACATGAAGGTTTGGGCCCTGAAAACCGCGCATGCACAATTCGCTACTGCCCTCGCACGCATTGACAATGACGTAATTTTTCATTCATGAATCGGGAGCTACACCGAAGCTGCATCATCATTGGCTCTCTACTCCTGTCATTTACATATTTTCCCACAACGTTATAACATATAGATATGTGTGCGACGATTTCCAGCGCGATCGGCCGAACAGTTTGATACTAAACTCTGCATTTTTACATCAAATCTTCGATTTTTAGCAAAATATTTTCCTCCTTCGGTGTAACCATGTATTCAGTGAAGCTATCGTTGTGTTTGAGATTTGATAAGTCATATTTTTATGTGATTTTAAGGTGTGAATTTGTGAAGTTGTTCGATGTGTTCGTTGGTGTGTGTGTATCAATGCATGCGATTTGTATGGTAGCGACATGTACGGGTGTGGAGCGACACACATAAGAAGCTCAACACCACAATGCAAATTGGTCGCCATATTGTATGGTTTGTGTAGCGTTGTGTACTGACGGGAACTCTTCAGCCGAGGTCGCCGCCATAACCGCTACGTAACACGAGGGCAAGCACGCATGTTGAGTGCAACGCATTGTGTACACCACACCGATCCATGGAGTAGTGAATCTTGCACACTGCGCTGTGCAGGGAAGCGGACGGCCGGGCGATCAGCCAATCAGCGGCCCGGCTATCTTTTTCGTGGCTTTCAACAGGGGATATTGCATCGTGCCAAATTTACTGTACAAAATGTCTTTAAAGGGCCTGTGTAATGCAAATTATGCATGTTGATTTGTTTTAATTTTCTACCCTTAACATCACTTTATTTGGCAAAACAAATATCTACACACAGGTTGTAGATACAGTTAGTGTATATTGCATACAAAATAATACACGTAATACACCATTTTATAATGATTGTTTGTACTGTTTTCTTCAGATTACTTGGGTTATATGCCTCTTGCACAAAAAAAAAAAACCTGTCCCCAATCATTGCTAAAGTACTAATTTGTTTAGCATTTTTAATAGCAATAATATGGGAATGCACCTTGTTCTTCCATTCTACGAAGCAAGACATTGCATGGGCCGCTCCTACAATGTATATCCATCAATCTTCTGCACTAGATTGAATCGCACGCAGCGTGTTTGAAAATATGATTGCAAAGGCATGATCAATTGTCACATTACACGTTCTACCTTCCCACAATGTTGAACGTTGGGTTAACTCGAAGGGTTCTTCTGGATTAAAAGTTGTGTACATTGTGCTATGATCGAAATTATACACTTTTTATCTCAAAACACTCCAAAACAGCTCATCCTGCAAAATCACATGAGCAAGGCAAATTTCTTGCTAGGCCCTTTCGATGTACTGGAAGCAAATTCCAGAGAGAAAAAGATGAATCTCAAGCCCTTACAAGAATTATAATGTTTTGTCTCCAAAGCAAGGACTCGCTAGATTGAACAGACATTTCTGACTGTCTGTCAGGAAAAGTAATCTGAAAGTCATCGCAAAATGTCAGATTTAAAGCACTCTAGAATTATTGTCCGATTCCAGTCATTTGAAGAGTAAATCATGAATTTGAGATAAGTGCGGGAATGGGTAAACAAGCAAGGCAGCTCAGGAACTACATACCATGGTAGGTGCACGGTTTTTTGTTGATTTCTATATGCTGGTTGATTTAAACTGAATTTACAGGATATTTTAGGAATACCAGTGCACATTCAAAGGTTATCCATGTGTAGTACGTAGCTCATTCTGTGTGTGAAAGTCCCCATGCAGACAAGGTTTTGGATCCACTAAACAGTATGAGCTTAAAGGGAAGATAAACCCCAAGAACAATGTGGATTGAGTGAAAGCAGCAACATTAGTAGAACACATCAGTGAAAGTTTGAAGAAAATCGGACAATCGATGCAAAAGTTATGAATTTTTAAAGTTTTGGTGTTGGAACCGCTGGATGAGGAGACTACTAGAGGTTATGACATATGAGTGGACTACAATATCAAGAAAATATAAAGAAAATACTACAAAAATCCATTTTTCATGAAAATTACAAATTCCATCAACTTGATATTGACATATGTTAAGGGTAGCAATTATTCCCCCTGCTTTCTGAAAGCGGTTGGTCCACTGCTCTTTCATAATTCTAGAAAAGTGAATTTTTGTTGAATATCCTTTATATTTTCTTTGTATTGTTGTCCACTCATACGTCATATGCTCTAGTAGTCTCCTCATCCAGCGGTTCCAACACCAAAACTTTAAAAATTCATAACTTCTGCATCGATTGTCCGATTTTTCTCAAACTTTCACTAATGTGTTCTACTAATGTTGCTGCTTTCACTCAATCCACATTGCTCTTTGGGTTTACCTTCCCTTTAAGAACCCCCCTTGTAATTTTGATGGATGAAAGGGTATACAGACCTGGGGTATATCTCACTTATCCAGGTGTACATTGTAAATAGTGAAGATGAAACACCTCATTTATCCCGACTATTTTACAGAATTTTTTGAATTTTGAATTTTAACACACGTCTCTATGGGGAAACATTTACCTGTATGAGCCCTATCTATGCATGTAATGCACACAAGTCAATGGAAAGTATTCATCTCATACAAGGTCTGCTGGTTTATGTTGATCTCTTCTGTCAAATCCCTCCCCCCCTCCCCCTCTACCCCCCCCCCCCCCCCATCCCCCTTCCCTCTCTTCCCCCTCTCTAACTCTGCTTAACTACACTTTGTTTTCTTTTTATGTTCTTGTGGTACTGTAGATATTAGTACAAAGTAGTTGAATTCGTTAATAATAAAGTAGTCATTATCACACAACTTTGAATGATTGTGGTATTCTAATGCATTTCTTTGTTTTGGCTACCACTGAAACAGTTCAAATAATGTTAATCTCTTTGATGAATCAAAGTCTTTAACAGTTACTTTGTAGACAATACAGTGATGATGATACCCCCTTATGCAAGGATAACTGCCGACTCTATATTCATCTTACACTGTATGTAGAACTAATCAACACTGCAAGATTTCTTTTTGAAAAAAAAACCCCAATGTGCATCACTTTCAAAAGTGTCCATTTGAGAAGCTTTGCAACCCTACATTGTGCAATTCCTCATATGATGTAGGGGCAGATATCATCAAAAATATATTTATGATAAAAAAAAATCAATTAAAAGACAAGTTCACCTTCATAAACATAAGGATCGAGAGAATGCAGCAATATTAGTAGAACACATCAGTGAAAGTTTGAGGAAAATTAGACAATCGATGCAAAAGTTATGAATTTTTAAAATTGTTGTGTTGGAACTGCTGGATGAGGAGACTACTACAGCTTGTGATGTCATGTATGCGTACAACAGTTTAAAGAAAATGTAAAGAAAATTCAACATATAAATTCACTTTTTTCGCATAATAAAAGAGCACTTGACTTGCCTCTTTCTAAAGGCAGGGGGAATAATATTACCAATAACAAATGTCAGTAACAAGTCAAGGGAATGTGTACTTTTTTCAAAAGATGAAATTTTGTGAAATTCTCTTTATATTTTCCATATATTGTTGTACTCATGTGACATCATATGCTGCAGTAGTCTTCTCATCCAGCGGTGACTGCACAAAAACTTCAAAAATTCATAATTTTTGAACAGATTGTCTGATTTTCCTCAAACTTTCAATGATATTTTCTACTAATATTGCTACATTCTCTCAATCCTTATATTTATGAAGGTGAACTTGTCCTTTAAGAAATATGACCTCTACCATAGGACTCACACCTGTAAATAAAATGGAATGTCCCTGACCGCTTTACAAAATCGTACCAAAGATACTAAAATAAATGAAGAAAAAAATTGGTTTAAAATAAGAAATGCAGTTTGGCAAAAACTGAGTAGCTACAAATATTGAGAATGAATTCCTCTATAAACTGCATTTTGGTTGGAAGATGAAAGCTTTTCTCATGGAATTTGAAGGGACTATATTTCATTTGGTGCATGTACAGAAAATAGGTGATTTTTTGAGTGAAAATAACCTGTACTCTGGCTTTGCGAACCCTTGTACAGAGTTTGAGCTGAGGAACTGCCCATGGAAATTTGATGGATGAGAGGGTCTAAACTTATCCAGGTTAGCAAAGATGAAACACCTCATTTCTCACCATTATTTTACAGAAGTTTTTGAATTTTAACACACGACTCTATGAGGAAATATTTACCCATGTGAGCCCTTCACAGCTGCGTATGCAGTAAATTGTTACATGTTGCCACTAGAGGGAGACATGCAGATTTTCATGAGGCTGAGACTAGCTTTCATGTTTTGCAGACAAATTGGCTGTAGGGCTCACATGGGTAAATATTTCCCCATAGAGATGTGTGTTAAAATTCAAAATTCAAAAAATTCTCTAAAATAGCTGGGAGAAATGAGGTGTTTCATCTTCACTAACCTGAAAAAAAAAAGTGGGGTATAACCTCTCATCCATCAAGTTTCCAAGGGGGGGGGGGGGGGGTGTTCCTCAACAACCTGCATTTGGTTGGAAGATGAAAGCTTTTCTCATGGAATTTAAAGGAACTATACATTGTATTTCATTGGGTGCATGTACAGAAAATAGGTGATTTTTGAGTGAAAAGAACTTATAGTCTTGCTTTGCGAACCCTTGAACAGAGTTTGAGCTGAAGAACCCCCCTTGGAAATTTGATGGATGAAAGGGTTATCCAGGTTAGTGAAGATGAAACAACCTCATTTTTTCCTGTTATTTTACAGAATTTTTTGAATTTTGAATTTTAACACACGTCTCTATGGGGAAATATTTACCTGTGTGAGCCCCTTCAGGGCTCACACCCGTAAATACAATGGAATGTCCAAGACCCCTTCACAAATTCGTACCAAAGATACCAAAATAAATGATGGAAAAAATTGATTAAAAATCAATTATGTAGTTTGGCAAAAAACTGAATAGCTGTAGATATTGAGTATGAATTCCTCTACAAACTGCATTTTGGTTGGAAGATGAAAGCTTTTCTGATGGAATTTGAGGGGACTATATTTCATTGGGTACGTGTACGGAAAATAGGTGATTTTTTGAGTGACAAGAACTCGTAGTCTGGCTTTGCGGACCCCTGGACAGAATTTGGACTGAAGAATCCACCCTGAAAATTTGATGGATGAAAGGGTATCTCACTTATCCAGGTTAGTGAAGCTGAAAAACCTCATTTCTCCCAGCTATTTTACAGAATTTTTTGAAAGTTGATTTTTAACACACATCCCTATGGGGAAATATTTATGGGTTTGAGCCCTTCAGGATATGCAATAAATTGTTACGTGGTGCCACTAGAGGGAGACATGCAGATTTTCATGGTAGTGAGACTAGCTTTCATGTTTTGCAGACAAATTGGCTGTAGGGCTCACACAGGTAAAAAAAATTCTGTTAAATATCTGGGAGAAATGAGGTGTTTCATCTTCACTAACCTGAAAAAAGTGAGGTATACCCTCTCATCCATCAAATTTCCCAAGGGGGGGGGGGGGGGGGGAGGGGGTCTTCAGCTCAAATTCTGTCCAAGGGTTTGCAAAGCTACATGTTGTATATGTTCTTTTCACTCAAAAAATCATGTATTTTCTGGACATTATGCACCCAATCAAAATATAGTCCCTTCAAATTCCATGAGAAAAGCTTGCATCTTCCAACCAAAATGCAGTTTGTAGAGGAATTCATACTCAATATCCGCAGCTATTCAGTTTTTTGCCAAACTGCATGTCTGATTTTTAATCAATTTTTTCTTCGTTTGTTTCAATATCTTTGGTGCAATTTTGTAATGCGGTCAGGGACATTCCATTTTATTTACAGGTGTGAGCCCTATTCAGAGTATGCAGTAAATTCTTATATGTTGCCACTAGAGGGAGACATGCAGATTTTCATGATACATGGAGTGAGAATAGCTGTCATGTTATGCTTCTAGACAAACTGGGTAAAGGATTGTACTTTCACACTTGGCATGATTCATTATCATGTTGCTTTAGCCAAAGATGGTATACATTTCAGCTTCTTCTTGAAAACCCCATGACAGATTTTCCAATTTATTCAAATGGGCACCATTTTCACATTTTCAGCTTCTCTTTGAAAACATATCTTCACTAAACTTGGCAGGTAAAATCCACAGACTGATTAGATCCTACAGTAATTTGTTCACGTGGGAACCACCCCACCCCCCCCCCATTAAGGAAATTTTACAAATCAATATTCTTTCTTATTACAGGAAGTGATAGAACTTAGTATTCGTATTAAAGTGCTTCGTAGTTTCATGTGGTGAATCGGGGGGGGGGGGGGGGGGGGGGGCTTCTTGAAAACCCCATAATGGATTTTCACCAAACTTGTTAGGTACAAATTTGTAGTATCCCGCGGGTGGAAAGATTTTTTTTTTTCCAAATTGGGCACCAGTTTTCATATTCTATCTCCTTTTTGTGGTCAAATTTTGGCAGATACAGTTTCATAGAACATACAAATGGCCACCATGCCTTCCTGAAGGTCCCCCAAAGCTTTCCAAGTTTGCTACATGTATGTCTTTCTTTGGGTCCTAGTTTGCAATAATATTGTGCTACTAACATACAAAATTATCATAACATTACAATTTTTGAAGTGGTTCTTCCTGGAGCAGCATGTGTGATTTACTATGAAAGACTTGAATGTTATGGAAATATTAAAAAAAGAACATAATTTCTCATTTCACACACTACTTTTGTAGACTCAAATCTAGCATTAAAAAAAAGTCAGCTTGTTTTGGGGTGATACAGAAGTTGTTTTTGTGATGGCTCACTTTGTTCCTTGAAAAGTGATAATGATTTGCAATAATTTGAAATTTACAGCATCTTCAGTTTGTACATACTGTACAATGTTCATTGTACAGTGGAAGCTCAGTACAACGAGATCCTTGGGACCAAGACATTTTGTTCTTTATATCAGATATTTTGTTATATCAGTAGTCAATGAATAATACAAAACAAATTAAATGAATTTATATGGACTGGAGAAATTACACGTTCATGTAGTTTGTTACAGGCATTTTGTTATTTCAGATCTCTATACAGTTTCTGTCATGTACAGCTTATTGTACATGTACATTGTATATCAAGTTTCCATTGTATACCATTAGAGATCGTCAAATGTTAGTGGAGTTTTTTCTTTTGTTTGTGTGTTTGTCTTTTGTTTTTCTTTTAATTTTGCTAACATGATCCCACCAAAACTGTTAAAAAAAAGGGAAATCCCCATGTTCTTATATGTACAGTAGTTACTCATAGTTTGTTGCATTTCCATAGCAGTCAAAACATCAGGCTCATGTTACAGTTAGCCAAACTGGGTTTCTTTTGTCGCCTTTATTTGGAACACACGACAGTCACATGATTACAATTTGTCTGACCAAACTTGAAATTACAGTAAAGATACTGGTACCATCTTGGCAAAAAACAAAACCAAAAAAAAAAAAAAAAAAAGCAAAAGAGGGAAGAAAAAATAGAGAAAACTCTTGCGTTCTGTTGCAAACAGTTCAGAAAACAATGTGGCATATTTTTTCATCCGCAAGTTTGACATTTAAATAATTTGCACATTCCTATTATAACCGAATTATACAATTCCAACATATGTACTAATGTTTGTGTCAATACACTTTAGCACACAAATTAAGTGCATACAGTATTTGCATACCTTTACTACATTGTATAATAAATCAAATTCCTTTCCCAACTTTTTGTGCATGAATTACTGTCCATTTTAATATTAGTTATTTAAAAATGCAGAATAAAGTCGGAGTCTGAGATTATGACACCTGGAAACGAAGTTTGCCATGAAAAGGATTTAGTAGGTAGCAATATCAATACACTTTTGTTTTCAAAACCTTAAAAAAACAAGATGAAAGGTAAATTCAGTTATGCGGAAAATATAGTTTTCACAAAAACCAGTCAACTCTCATAATTTGTGAAAATAATGTTGTGACTATGTATACAGTACCATATTACACACTGCACATTAGCATAATATGTACAATGTACAATATGTTATACGTGGAGTACAAAATGTACAGTTTACTGCTGTAGAGCACTAGTATGGGACACACTTTTTACAGCCATGTTAAAGTTGCTCTATCAAAATAGGCATGTCTTTCATGATGGAGTCTCTGTGTATTCACAATGTGCACATAGATGTACAAGTGGAGTGTATCATGATAGCAGCCCTACCAACTTTTGTTTTAGGGTTCTGAGAATTCATTTATGTACAAATTTATGTCCCATCTCAGAATGCATCTCAGATTCTTTTGCGCACATATGTACAGATGGAATGAACATTGTACACTATGGAGGATTACCGGTACATACAAAAGTGTACAACCTCACCATATGAGTATATGTGACCGTGCATCACAAAATCAACAAAAAGTCGCATGCTCTGATTTTGTGTTAGGACTGAAAATAGGTGAAATGGGTCAACCCAGCCAATCTTGAGTTTTTCATATTTTCTGAAAGAGCAGGTCTTTTTCTACATTAATACTAAATTTTGGGATCATAAGATGAAAAGGAAATTGTGTTTTCAGCAGTTTTTCTGGAACACTTTTTGGTAGAATAGTATTTCTATTAGAGTCCTCTTCTCATTTCTTAAAAATCCTACTCTTCACTTTCAACTCCAATATTAAACTTTAGAAAGGATGGTGCTACTGCTTTGAAAGTTGGCATTGGTCATCTATGTAGGAGCTGTACAGAATGTGTGTATCAAAAGCATGCACAATTTCACCTTAATCTGATAAGCCCTTCATTGTTGTTGCTCCGGTGGTTAACATCCTGTTATTTGTTCCATTCATCACGGCAGCTAGCCTGGCTTGGGAAAGATTATTAAGCGCTTGAATAGACACTGTACTTCAGAGCCCCTTTTCTCAGTTCCCATTTTCCAGAGTGTGTGCTTTCTTTCCAATATTAGGATAGGTTTAGAGTCCACTTGAATTGAGTTATAAAATGCATCATTTTAGAGCCTAAAGTCTGCCCTTTCAGAATCTAAATCCATGTCTGGCGACTTTTTGTTGGTTTTGTGATGATGCACGGTCACATATAAGGGCTGAACTTGATCAAGTGCTTGTTTACAATGAAACACTGCTCACAATACACAGAGAGGAAGAAAATTTTCATAAAGTTTCACAAAGTTGTCTTGTACAGCAGCATTTCCATTTCCAAATGCTGGTTACAAGCACAATGATTTGGAGTTCTGTATCCTATTTTCACTGAGATGATGTTGTACAGTGGGGCAAGAAAGAATATCCTAGAGAGCAAAATACTAAATATTTTACATATGAATAGCCACTTGTCAGCTCTTATTGAATATTGAGTTGTTTTCTATAGCCACTTTCACATGACAGCCAAATTGTGATTGAGAAGAGGATTGCACACCCAACAACTTTACAAAACCATGGAGAAAAAAGTCTTCATATAAACCATGATTACAAAAAAAAAAACCAACAAAAAACAATCTGCTATAAAGATGTGGCCTTGCGTGGGTGTTTGGCCAATAAAACCTCGATGGAGCTGAAAACATGGGCTTTGAATCCTCACAGCAATGCCCCTCAGAAACCAGGAAGGTTTTCATGACTTTTGCTTAGCACTGGAAGACAGTCGATACTAGGCTATGATTGCAATCACAATTTGGCCATCATGTGAAGTACACCTGGTACCTTGACAAGATTAAACATGGAAAAGAGTCTTTGTTGTCAAAAGGTCATTAGCATATTTATCTTCGTTTTGTTGTTGTTGTGTTTTATTGAATTAAAAGAAGTCTGCTTTTATTCAGCAATAGCTTTGCTCTGATAAGTGGTATCTTTTCTCCTAATGTACATTGGGGTTAACCATGTCTGCGATATCATCCGAGTGAATGGCAAAGAATCCTGTGCGAAGAAGCTTCAGCTCCCGACCTATATCAAAGAGCATCCTGTTCTGAGTGTCCATGCCTTGCAAGTAGCGCCGCTCGAACTCCGTCATTCCATCGGGAAGGTTCTCCGATACCAGCGGTATGCTTGTCTTCCGCGATTTCTTTGCACTTGGTGTTCCAGGATCTGCAGAAGCATACGCGGGTCTCTTCCCGGAAGTGTCGGGAACGGCATACTCCAACCCAGAACTGTGTAATGTGAAGTTGCCGGCTGGGCTGGAGTTGTTCTGGAGGAAGCGAGCGGGGAGAGTCTGGTGAGAGAAAGGCGGGATAGGTGGGTGTTCTATAGGAGCCAGTGGAGGCATATTGGTTACATCCACAGGGCTGGATGCATTGGGTACAGACCTCAAGTCACTTTGAACCTGTGTTGGTGTTGATCTGGCTGGATCTTGCCTTCCCTGCTCAGATGATGTGGTGGGCCTGGTATGATACACGGCACTTGGCTTGGGGTCTTCAAACTCCACCAGGTTTGCAGCGTCCACTGTGACATGCGTAGGAACGAGACCAATACCACGTCGACCAAGTGACTTGTGCTTCTTTTTCCTTGGCACCGGTGGTGGAGTCGGAGACCGATGCTCTTCCAGGCTTCCATCCGATGCTGACACGCTCACCACAGAAACTATCTGAGGCGCTTCGCTGTCCAGGTCATCTGGTTCAAACTTCATTTCGACAATGTCAACTTCAGAGTCTGCTCCATCGTCGGCCTCGTAGTCACTCCTGGCTCTGCTGCTGATACCTTCAAAATACAGCATGTAGTACTCCTCGTAGAGCTTGAAGATTTTGTTTGATCCACGGAGCTTTGCCTTATCGCGATCAATGTTTGGATTCACTTTTAGAAGGTCACGGAAGTCCCTTCCCAAGTTCTTGACAAAGTTCTCCACTATTCTTGGCGTCGCCCCTATTTTTTCAGCCAGAATGATGTAGACCTCAACCAGCTTGGAGAAGGTTTTGTACTTCTCATGTTTTGTGATCAGTTCATTGAGAATGAATTCCATCCGTTTCTGGTTCCAGGGAAAGCGGGTTCCAGTGAATGCGTGGTCCATTTTGAGAATCTGAAGAAAAATGAGAAAGCAGGGAGGACGGTTACTTTTGAAAACATGTTAAACTTATACTACAAAGTGTTGTTATGGTAGCAAAGGCAGTATCCAAGTATATGTTTAGATGTTAGATGTGTGGGAATGTTTTCAAGAAAGAAAAAAAAAAAAAACGCCATGGCTAGATACGAGCTGACATTTTAATCCATTGATGTCATCTTATCAGATCAGTAGTCTTTTTACCAGACCCTAAATTCAGTCATATTTTCAAAACACAAAAGAAATCACTATCATGTGATGTTCAATATTTGCTACACTGTAGCTTGCCAGAAGGAAATGTGACATAAAAACTGCTCACTACATTTTTGAGTGATTGAGACAGTAACTGGCAATAATGTTACTCATCTGTCTATTGAAGATGCTTGTAAACTTTATTTCTCACAATGTTCACATGCAAGTGATTGTAAGAGAAGATATTGAACTTGTCACAAGCAAAGCTCATAATGCATCTAGAATGAGAAATATGAAATTAAAAAAAAAAATCTGAGCTTATTATAGTAGTAAACTAGTGATCACATTCCAGATGGACATCAATACCACACTACAAAGGAATATGATTTTTTAGCACAATAAATGTGTGCTGTGCCTGCTTAAATTCAGGACTTTACTTGGCATGGTTTTCAAGTCATGCCTGTTTGCTTGTGCTGAAAGGTTACCCGAGTCATGTTACTAAAAGATCACATTAACATCTACATTGAACAGTATGATCTACTTAACTGTTATTGTCCTCAGAAAGGCAAGAAACAAACAAACAAACAAACATGATCATCTTTCGCTCTTTGGAATTTACTTGCAGTACAAGGGTCTACCAGAAACTTGTCTGCCTGACACAATTTGCCAGGATGGTTTGGAGCATTTTGAGATGTATAAAGTACCTTACACGGGTGTAAGTAAAAGAAGTAATTTTCCGACATTTATTCCTCAAGAGCTATCCCAGTTCAGTCGTGGGAAGGTACCATATGCGTAGAGTGTCACGTGGTGGTCCATAATTGTGCTCAACAAGCTACACTTGTACCAATGTATGCGATTTGGTCAAGCACGGAAGATTGATGGTACATGTGCCATGGCCCAGCCATGATATACAGTGTACATCTACAGTAGTCAAATGATTGAGATGGCCGGGATACTGTTCCAAGATTGCTTCTGTTGGCCAGTACCGTATTGCACATTAATCTTTTATCCAACAGACATAGTGTTATAACAGCATCATTTCACATACTTTTTCTGCATCTGTTGTAGAGCAAATATTGAATGACAGTTTCTTCACGCCAATATAATGTTTTAACTGTATACTCACCTCCATAGTTGCCTGTGAGTGGGTATGTATGGTAATTGTTCCCCTCATGTGCAGCTTGCTGTTCCCATACCACTAATAAAGTAAAGAAAGTGACCAGTTCAGCTATATAGTGTACAATGATCAGACACAAATACTCAGTGCATATGACTGCATGCAAAGAGCAATGGTGCTGTGCAGAACTGAGCGTTGAATACAGCCACTGGCACTCGTACACTACACACATCAGGGCGAAGCATGGCTGCACGCTCGCTCTTTGTTCAATATGCTCATGAAGTTGAATATCCCCTGCATTGAAGCTACAATGTATGAACAGAGCGAGCTCACACTGAGTGTGAAGACCTGCACCCTATTACTGTGTGTGTGTGTGTGTGTGTGTGTGTGTGTGTGTGTGTACTCATGTGTGCTCTGTGTGTGTGTGTGTGGGTCTCTCTCTCTCTCTCTCTATGTTGATCTGTGTGTGTTTGTGTCCGAACAGCATAGAGGAAAGGATACTAGTACACATGTAAGCTGTGACCCTGGGTGCACTTGTACACACAACCCACAAGACACACACTCCATTATATTCACATCCCAGCCTGGATGGGATTATACCCTCTCTCTCCCTTTCTTTCTTGCTCTCCCTATCCCCCCCCCCCCCCCCCGAACTCTTGCTCTCTCCCTCTCTCATGCACATGAGGTACACACATGCATCTCACCTCACAGTTCAAAAGCACTCGCTCGCTTCTCTGCAATTTAGTGGATATAAAATTATTGGAATATTAGTGCTTTCAGGATCACAAAACAGCAACATTCACCACTCACCCCTCTGGGCAGCCCTCAAGAAGAGACAATTTATGACGATGTTGAAAGATGTGCCCTTATGAGTTAATCTTTAGCTGACTGGTTTGAGTTGGCTGCCATCTATTCAGTTTTCTCATTGGTACGAGATTAATCATGTGATGGATCGGCTTCTATGTCACTCATGTTATGAGGTGTATAGGCCTACATGTACAAAGGTGTCAACCTGTAAAGTGGCTATATTTTCAAGGCTACTCTAAATAATTCAAGTCATGCAATATCCAAAAAAAAAAAAAAGAAGAAAAGATATGAGATTGGAGGGGTATATGTATATTTATATGTAGTACTCATCCAAATTTTAGTATTATCCCAATGTCACAGTTTATATTTAGGGCCTATACAGTGTAGCTAGGAAGACTCTCCCAATATCTAAAGCCATTTCATTGCATTTGCAGACATGTTTTAATAGTCTGTATAATTATGCCTTTTATATTCATTAACTTAAACAAATCATAACTTTGCTTTAAGTGTGACCGATTTAGCAGGGTTTTTTTTAACCTGTTGAAAGCCCTTTGCAATCAGCTTTTGCCAGAGAAGTACTTTTTTTTCATTCAAAGTCGACTTGAAATTTATGTAGAACTTCAATAAGATGTTTCATGTCTAGTAGATTCTTCCATAAGTCTGCTTATAACCTGGAAGTGAAATCTCTTCACAATGTGTGCAAATTTATGCATCTAGGTTCTGTACCATGACAGTCATATGCTAACAGCAGTCCACTGGCTTTGATATTCCATTCTCCAAGGCGCTCTGCTACAGGGTTTGGATATCAATGGCAAACAGAGAAGGGGTCCTTAAAGGACAAGTTCACCTTCATTTAAACATAAGGATTAAGAGAATGCAGCAATATTAGTAGAACATATCAGTGAAAGTTCGAGGAAAATTGGACAATCGATGCAAAAGTTATGAATTTTTAAAATGTTTTTGTTGGAACCGCTGGATGAGGAGACTACTAAGGCTTGTGATGTCATATGAGTACCAGTACAACAGTATAAAGAAAATGTAAAGAAAATTCAACATATTTTCACTTTCTTTTCACATAATAAAAGAGCACTTGACTTGCCTCTTTCTAAAGGCAATGGGAATAATATTACCCATAACATTCACTGTCAGTAACGAGTCAAGGGAATGTGTACTTTTTTCAAAAGAGGAAATTTTGTGAAATTCTCTTTATATTTTCCTTATATTGTGTGAAATTCTCTTTATATTTTCCTTATATTGTTGTACGCATGTGACATCATACACTGCAGTAGTCTTCTCATCTAGCGGTGACTGCACAAAAACTTCAAAAATTCTTAACTTTTGAACGGATTGTCCGATTTTTCTCAAACTTTCAATGATGTGTTCTACTAATATTGCTACATTCTCTCAATCCTTATGTAAATGAAGGTGAACTTGTCCTTTAATTTTGACAAGTTGAAACCACATTTCAGAGGAAATGTTGAAATACTTTATATGGAACTTTAGTACAATATGGCACAGAGCAAATTCTTCCTGTTTTTCTTCATGTTATTAATGCCCCCCAGAAAGGAATGTTAGTATGTTGCCCCCCCCCCCCAAAAAAAAAAAAAGGTAATGGTAGTATGTTGCATCTTATGAGTAAAAAATTGACATCTAAACATCCTTTGACTAACGCATATTTCTTCTTCCTCTACATTGTAGTAGCATTTTACAGACTATAGGAAGTATCATTTTGCATATTTTTATTCACCTGCTATGTTCTATGCACACAAAATTATTACTGCAGAAAATATTGAAAGGGCCGGTGAACTGCTGCTTGCTATGTTTGTTGTGATGCAGACGTCATGCAGAAGTGCTCACTTTTGTCAAAGCAATTTATTCACACTAGCAATAGAGTGAATAACTCCTGTGATATGGAGCGTGGATGCAATGAATAGATTCTCATTTCTTCTGCTTTTATAACACCTCCTATCATGACCAAACAATGGCAGTCATTTGCTATATTTGTATTTCTTACGCTCTGTATTAAACCTGGTGAGAGATTTGTTAGGCAGTGGCATCATCACCTTATAATGAGTGAATTTGACTGGCATCGCTGATTCCTAGAAAAACATTCAAAAATCTAACATTCCATGAATTATTCTTTTTCGGTGCTTTCTGTGTTTGAATATTGATTGTTCTTTTCCATAAATGTAGAGTTGAGAATTAAGTATATTTTCCTTTTAAAGCTGATGTTGAGTGTGATGTGAAGCTTCCTTTAAGACCATGTGACTGCAAGCGACCAGTCAGTAACAGTTCTTTGCTCTGCCATCTTGAACTCCCTGTGCATGTGCAGGATAAGACGCTGTACAAGGTGAGATGGAAGGGCTATGGGGTGGAGGATGACACATGGGAACCCAAGGAGAATCTTCTCACCTGTGAGGACCTCATTGATGAATATGTTGCTAAGGAGGAGAAAAAGAAGGCAGCAAAGGTAACTATCATCACTTTTCATCATTGTCAGTTTAATGTTGAGTATTGCTAGTTTTTGTGTTTTAAGAAAATTTGGTGTTCTCCTGTGCTCTTTTACTAGGGAGCTTTAGATTTTCGTGATGTGTACGTTCAGAGGAAAAAACCCTGTTCTGAGCATGCACAAAATCGTGCGTCGAGTCGATCTATTTAATCTATAGCTTGCATCATCTAAGTTTTTCATTACGCGTTCTAGGCTTTTTTTATGTCCGCTGACATAGAGGGCTACTTTGTGCACCGATCAAATGGGGCGCCATTTTATTTTTTGAAATATCTAAAGCTACTTTTCAGCACGACGCAGGGGAGAGGACGTCCAGCTCAAGCGTCGTCTCAAGGGTCCATGCTGCAAATATAAAGCTCCCTACTACTTAGAATTTATGTTGTTTCTTTGGCTTTTAGTAATAGAAAGGCAACATGCATGTACACTTTGCCATCACTGATCATTATCATTATTATCATTATTTATAGTATAACTTTTCTCACTTACTCAGTATCATCAGTATAGTCATTACAAACACGCTGTAATATCAGCGGTAATATTATAGTTGTTCTTATATTGTTTGACCATCATTTTTTTTTAAACTTTATTCATCAATTTTGGTTCCAACCAGTAGAAAGTTGAATATGGCGGTAATCTCGTTAACTGCTGAATCAGCTAATGCCAGATGACACCAAATTAACGCACTTGTGTAAACAAACACCGCAGTGGCCCAGCACCGTTTGCACACACACGCTGACAGGCAAACAACTCTCCTAACAATTGCTCTTCAATAGCAAGCAATGAACAAAACATAGACAAGTTATATGTCATTTCAAAGAGGATATATGACACGCTGCCATTCAATGCACAGTGCATTCATAGTACTCAGCAGAAGTGAAGTACAGCTTAAATCCAAAAGTTACGAAATTATTTTGTTTGTTTGCTTTCATTCATGGATTAAAAATAGCAAATGTTGTAATTTTTCACATCCAGTACCGGAAATGAAATGATCAGAGTGTCAGCTTTCTGGACATGTAAATTATATCATGACCATTGGTACAATAATTGCAGGTTTGTGTTTATGTTTATGACGATGAAGCCGTTGCGAGTGCACGGGAGATCGATAGTATAATGTGTGAATATATTAGTTTGTTGAAGCGAAACTCGTCACTATAGATACAGCTGTACAGCTTTTCAGTTTCGATTGAATTATACGATTGTTGTACATACGTGTGGATGTACGTGTGGGACTATTATCACAGTCATATCATCGCCCGGCAAGTGTCCAAACCTCCTCAAAAACTGCGGCAGAAAATCCAAAATCGAGCACTACGTACAGCTGTAGATAGCACCCACTGATGCTTCATGGTTACATCGCGTTATTCCATGTAAACACATATTTTTTCATTGATTTTTACGATATTGTTGCCGTTCGACTGACAAAACCTTCTTGAATTATCGCACACAGTGTAGCAAAGCATTCTGGGATATGTTGTCAAAGGTTACAAGGTGAAAAAACTTTGGAATGACGTCGTTTATATGTCTGTTTCATTCACTACAGGATATTCCGTATGTGACCTCTGCGGCGTTTGGACGAACTACGGAATATCCCGTAGGTTGCCCGATATTTTGTTGAGAAAATGTTATACAAGAAGCCGAAGTGCTCAAAACACACCCTTGTTTGCCAACGAAACATTGAGTTTTCTCCCATGGAAATATATTGTGATTGCATTTGGATAAGTCATGTTTTGAGAGAACAACTTGTATTTCATTCTGTCATCTGTCTGTTAAATTAGAAATAAGTCCAATATTGTCATGAGTGATCAAAGTTTTAATAGTAAGCAGGAAGTTCCTCTCTGTGGTTAGGGCTGATACACAAAATCTCATAAATGTGATTATCTAAAGAATTTGGTTTCTTTTCTGGTAACATAAGTTTTCTGCAGGTGAGACTTGCATCAATAATGAATCATGAAATGACACTTGATATAGATTTCTCCTTGATAATACTGCAGGGCATCCTTGATGCATGTACATGCTTTCATTTATTGGGTCCCTACAAAATACCTGTTTCAAGTGATTGCACCAACCCCCCTCCCCCTCCCCCCCCTCCCCCCCCCAAAAAAAACCAACAAAACCAAACCAAAAAAAAACAACAACAAAAAACAACCAACAACAAAAAACAAAACAAAAAGAAAACAGAGACATGTATCATTATGCACAATAGCACCAACTTATATGATATTCTGATATTCATGACAAAGCATGACTGAGAAAGAGTCCTTTTTTTAAAACCAAAAATACTTTGTTTCTTTGTTTTGTATACAGAATGTACTCACTGGGTTAAAGAGTCCTCCATCAGCCAGCAAGGCTGGTTTTCAGAGAGGCCATGAAAGCATAACAATTTATGAATTAAAAAAACAAATCAAAGCTAAAGAAACAAACCAAAATCATATGAAAACATGGAAAGCTAGTACAAATATTAACAAAGAACATGACAAAACAAAGAATGATAATACAATGAAAAGTGAAAATGATCAACATCATAACATTTTCTGTGAGCATCTAATTCAAAAAGTTGTTGCAGTTTCGCTTATTTTACTATATATTCAGAGTTGTATGATTTCTTGTCATAGAGACTATGAGTATCCCTTTGTACTATTATTTTGTTCAGCATGTATGTACCTGTGCCATGCCAGTAATCTTGTCAGTGGCCTTTAGTATGCATGGTTTTGTATTTTTTTGTTATAAATTTATTGACATGCTAGTGGGGTCCACTTATGGTGAAAGAGAGAGGTTTACATTCCCAACACACTATCTGATCATATCAATTAACAGCAAGTTTCATCGCAATTTCAACACAGTTCTGTCATCATCCTTGTTACTGGCATGCTCAAACACATGCTAATGAATGCATCCTTTCCTCGTTTAACGCACAGGGTGTCGCTAGGGCCCAGCGTCCTGAAAAGGAGAGCGTGGTACCCCCCAGGGAGAGACAAGCGCCAAAGCGTGGCATGGCGCAGCCCAAGAAGAAGAAGCGGAAGAAACGAAGAAAGTACGAGGAGGAGATTCCTGCCGCTGAGGAGAAGAGGGACCGGAGAGTAAGTGCGAGCACTGACGAGGGTGAGGGTGACGACGATGACGATGATGATGAAGGTGATGACGACAGCGATGAGAAGGAGGAGACAGAGCAGGAAGTGATGCCGAAGAAATACCAGCGGGGGAGGAGGAAAGCGGTAGCTGAGAAAGAAGGTGACGATGAGGGAGAGGTCGCAGGTGACAGTGGGATCAAGGATGCAAAGAATGGAGAGGAGGGGGCGAAAGAAGAGCCAGCTGCCCCAGTGCCTGAGGATATCCTGGAGGTATCGCCAGAGGCGTTACTGAAGGAGCCATTCTGGGATCAACTAGAAAAGGGTCTGATTCCCATATCATTTGGCACGGATATGTACTCCAAGGTGAGTCTTGCATTGTGGTGTGAAGACTTCTGGTCACACCATATTTGTGTGATGTTGGCTGACTTTGGCCCATAGGAGTCTTAAATCTTTGGCCATAGTGGTCTCAGCTCTATTGCCATTCAGTTACTGGTACCCTATTACTGCATTGTGTGACAGGACAATGTACAAGTTGTAAGTGTAGTAGTGTGGTGTTCTACAGTACACTACATCTACAGTTGTATGTCTTCTGTGTTCGTCTGTGTTTTAAATACCAAGTAAATCATGATGTACAAAGTCTCTAGAAAAACTTCTCCTCTATTTTACCTTTCTAATGGAGCAGTTGTTCAAAAGTTTTTCTTCTTGTTTTATCAAGTCCATTTTTAGGGAGCGTTTCTCCAATGAAAATACTTCACCATAATGATATGATCATGAAGCTGTTAAGATACTTCTCTACCCACTTTTGATCGATTGAACCTATTAAAACTCTTTGGCTTGCTGTACTAGTACCCATCAATGAACACCTCTACACTTTAATTGTTAATAATCATTCCATGTCTGTGTGTAATGCATTGACTGCTGTCATACTGTGTTGCTTTCAGTCTTTGTTAAATCAAACTGTCCTAATTGTGAGATTATTTTGACTTGTTACCTGTTTTTCACCCCAGCAGTGTATTGATCTTATCATCAGTTTATAAAAACAAACAAACAAACAAACAAATAAACAAACATGGTACCTATTTATACCAAAATATTATATAATTCATTTCTGAACATACACTGTAGGGATATAAAACTTGCAGATTGTGTATTTACAGTCCATTGTATGTGTGTATGATGAGGTACTACCACATGAATTTCTTAGATTAAATGAGGTCTACAGCAGTAATGATTTTTTAAGAATGAGGGAATCTGAAGTGTTTCTCCAAGTTCATGAATTATCAAAAGAATCAAGCAGTGCATGTTGAGTGTGTGTGTGTGTGTGTGTGAGTGTGAGTGTGTGGTATAGGCGTATGTCATTTATGTCCATTAGTTTTGTGACTTTCTCAGGTGTGACATGCGCTACAATTAATCCAGTATATATATATATTGACGGAGCAAGAAACGTCCCGCCAGACTGTATCTATTCGTTTAGAGAGTGCAGTGTTGGTTTTAATCAGTTTTCTCGGTTTGGTGTTTTCACAGTAGGCCTACAGTAATATCCTCACTGTGTATAGATACCCAGTAAGTAGCCTCCTAACACACTTGCCTAACTCTGCATGCCATACTGCTCTGTTCCGGATCAAAAGGTAAAGAGTCGGAGGGCTGTGCTGGACGCGAGGAGGGAAGCAGAGGAAAGCAAACAGAAGGACCAGGAGACCAAAGAGGAGACCAAGAAGCGGAGGAAGGAGAAGAAAATGAAGAGAGACAAGCAGAAGCGGGAGAGACTCAAAGGTCACAAGAAAACAAAGAAAATGGTGGACCTTGAGGTGAGTCCAGTAACCATTGGGTGCGGTCACACTGCCCGAAACTATGTGTAGATTTCTTCCAGATAACTTCCAGAAGTGTGAAGTGAAAATGAAACAAGTTGGCTTTGATGGAGTAAAGATTGACAAAATGTTGTGATTTTTTCTTCCTTTTGTACTTGACTAAATATCATAGATGCTAGGTTCACTGGAGAGTGCCACCAAGCGCACACTGATGATGAGCCCCTCAGCTCTGGACACTTCAGAGAACTCGGCCAATCTGTACCGGTCTGCCCTGCCCTCTGAGCAGGTCCTGACCATCGCACAGCTGGAAGAGAAATCCAACCAAGAGAGGGCAGCCTCCTCAGGGTCAGGGGTCACAACCCCCTGCAAGTTGGAGTCTTCAGGGTCAAATTCCTGCCACTCCTCCAACTCCAACTCTAGTACTCTATCCCAGGAGGTGAGAACCATCCTATTGCTCCAAAGTCATTTTTAACACCAGTAGTTGTAGCTGAAGTAGAACAATATGGGGTTCAGGAACCACCACCCAGATTTTGTTCTGTGTTTCTGTAATATTGTGACTTAGATTGAATTTTCTTCTTGTTTTCTCTTACATGTAAACCAGCTGGATATGACACCAGATTCGCCATCATCTGACAAAACCTCCAATACTTATGCTGCATTCTTCGGAGACCTCTGCAAAGCTGATGAGAAGTCGGAACATCCAGACTCCCAGGAGTCAGCACTGCCCAGTCAGCTGCAGGACATTGCTGACGTGCTGCCCACTCCAGAGGTGGACGATGCGGACAAGCAGATAAGCGATCCTGTCCTGACTCCCAAGAGCCCCACCCTGACCCCCAAGAGCCCTCCAGGCGTAGACGAGGGCACTTTGTGCAATCAGAGCAGCACCCTTTCTTTGCAGTCCAGCAATCAGCCAGCCTCTGCAGATGACCTCAAGAGCGAGGAGAGTCACGCAGCGCCCATCATTTCAAAGGGGAGCCCAGCCTTTGATAAGACGCTCAGCAACCTGCCGACGCCCCCTGAAGCAGACCACCACAGATCCCCCTTCACTCTGTTGCAAAGTGGTGGTGGGGGGAGAGATACCAATCTCTCCCAAGCGGACAGTGGAAGTGTTGAGGGTAGCCTGCTCCATAGGTCTCTCTTTAATAGATACCCCAGTGAATCACAGAAACATGAGTATAAAGTGCAAGAAGTAAACTTATTTGAGAAGACAAGGCCACCAGTGGGAAATGTGCAAACAGAAAGTAACGATCTGAAAGGCAAGATTGAATGTGGTGATGACGGTACGAGCAGAGGGGACAACAGCCAAGAGCCGACTGCCCAATCAACATCCCAATTCCAACCACCAACTCCTCCTGCATCCCTCTTTGCCTCCCTCTCAACATCCTTGCCCAAACCCTCCCCTCTAATGCCCCTCAGTGAGGGCATCCAGAGAAGAACTTCAGACCTGAAATCACCCCTCAGTTCCCCGACTGCACCCCAAGCTCCAACCACCAGTTACACGGCGAGCGCGCCGAGTCCCAAGTCCTACCTCTCCAGCCAAAAGAGCCCCACTTACCCGGGCAGTCGCAGCAGTGAGCGCAATGCATTTGAGAAGCTTCAGCCCTTTCAGCTGTCTTCAGCTCATGGGAGGAACAGCGCCAAGGTTCAGAGCCTGAAGGACAAACTGAGCAAGCTGGTGTCTCCGCCCACCAGGAGGGAGGAGGGTGTGTCCCTGGAGAGAGGGCCAGGGGACAGAACCTTGGAGCAGCCCCAGCAGCCCCAGCAGCAGCAACAGCAGCAGCAACAGCACCAGATGGCTGAACTGCGGGTGGACACCAGTCTAGCGAACGCCTACCGGTCAGAAGAACCTGCCCCAGGCCAGCCGCAGCCACTGTCGGAGATGGAGAGGCAGATCCAGAGGATTGATGCACAAGGCCCCGCCCAGATCAGCAGACCTCTTGACAGGCCTGACCGCAGACCAAGACAGGATTCGGCCTCAATGGAGGTTCCAGTGGTGGGCCAGGATGTCCCCATGCCATTCAACAGGCAAAGTTCCCTAGAAGGTCAGTATCTTCGTACTTCAAGATTACTTACAGCCCATTCCATATCATATGTCAGTAAATCAGACCACAAGTCCTGTGGATCTCATGGCACTGCAAATGTCACTTGTGTTGTTGAACCTAGCAATAACTTCTGCTTACAAAATGAAAATGTGTACACATGAGAGAGATTGCTTCTTGCACCAGTCCAGAGTGTGCAGATTTAGACAGGACTGTTGATATCTATGACAGTAGGTCGCAAAGAAAACCAATGATTGTAGGATTGGGCCATGCTTGTTGGACCATTTCATTCTCAACAATGCCATTCATCTTGAGCTGACTTACTCTTCCCCCAGGTCCTTCATCTGGCATTCCTGCTGGCAACAGCGACATTTCTCCCTCGACAACGGCACATCAGGGAGGCAGTTCCTTGGCTACATTTGGTAAGAAGAAAGAACTATTACAGATGTATACCCCTTTCATACTACTTTAAATGCAGAAATGTTCGCCGTACATTTACTTTTGCGTATTTTGCGCTACTTCTTGCTAGCACGAATTCTAAAACTCGCAAAAATACCTTCACAGTTTTTTCTGCACATTGTGAGTGGGTTGCCAATTGAGCGGCATTAATTCAACATCCCGCAAATATGTTTTTGAGCCACTCTGTGCAAAATATTAATCTTGCAAAAATATTGAAAAGTTAATAAGGATGATAAAGATAATAATGATGATGATGATGATAGTGTTGCTGATGATGATGGTGGTGGTGATGATGATAATGGTGGTGATGGTGATGGTGATGGTGATGGTGATCGGTGATGATGATATTAAATGGTGATGATGGTGGTTATGATGATGATGATGATGTTGATGTACAGTGTATAGCCTCTTAATATTTGCTGTCTACGCAGAGACTCTATGACTGACTGTGATAATGATGATTTTGATGATGATGATAAAGGTGGTGATGACAATGATGATGATGATGATGATGACGATGATGATGTCAATGATGATATCAATTATGATGAACAGCCACTTTTTTTACTCTACACACAGAGGCCTTACGACTGGCCATCACTAGTGGGGACACCCAGGCAGTGGTCCACATGTTGCAGCAGGCAGGGCCCAGAAGCCTGGAGGATTCAGATAGCCTGGGCACCACTCCCCTCATGCTGGCGTGCTCACACCACCAGGACGAAATCGTCAAGGCGCTCATCCTCAATGGCGCTATTGTCAACAAGAGTCACAAGAGTGGTATGACGCCACTAATGATGGCTGCAGAGAAGGTATTTAGGAAGATAGGGTCTCAAATTTCTACCTATATACATTTGATTTTATTTGATTTGGGAGCAGTAAACATGAAGGGAAAAAGACAACAAACAAAAGTTTAAATTATATCTTATGTATCAGTTTTGTATTTCTAATCGCTAAATAGCAATTGTACAGGATTATAATAGTATGTAGGCTCTCTCTGGGCTGTAGATGTATATACTGTATCTCTGTTCTGATTTCTTGAAACAAAGATTAGATGATGAGTATTATGAATACTTGCTCTAGTGATAATATGGTATGGCAGCTTGTATGCTGAAACAGTTTATCAGGTTGGGCAGGGATCTTATACTACAATTATCACTGAATTATCAAATCTTTGTCACGTCCATGATGAGAGATGACTGAGCATTGGATTGTGGGAGTTTTGTTTTTCTTCTTCCAGGATTAACACATTTGCTTTTAACTCATGACATAACAATTCAGTCTATACAGGAATCACTCAGTTATATATTGTGTAGTGGGTTAAATGAAATTGTATGAGGTTCAAATCAGAGTACACATTATTCCTTGAGATCTTGTGCTGACATTCTGTCTGCAGAAGTGTATTCAAGATCTCAAAATTTTCATAGGTCTGAGTAATAAAAGATTGAATAGGACAGAATATATGAATATGCTCCTTTACTGTACATGTGTGTAACTTTTTCCTCTCTCTTGCTGCATTGAATGTTACTGTTAGTTTCCTGTATATCAAAACAAACAATTTGTACCCAATATACAGGCAACTCCTGTTAAAGCGAGGTCCTCAAGACCAGCAATTTTCTTTTGTTATATTGAGAGTTCAAATATTCTTTCATTATATCCAGATTTTGTTTTTCCGAATAAATAAAGTGTATAAAGATACAGTGTCTAGATGATAATTTTTCATCATTAAATTTATTTTGTTGTATCTGAAATGTGTTACAACCATTTTCATTATAACGGGAATGCACTGTAATATGATTTGTGTTGCCATGGTAGAGAATTATTGTCAGAAAGAGATTTGTTTCATTTGCTTTACCCCATTTCAGGGCTTGACATCTACTGTGGGTATACTGCTGGAGGCGGGGGCATATATCAACACAACAACACCAACTGGAGAATCGGCTCTCATGCAGGTATGTTGGTAAAAAAAAATGCATTGTGATTAAACATAGGCATATAATCATACAGACAAGACAAACAGGCATACACATGTACACACACACACATACACACGTACATACATAGAAACGTATTTGCACACATACAAACATGTTACACATACACGCACATACAACCATGAATACCTACATACAAACATAAATACATACATACATACTCAGTTATGAATGAGAAAACAAAGGGATTTACATTCATGTGTAAATCCATTGTCGAGTTTTGGGAATTTACCGATGTACATTGTATATAATGTCACATATTTTGCTGTGGTTTTATTGTCCCACAATGTCAACTGATGTTTGGGAAATGCCTCCTCAAGTCCTGTAACACAAATGCAAAGTGTATCGTAAAAAATGTGGAAAGTCTTTAATTTTGCTTCATGGAAAGGGTCTCTTTTAGAGTACTGTCCATTTCTGCAGTTTTTGATTGTGGATTCAACTACTTGTGAAATTGTCTCACAGTTCATTAGCAAAATGTTTGGAGTGCAAACTTCATATTGTGCTCTGTATGTGAGTCTGTACTGAAAGCTTTTTCAGTATTTGTTTTCTTCCATAGATTTGTTTATATGTTTATATTCTGGGAGAAACTGAATAAAAAAAAAAAATTCAAAATCTAGTTTTTCAAGTAGCCTGGGCTGTTATTGTTTTGTTTTGTTTTGTTTTGTTTTTTTTTGGGGGGGGGGTGCAGTGAAGTGTCACAGTTTTGTACTGTGACGATAGTAATGTGAAATTTCGGTATTTTGATATTGACATCATACTTTACACACTTAAATGTAAGGCCTCTTTCGTGTCATAACAGGACCAGAGTAGGAGTTGTAGGGGAGGGTTGGTTTTTATTATACTACACAGATTTTAAGCCATTCACTCCTAGTTTCACACACATGGTGATGTTCATTTATGTTTCCCTTCTCGTCCCCAGGCCTGCCGGAAAGGCCACAAGGACGTGGTTCGACTGCTGCTGGAATTCGGTGCTAACTGGATGGTGACAGCGAGGGACGGTGCCTCAGCGCTGGGGTACGCCCTTCAGCTCAACCACCGCAGTGTGCAGGACATCCTTCATGCACATGTCCAGAGGTGAGCTTGACCCTAACCCTTACCTTTTCCACTGTGCCAGAATGGGAAACTGTGCTGGGGTAGATAGGATATTAAATTTGCTGTCTGCTTATCTTCTGATTGCTGAACAGAAAATCAGTGACAGAGTGTAGTCTGAATTCCTGTGTAGTGTGGGGTTAATTGTGGGGTTAATTCTCTTCATCCATATTGAACTCTTTCACCTTTCTTGAGCAAAAGTTCCTTTCAAAGGCTAGTATTGTGGCATCGTCCCATATAATGTTGTGTCCTATGTAGAGGGCAGGTTCATCTGAACCTTAGTAGAATGGGTTGTTGAATCTAAGAGCTCTTTTGTCTTCCTTTAAATGATCACTTGGGGTTCTCTCTGTTTCCCCAACACAGCAGTTGGGACAATCCGAGCAGGTCTCCTGTCTGAACTTTGTTCTATAGGTCCTCTGTCTTCTGGGTGAATAAATGGGCTTTTGAGTGTGTTGGGACTCCTGATGGGAATACTAATGGTTGCTTAGTGATGCGTTTAGGAGTCCCAACACACTGCAAAGCAGGTTTATTCACCCAAAAGACAAAGAACCTACAGAACAAAGGACAGACTGGAGACCTACTCTGGTTGTCCCAACTACTAGTATTATGTTGGGGATACAGGCAAGACCTGAGATGAATGGCTGAAGGAGCACAAAAGAGCCCTTAGATTAATCAACCCATCCCAATGGGCTTTGATAATAGTTGAACACACCCCTAACATAGGACACAACACTGAATGGAATGATGTCACAGTACTAGACTTTTGAAAGGAACCTCTGGTTCACAAAGGTGAAAGAGTTAATCTGGATAAAGAGAGTGAACCCAACACTTGGCTGGGATTCAGGCTACACTTTGTCAGCAATCTTTGGACTAACAATCAGAAGACAAGCACACAGCAATTACAGAGAAATGGTGTGATCATTTGGCTTAAGAAGTCCACAGGAGTGGACGAAAGCTTGTCCACAGATTTCTAATAGTTGGTAGAAGCCATTATTTTCATTGTATGATCATCTCCAGCCCAGCTGCTGAGAGTTTTCTGTCTAAATTCATCTTATCCAGCCGAGTAAAAGATATGCTTGCTCAAAAATTTTAGTTTTACAGTATTTTACCTTCTCTGTTCCTCTTAACCTATGTGTAATACTGGGGGCCTGGCAATGTTGGGAACAGACTTGGGATGGGGAGACATTATTATGAATTAATGTGAGCTGATGAGTTGATTAGTTTCACTACGCAAGGGTGCAGAGGATATAGCTGAGTCTGCTACATCATATCATGCCAATAGAAGTGTGTAGCTTGAACTCTATCACACAAACCTCTAGTGCCTGAACTCTAAACTCTAGATGGCATTTAGTTATGACTACACGTACTGCAACCTTTGATGAAAAGCCACTACTATCTGTTTTACAGGCCAAAGCACAACTTTCAACTGTTTATCTGCTCACTTCATGACAAGGCTTGATAAAGTTTCTGCCAAAGATTTGTCCGCAAATCGTCATAACTTAGATGATTCTTTCCGCAGACTCTGCTGCGAACTGGAAGCGACGGCGAGCCAGTTTTTGTTTGGCACTGCACGACTTCTCAAGTCGGTCTTCCCTCTGCACTGCTATCGGCTGAGGGAGGCCACGGAGCATGTTGCTCTCATATCCTTCGACTCCAACAGCTACTACTGTTACCAAGGTAACGGACATACATAATCAGAGCTGATTGGATGCAATGATAGGTTACCATGACAACCTCCTAACAGACTCACCTGTATCAAATGTAGGGGTATATTCCCTGCATGTTTGTGAACCATTTTGCGTTCAGTTAAGCTTTTCCTTTTTTAAACCAATGATTTAATGTTATTTGATTAACCTGTAGTGATTTTTGGTGTGTGTGGATTTTTTAGATTTTTGGTGCGTGTGGGGTTTTGTTCAAAAAGGATCGAACCAAGCATTAAGATTCGGTGAAAGATTGAAATTACTAGTGAAATGGACATACAGTGTACTATCTACTCTACAGTAAGTGTTGTATTTTAAACGGATTGTATAGTTTTGGTTGAGACAGGAATTTGGGTTTTAACTCTTTGTGTGATAATTAGAAATCACATATATGAAACATTTATAAAACATACAATTCTAAGAGGAATTCAATGTTTATCCGATGAAAATCTGTTTTGAAATGGCTGAGATATGAAAATACAAAGAGATCCTACTAAAAGACGGACCAACCTGTTATTAGGACCACTTTGTTTTGCTGTGTTTTAGATATCCTAGCCATTTCAAAACCGATTTTTATCAAATAAACTTTTAATTCCTCTTAGAATTCTCGCTATCGCCAATGACGTAAAAAGTACCCGGATGTTGATTTAAGCGTCATTTACGGTGCATTTGGGATAGTCCGGTAGCAAAATCACTTCCGTTCGTACGCGCGTGATACGTGACTAATGCTATTTACACACACAACCGACCGTATTCTACGTGTACTTCCTGTTTTCTCGACTTGAATTACAGCTTTAATATGATTTGAAATTTCTCCATTCTCAAGAAGTTGCTGTTAATACGACTATTGGTTGTTGCTGCGAAGCTGCCATGTGTTGTTCGCACGACAATAAATGAAAAAAATCTGCAGAAATAGGACCCTTTCTGGCATGCGAGACGTGACGTGGCCGCGTGGGTGAAGTTTGCGGGTGACTCCACAGCGCAGTACGTGCACGCGCGACTTTTAAATTTACAGTGGTAGTAGCATAGCACTAGGTAGTAGGCCTAGTGCCTACGTACATTGTACGTATACTGTACTTACTTGGGATAAGTTGCTTCGGAGACAGGATAAGTACGAGATCACTGTTCGTTCCCGATTGTGTTCGCGACATTTCGACAGAGAACAAATTAAAAAAAGATGGGCATTCTATGACGATATCCAGGTGGGTGAATATTTTCCAGCATATTTTCAGCGTATGCAGAGATGACTGATCTGTGATGTGCACATCGATCGCATGATCAAGCAGTACGCTGTACCGGTATGTGTTAGCTTATGCGCTGCGTGCAGTGGTGCATGCTAATGATGCGGATGCAAGGCCGGCCGCCGGCGGGGACTCGACTACAGTGTACGAGTATGACAGGCCTGGCCACTCGCTGGCTCGGGCGGTACAGCCGCCTACTGTACTAGTATCCGTGGTCGGCGCGGCGCTATAGGTAAGGTACATGTACACGCACACTAGCGTTGTGCAAATTATGCTCCGCGCCGGAAGTGCCCTTGCTACCAAGTGCACTAAATCTTGACGAAAAAGCCACATCCGGGTACTTTTTACGTCATTGGCGATAGCGAGAATTGTATGCTCTTTGATACTTCCTGTAAGTAGTTTCTAATTATCTCACAAAGAATTAAAACCTGAATTCCCATCTCAACCCAAACTATACCACCCCTTTAAGAAATTTACAGCTTACAACTGAAATTAATAAACTATTTGCTTTACTGCAAGGTTTATATTTCAAGAAACATACACTGTACTGTTTAGTGTTGAAGTTAATATAGTATTTACTATTGAAAGGATTAAATTATTTACTATACATGCCTGAAATTTACTTTATCCTGGTCTTGCAGGTCACGGAATGCTGCTCTTTCTTGCCCATGCCACCCTGGGTCCCGGGTGGACCATTAGCTGCAAGCTGTCTGGATCTAGCTACATCAAGCAAGTCCTTCTCAACGGAAGATATCTACCTCAACTTACTCAGGTAGACTGCATAAATAGATGTTGTTGTTGTTTTTTTCCTGGACCTAACCCTTACTGAAAAGTGAATATGCCTATTAGTATGAGACCTAAAGACATTATTAGAAGCTTGAAATAAGGACCATACTCATTACTCATTATAAAATATTGAGACATCAAAACTTGCACAGTTTTACACTGCATGTCCTCATTTCTCCCAAAACTCCCAAAGTTAGCTTTAAAAAAAAAAGAGAAAAAAAGAAAGAATTGGAAAGTTTGTGGAGGAACCACGCATATCGAGTTTACTCATTCAACACATGCCATGAAAATGAAGAGCAGATAGGGAAATTGCATGAGAATGTTAGTGATTTTTCTGATGTGTGCATTGTCATTTCAAAAATTTCGCACAAATTTAGAAACTTTGCACTCTGATTTGCGAGTTTTTATGCAGATTTCTGAGGAATTTGGTAAAGTTGCAAAGCAACCTTCATCCTAACTGTGCATGTTTCCAAGCCCAATGAGAATGGTTCTACATTGCAGAGAGCTGCAAAAATTATCAGAAAAGAATAAAGATCCTCTGGATAGTTGAGGTACAATAACTATAGATGTTGTGAATGGTGCAGTAGAACATGCTGAAGTGACCACCTGTCTTTAAATGCTACCAATCAACAAAGGCCACCAATTTTCTTTGCCTTCATAGAATTTTGCATGTCAATGAACCTGTGTACAAAGATCACCTGCCCCATGAAGATTACTAGTCTATCTCCCTTGGGTGACCTTTGTACCCAGGTTTTGAATACTGGACAACGTTTTACGTGAAGAACTTTTAGAAGCATGCACCTGCTCCTCTCCAATGATCTATCCATTTATTTTTTTCTCAGGGAAGCAACTTTGTGCTGTCCTACACACCCAGATCTGGGAGGAACGTTCTCACCATTTCTACTGTTCCAGATCCATACACAGACGTGAGTCTATCAGAAAGGACCTATACTGAAAAACATTATATTCGCGGCATGAAATTTTCGTGAATCACCACTGGCCTTCAATGCATACAGTGTAGACAAGATCTTTCGTGTGCAATTTAATTTCGCGATCTTGGCGCTCACGAAATTCACAAAATTAAAATGCATGCGAACCTTCCTCGTTTTACAGTACTATGCGAATTCATGTTCACTTGTGTTGACTTATGATATGCTCAACATCACCTATTTAGCCAAAGGAATATCTAACTACCTGCCATGTACTTTATAATAATTTTTTCTACTACGTTTCTTCAGATTATGTGGATACGCCCGCACATAATTTTTTGAACCAGGATTCTTTTGATGGCATGTACTGATATGATTAATGAAGGACAGTGTATGGAAACGTATGGGTTATGCTTGGTCTAGGGGAAAGTGCATTCCAATGTCTTGATGTTTTATACAGTCAAGAGAAGAATGGATATGCCAGCCTAATAGATTGCTTTAGAAGTGAAAACATAGTTTTGATAAGGGTTTGAGAACCCGTCTTGCACCATTTCATATTTGCTTGCAATCTATCGAAAGAGGCTACAATGTACCAAGAAACGTACCTGGCTGACGCAATTTGCCGGGAAGATGAGTTGTTTTGGAGTATTTTGAGATCAAAAGTAAAAGTAGGTATACAGACTTTCATTCGAGAAGGATCTAGGTGAACTCGGTCTCAGGGACAACTTGGCCCTACTTCAGACAAACAAGCAGTTCTTGATTGCCTTATTGTATACATGTACGTAGGCGCACATTAATTTTGTATGTGCGCCAAAGAGGTTCTGTGATGTGTGCGTTGTATCAACTCGGCCCACGACTGCGATCAGCCAGAACGCGAAGTGCTCCCATAGCACAACACTGTACAATCTAGAGGGACAACTCGGTCCCACCGTCAAAGCGAGGCCAAGTTGTTCCCAAGTCCGAGTTAGCCTGACCCCGATCAGGCAAGTTCTGAGATGTGAACCTTTTTGGTTAACATTTCGCATTTTCGTTGTTGCTCAACGAATATCTTGTTATTACAGCGTTATTCCACACATTTCTTAGGCATACGTATACATTTTGGAGCGAAATTTGACAATTTTGCAGGCGTACCAGAACTATGTTTTGCCTTTAAGATGCTTCAATCTAGTGCCTGTTCTCCATCTTGCATCCACTGCAGACCCTGTTACTGGTAGGAGCCTACACTGTCCAGATTGGACCACACACTGCCATACACTGAAGGGCTCCCTCGCCCCACCCTGAGCTCCTCCACCTCCTGAAACCCATGCTACATTTCGCTGCCAGACACGTTGAGGGGAGAGCCATCCGTCCTCTGCCGTCAGCTCAGCCTCCCCTCCGCCTCCTCCAGTGCCTCTGCTCCTCACCGCCTGAGCTGATCTCTCTCAAATTGTCCTCTCCCCCGTTTCACCATTTCTCTCAAAACGTAGCTATTGAATGACACTGCATCCTCGCTGAATTTTTGAACATTGAGACTGCAAGTACATTTCTGTATCGTTCCCCTTTTAGCTTCTCTCTCTCTCTCGCTTTCTCACTCTCACTCTCATACTGACGTCTTCATTTCTTGATTATCTTGAATGGCATGTCTACTTCTAAGGTCTTTGGTAAATGTTTTTAAGTGATAGTGTTTGTGTCACATTTTGGCAAAATGAAGTAAGGGACAAATCGTCAAAATGTTAGTATTCTTTTGATGTTTTGAATTGGGTTGATGGCATCCTGCGTGAATACAAAGTTTTGAGCAAAATCCCTGGCCCTGCTGAGAGATGTCAATGTGAAGACATTCAGGCATCATACTGATGTCAGTGTGAAAGACCAAATGCATTGTAGTCATTCACATTGATGTCAGTGTGAATAAATGAATGCATTTTTATCATTCACGTTGATGTCAATGTGAATGACAGAATTAATTTTAGTCATTCGCACTGACGTCAGTGTGAATGACAGAATGCATTTTAGTCCATCACACTGATGTCAGTGTGAATGTCAGAACACATTTTAGTCATTCACACTAATGTCAGTGCGAATGACCGAACACATTTTAGTCATTCACACTAATGTCAGCGTGAATGACAGAATGCATTTGTCATGTACAAGATATACCACATTTTTCAGGTTTCCTCAGATTACATCATGAACTGTTTCAATTATTTCAATATCATCATTCTCCTTTACGCCACTTGATTTGGAGAGAGAAAAGAGAGAGAGAGAGAGAGGGGGGGGGGGGAGATGTAGAGAGAGAGAATTCAATTCTTACATGTAAAGTGTGTATATCTAAAAAATATTCACTATGTAAAATCTTCTTTCCTGTATGCTGCATATGTCTGGGTGCACCGGTGACTCCGTGAGTTACTTCTTACTTGTTGGTGTGAGATACACCAAACCATCCCAAACGACATTTCAAGGATGTCATCTGTAAAGATTCCAGAGGTTGTCTTTGCCTCACTGTGGTTGCTGCAGTCTCCTCACTTTACCACTGTCTTTGCAAGTGAAATCCACTGCATTCACACAGCAAAAAGTGACTGATATATAAACCTCAGACTATTCCTAAGAATTACAGGATTCATTCCTAACTCTGCTGTGTGCAAAGTGAGGAGGATGCAAACATACCACCTCATTAAGTATCAGGACACCGTGTAGACTTTTAAGCCTGCTCTGATCTCTGCTGGGATTTTTATTCAGAGCTTGAGAGAGATCACTGATCACAGAGGCAAACTGTTTAATACTTTTTGCAGTATTTCATACTGTTTTCTTTTTACCCAAAATGCTGCAAGTTTCATGGAAAATACTGTTTTTCCAAAATTCCATCACTACACGTGTCTATTGCAGGAAAGGTAAAAATACTGTTTTTTTCCACCAAAAGTACCACTTTTTCAGCCATCAAAATGCTGCAGTGCCATTTACACGGTTGGCATCCCTGAGTGATGCATGAATGTTCATCTCTTCTGCTCATACACCTGCTCAGGAAGCAACAGTGGTGTCAAAACTTTGCTGTCAGAAGTTTGTGCTGTTTGCAGATTTTATATGTTTCTAATTATCTGAATATGTTTCTCTTCTGGTGTTGGATGGGCGTTGAGTCCCCACCCATTACCCTTCAAGGGGGAAGGATGTGATACCTTGCCCTCTCCTTCTCTGAAATCTATGAGGAAGGGGCAGATCTTGCAGTTAACAGAAGACCAAACGAACAATTTATTTGTTTTTGGTTCTGGATGCTCACGAAAGGATGCAACACAAGACTATGCCCTTGGAATTATGGAGCTTTGGTCATTTTGCCTTTAGGAATGCTTGAATACTTAGGAGGGTAAAAGTGTCCATTCAAAAGAAAGTATTTTTGCAATGAGTAAATAAGATTTTTGTGCCGGTTGTGCGACTAATTTTGAAAAAAATGCAGTAGTGTGATGTCTTTTTTACTCCAAAATTGTAATTGAAAAGACTGAAACTAGAGAGGACTGTAGGAGAGTAAAGAGACAAGATCAAGAGGACTTGCTAGATCAAACCAATGTATGTTGAAGCCAAAGAGGGGTAACAGCTGTGAAGAGATCTTGGCTGAATTCAGAGGGGGCGGGGCAGTTGCTTCTGTGAGAGAAATGTATGCCAGCATTTATGTTGGAGACAAATAGGTGAGATTACCGCAGAGATAGTCTCTGTGGATGCTGTCCTGCTGCTGTTCGTGTGAGGACATTAGGGATTGGGAGTGAGAATGTTAGGATTAGCAGGTGAAGACGTTACAGATGGGTAGTGGAGATGTTGGAGGTGAGGTGTGATAGTGTAAGAGGTAGAGAGTAAGGATGCCAGGGGTAGGGAATGAGGATGTTGGAGTTGAGGGTGTGAGGATGTGGATGGTCGGGTGTGGAGATATTAAGGGTGGGGAGTTAGGAAGTTAAGGTAGGGAATGAGGATGTTGGAGGTGGGGTGTGAGAGTGTTAGGGGTGGGGAGTTAAGGATGTGGTTGGAGGTGTGAAGATATTATGGGTTGGGAGTTAGGTTACGGATGGGGATTGAGAATGTAGAGGATGGGGACTTACAATGTAGGGTAGGGAACGGGGATGTTGGAGTTGGGGTGTGAGGGTGTTAGGGGTGGGGAGTTAGGATGTTCAGGATGGGATTGAGGATGTTGGAGGTGTGGAGGTTTAAGGACTGAAAAGCGAGAATATCAGGTGTTGAGGATGTTATGGTCGGGAAATGAAGATATGCAGAGCTGCCAAGTCTCCCTAATTGTACAGGAGACTGCCTGAAAACTCAAATATCTCTTCATGCCTAGATAACAAAATTTAACAATCTTCCTGATTTGAGACTCATTTTGCCCACACTGAGATGCGTGTAACACACAAATGTCTCCGTGATTGTTCTATGGAATATCCCTAGTTTGATTGATGAATGGTGGCAGTTACATAAGATTGGGTAGTGAAGATCTGGAGGTGGAACGTTGGGTTGTAAGGGGCAGATAGCAAGGATATTAGGGTCAAGGAGTGAAGCTGATGGAGTTCAGGTGTAAATATGGCAGGGATAGGGAATTAGAATGATAGGGTTAGGGAGTTAGGATGTTAGGGGTGGGGAGCTAGGATGTTAGGGGTGGGGAGCTAGGATGTTGGGGTAGGGAATGAAGATTTATGAATGGGGAGTGAAGATGTTAAGGGTGGGGCATTAGGATGTTACAGGGATGGCGTTGTTAGGGTGTTGGAGATGGGACATAAAACATGGGCTGTGGAAGTGTAGAGCCTTCTGGGGTATGTGTGGGTACCAAATGCTGTACACAACTCTTTGAAGACCCTGACACATGAGAACAGCTTCGATCTGGCGGGAGAGGAATTGATGGATTTAACATAATCAGAAATGAGGACAGGTGCGTAGAGAGTGGAGGAGTCGATCGTATCTGGTGGACTGAGATGCAGCGCTGCTCTGTACATCAATCCAAACTATCAAGTTGCCAAAGTTATTTGTGGAATGTGTAAGAGTGAGGCTGTCTGTAGATTGGTGGTCATGTTATGTCGATGGTTGGTGTGTATTTGAAGTCATTCTAGTTACAGACTGGCATAGACAGACGTAGGCAGTGACGGACAGAAATTTTGGAGAAAAGTAGTGACGAAAAGTAAGAGAGGGGTGCTTCATTGATACACGCCACTAGGGTGTATGACATGTGGTACCCTGTAGGAGAGGAGATATAGGGAAAGGAGAACAGAAGTGTTAGATAGATAGTTATGTGCATGTAGATAAGATAGAGCTGTATTGTGAGAAAATGTCATATGGAGGTGGACAGGACCTGACCACGCTTGACCATTATCAGATGAGAGCAAAAAGCTTGTGAGAATCTGTCAATGTCCGTCTTGTGATGAACGGGTTGTGGGCAGTAGTCGAATCCAACAAGATAACGAGCAAGCGTTGTCACACTTAGCATGACTCTGATTGTGGCTTTGGAAGACCACCTGCACATTGTTCCTTTAAGCAGAGCTCCAGCTTAACCAGTTAGCTTTTTGTACAGAAGGAGCATGGTGGTTGTTGTGGTGTAAGCATACATTACAGCTTTGGGTTTGTCATCGTTATGACAGCTTTTGCAGATCCACAGTGATGATTTTAATCTCGAACATTTTAGGAATTTTTTTGTTGTTCGTTCCATGATTACAGTGACACAAAAATGAGAACAGTGAAGGTTTGAGCAAAATGGAGAAAGTGATAGAAAAAGGTTACAACCTTTTGAATATCACTAAGTCAAATGACATGGCCTCCCCATGTAGATACACACCCTCACCTTAGTTATCTTATTAACATGACTATTAAAGATAGCTCTTACGCTGCAATTCATGCATCTTTTTACGTACACCCATTACACATGGGAATTAGAATTTCTTTTGAATGTTTGTGAAAAAAAATTGATGACATGGCATGAAATACTGTCTACGATATAATTTGTCTTGAGCAAACTGTAGAAGAAACTCTATCTTGAAAAATAAGATAAATGGAATATTCAAACACATGAAAATGTGTGGACTTATAGAAATGCAGATACATACTTACAGGTGTATATTAATGGATTTGATTTTCCATCTCTGTCACTGTGAATTGAATGCTACAAACCCTACGCTGTAATGTATAGGCCCTACTGGATTCTCGTTCTCGATTGTGGCAAAAGTGTTGGCAGAACCACCTCATGTATGAATGCAAGAAGAACAAGACATTTTATGTATCAAAGAGATGATAGCACTATAGAGAGAGAGATTTTAGAAAGTAATATCTATATATGTAAGAATTCAGAAGTGTATATGACAGAAAGTATGTACATTGTAAGAAAGACATGTAGAATGTGGCTGTGTATGAAGAGAGACAAAATGTACATGTATAGCAAGAATTTTAAGTGTACAGGAAAAGTTGAGTATGAAAAAGTGACTGTTTATAGGGTTGGGATGTCAATATTTTGCTCTAAGAAAGAATGTGCCAAAAAGTAGTGAATGAAAGGAAAATAAGTGTTTTTGTGTGTGTTTTGTTTCGTCTTGTGTTTAGATGACGTGAGCATTGTAGAAGGTATAAGGCAGGGCACATTGGTACTTAAATTGACAGCATCTTTTCAAAGCACAATGCTAGTGGTGCATTGGTCAAGCGCCCTCTCTCGGGCATTCAGTCTGAAGAAGAATCCCCTGCTGGGTTTTGTTCGCAAGTTTGTGTGAGAGTGGTCACAGTTTCTGTTGTCTGGTCTAGCTTCAGCCATTACAGGTAGAATTTATCGACTGCTCATATAAATTCTGTAGAAGACTAGTCGCTCAGCTGAAACACATGTCATTTAGATGCATCAATTTCCATTTTTTTTTTAACCAAAGTTTATTCATGGTGTGCTACAAATGTCAAAGAGTACTGATCAGAGAGCCCCTGCATTTTGAAATGAGAAGGGAACACATGCTCCGATTGTACTTTCATACCCACTCTGCTCTTACCCTATAATATTTTTTGTTCAGTGCAGAAAGCATTTTGTTTGCTATACGATAAATCTAAGTTTGTTGGCCTATGTAGTTGTAAAATTATGACTTCTGCATCTTACCGTAAGTACTAGTTGTTAGGTCTCTAATAGCATGGGGGACCTGTGCCCCGTTTCATAAAACTTGTTATCAATAACAAGTTACGATAGTTGTTACAAGCTACTGAAAATCTTGCATCTGATTGGCTGAGAATTTTTGTTGTGGAAATGTGGCAGTTGTTACTGATAACAATTTTTATGAAACAGGACCCAGGTATGCATAAGCTGTGGGTGCTTTTCCATCTACAGTGTATGTTCAACCAACAAATTTCTCTGTGTATGCCGCTGTTTTGGTATTAGAACTTCCTTAACCCATCAAATATCGGGTCCAAGTGCATTGAAGTTGGGGATTAGTCTACTGTTGGCTTCATTCTCTGGTGTGATATTTATTTCTGTTCTCATTTGTAGTTTTTGGTTGAAGGAAAATGTGAACTATTCTGTCCTAGGAGGAAAACTGCAGCCCACTGAATTTTCGTCTTACCTGACAAAGTGTTGTCTGTAAATTCGAATCACCACAAAATGTGCGCTAAACAGTGAGATGTCATTCTTTGATGAATGGGGGAAATTTTGTGTGTCATTACATCATTTGGAATGGAGTTGTTCTCTTAGCTCTGCTCTGTGAAAACGAAAGTTGCTGTTAAAGAAGCTTTGTTGGTATCAAAGGCATATAGCCCTGTCGAGGAGAAACTCAGAACTTTTCGGTTGCCACCGTCACATTCTGTCCTGTGAGACAAAAATTGTAAATCATTTTGTCAGTATCCAACTCTGGAGGACAGCCACATTAAACTCTGTGTGTGTGATTAACTGGGTATATTATAGCAGGAGGCACATCTGTCGTAGTTGCAGACTACTGTGGGCATATTTACCTCAAAGACCCAGCAGCATGAGAATACCATGCAATGGGAAGGCAGGTCAGATATCGGATATATTCAGGAATTCCCGGATATATTCAGGAATTCCCAAAACAGAATGTGTACAGCTTTGTAACTGATCTTTAGTGTAAGTACACACACTGTTGAAGAGTCTCGTCCAGAGTTTAACGTTACCGGTGAGCATATGCTCCGACACACATACTTGCTTAAGAGCAATTCTACGTTAGCAGGTCTGCACTAGTCATGGTTTTCAATTGTACGCAGGTGGGCAGCGAATGGAGAGCAATTCAATTGGGCCAACTTTACCCATGCTACTGTGTCTTTAAAAGAGCAAATTAAGGTCGGACCTGACCTTTTTGCTGCACTCTGTGTGTGCATGTTGTATCAAGACAGTAGACACACCATGAGGTGTATCACAGTATTAAATGACAGATTCTGAAATGCTGGATTACCATCATGCTGCCATTTTTTTAACTGCCACGTTTGTGATGTTCTCTGTAGACGACGTCACCCTTGTACTCTCTTTGTGTCTTGAGCTCCACGCGTCTGGAGTCATGTGGTTGCACCCGCATTCTCGTCTACGTGAGTCAGGGTCAAGTGTCATAGTACAGACTCTCTTAACCTTCACAGGGTGGTGCTACAGAAATGATGTGTGTGTCCTGGTGTCTGTGTGTGTGTTTGTGTGTGAGTTGCATGACTTTGTGTCTGAAATTAATGGCCTCTTTTTATCATATGTTGCTAGCAAGTTGATGTTGGTTTGATGATTTCCATATTTGAGATGCAATGAAAATTTCAATGTTAACTGCAAAACTTGGATGCATTTTTGTCAGGACACTTTAAGAATTCCTTTCTTAGTGTAGTGTAAGATTGTTAAAGTAGAGGTGTGTAGGTACAAATGTAGCCCTGCCTATTCAACAACTCTTACCCCTATAGCCCTGTCTGTATGGGCATTGCAAGGCTGCAGTAATGTAATGTGCACTATCTCCGCTTCCATGGCTGCTTTTGAGGAAAAAGTTAAGATCTTTGTATGTATGACTTCCACACAAAAGTACCATTGTGTTCACTGTGATCACAGATATACAATATGGATGAACAGCTTTTAAAGTATACTTAGTATCGTGATAGGGGCCTTGAAAATCAGTACCATCCTTTTCCCACTCAAACATAGAAACCATTAGACCTCTACATATCTATTTTGTTCTGGCCATGAGGATATGGGAGGTGGGCACTAGGACTGAAGAATAATGTGGGAACAAATCACCCAGGAGAATAATTGTAGTAAACTGGGCATGCTGGCAAATGGGGTCATTCCACCAGGCTGACACCCATGAGTCACACAGCCCACGAGTTTGACTTTGAAAAAAAGAAGGTCCATGAGTCATACAGCCCATGAGTTTGACACTAGGTAAAAACAGCCAACAAGTTTAACATTACAACGTGGGGCTTAATGTATCTGTCTCGTGGTCTGTATGACTCGTAGGCTTGATTCATGGGAGTTTAACTCGTGATGTACACCCCTGGCAAATTTGATCTCTTCTGCCTTTTTCATTTAATCCAAAACAGTTGCTGTTTACCCAGCTGTCGATAAGAAGAGAGTACTTGGGCATTGAAATTGAATGTTTTTCATAAAAACACGTAGTTTCATGCTATATGGCATAGAGGTTACAAACCTGTGGATTGTATACACATTGTACAGGCACCTCTAACAAAGTCATCGGGACCAGCAATTTTCTTCTGCTATATTAGAGTTTCCTTAAAACCAGAGGGAATTTTGCACAATGGGTGTCAATGATTGGGACCTGAATTTTTACTTGATTGGAAAAAAAAAATGTTATTACCATGTTTGTTGTTGCAGGAGCATCCTGTATTGGGACGGATGATTTGACTTGTTTTGTTTTGGTTTTGTTTTTGTTTTTGTTTTGTGGATTTTTTTTTTTGGGGGGGGGGGGGGTTGGGTTGCCACTGGAGAACAGCAAGTTTTTCCCAGGAGCTGGAAATGTATACTGGTCATGTGACAGCTGGAAAAAAAAAATGGAATAATTGAGTGGTTATGTCAGTGCAGTATCCATAATAACACAGCATGGAAGTTTTGTAATTTATGACTCAGTTGTGGTCTGTGTACCGGTAACCTACAGGACAAGTTGGGAAAAGCAATTTGCATATGATTTATTACATATCTATCTTTTTCAAACTGGTGGTTACTCTTTACTCTTATTCTACACACTGCTATGTGATAAAAGATCAGGTTGCACTCAAAATACTTTTAGTTGTTGGACGATTAGGGTCAGAGTTAATGTCTTTGAATGTCAGAGGGCTGATTTGCTGGACAATATGCTGCATATATGACGTAATGATCAGTCCTTTGATGTTAGTGAACAGAATTAGAATCGTGGGTACTACTTTGTATCTATGCACCCCGGTATGTAGAGTTCTAACAATGTCAACACCCTCCACCAAGAAGAGACTCTTCTAGTCCCCCCCCCCCAAAAAAAAAAACAAAACAAAAACAAAACAAAACAAAACAAAAAAAACAACAACAAAAAACAAACAAAAAACAAACAAACAAACACTCACGTGCACATAAGCACAGTGACACACACGTACATGCATGACAAACATGATTTTGTCATTTGTAAACTCACATAGATATCGCAGAGAATTCTTCCAGAGTTCTTTGAAAGTTCTTAACTTATTTCTGTCGACTCACAGAATAGTGTGACTTACTTTTGTAAATACAACCAGTCAGAGCAGGTCAACTGAAGCCGAGCTACCTATCGACAATGCTGCAGATTAATTCTAAGTGACGTGTGTTAAAATCTTACCACTTATTACCTCCGACTGTCTGCACGGCTGCATTAGACAGTGACCGGCAACCTCTGTCGTCGCATGTTACATGCCTTCTTTGACGAGCAATGCATTCTGGCTTTAGTGACATCATCCGTTACCATGGTGATGACCTGAAGTTCTCATCCAACTCACCTTTCTACAGTTTCAGACTGTGTATATTAACATACGTTGTGTGCTATCATCTGCATTGTAACCTGTGTTGGTTCTCTTATGGTTGTCTCAAGAGTTGTGCTGTTATCATATCCCTTGTTGTTACTTTCATATCAGGAGCTTCGGTGCCGTTATGTCCCCGAAAAATGCGGGACACATTGGCCTGAATTCATGAAGGCGGTACAAATGAAACCATGGTTTAAACCATGGACAAACACCACGGAGCGCGAAGTGTTGCATGGAATATTTTGTTAGGAAATCAGTCATTTAGTCAGTGAAATGATTATTTTGTAACGAAATGACATTTTGTAACTAAATGAACATTTCGTTAATGAAGCGGTCATTTTCTCAACGAAATGACCAATTTCGTAACTAAATATTCTGTGCGACACTTGGCACTCCATGGTTTTTGTCCTTGGTTTAAACCATGGTTTCATTTGTACCACCTTCATGAATTTGGGCCTTTGTTCACACTTTTGAGAGTATTACTTTGGCTCACAGGTTGTCAATGAGGGTCTTTTGACATAGACTTCTAATGACCTCTTACCTGATCACGACATTGCAGTTTATCATGTCTGGAGTACTGTACTTTTGTAGAAATAAGCTATCTAATCTATGAAGTATTGGGTCAACTCTGTTTGAACACGCTGGCTAATCACAGATAGAGTAACTGCGTCAGTAAGCGGCCGTGCAGCCGTTCGCGGCATGTACAACATACACGGTAATATACAGCTAAACACAGCATTGCACTGTTACATGCGCACTACACATATACTAACACACTAGCAACCAACAAAAACCAACCGATAAAATGGGCATGATCTCCGACGAAGGTGAAATTTTCTCACCTGAATGACAACATATCGCATCCAAAATGAAATTTTCGGTACTTCTTAACATAACAGTTAAGAAACAATGGTCCAAGAAACTGGATTTTTTGTCGTTTTCTCGGTGTTCATGGATTTTGAAAACATATCCTCACGTAAAATAGAATTTTCGCGAGCCGATGTGGGCCGCCATTTTTTTCGGAAAATGGATGTTACCATCGAAAAAAATGAGAAAAACACGAGAAAGACATCGACAACACCGCCAGAATTGCGATCTTGTTTGCGGCCAATGCATGTGCGCACGCTATTTTCACGTGCTTTCGCAATGGCAATTGGCGCTTACGCAATGTTCGCGAGACATGTGAAGGCGTTCAGCGAAAGATCGCGGAGCACGCGCGTATTGCATAGGGATTGTACATCGTGCCGCAAGCTGAAATACTACGTCGCATATCGCCCTTATCGGCAAAAATTGTGCCGGGTTTTGCCCTGGTAAATCATGAAAACTACGTTGGTCAATGGTAAATTTCTTTCATGAAAACAATTGCGTTAATGAATAATCTTGTCTATGATATATGAAATGGTTGAAAATAATTTGCCTGATTTGTTTACAAGTTGGAAAAACCCTTAACAATGCTTAAACTGCCGCAAACGGGATATTTTACTCTATATGTTTTTGTGAGTGTACAATGTGACTCATATAACCTCAACGCTTTGTAGATCAAAAGGCAGTATTTCTGTGAAAATACTGAAAAAAAAATTGTGTGAGTGGACGCCACAAGCCAGACTCATCTCCAGCCTGTTTTATTTCACAATAATTATACTTTCTTACAGTGAATTAATTCCATTTCCTGTCCACCTCAATGGTTAGATAAATGGCATTATTTGTTTATCCTGAGCCATTGTTTAGGCATGGTCTATTGTTCATTTTTGACATACTCTAAAAGTAGGTTAGATTTTGGTCTACAACATACACTTGTAGCATAAAGAAACTGTAGGAATGGAGCAGTGCTTGCATTGAATATGCATCAAAGTGTAATAGTGGACTTGTTTCATATATCTTTTTTTTTGTGCTATTTTGTTTAATCATTCAAATCATGCACATGATTGATCTTAAATAGCAAACAGTCAGTTATGCGCTTTGTTGTGAAGTTAGAGATACCACCGAAGTCACCACCAAACATGTCTGGCTCTGTCTGTCTGTAAGAAGAGTTTCATATGCTTTTAATTCTGCGGAATGAAGACATCAACTACTGGAAAATATCATGTGCTTTTATTTTCCCGCTAGTTTCTGGTTGTGCAAAATATGCAAAAATTTTCACTTTTACATTTACATGGTTGTGATTAATATTATTTCTTGAAAACATAGGAAACTTGAAATTCAATAATTTTTTAATACTGTGCCAATGCCAATGAAATATCTTCTGCTCTATTGTTGCATAATTTTTCATCTATTTGGGTCAGTTTGAACATTGAGTTCTATTTTGTTTCAAATATGTGATTTCTGAGGGGAAATCTCGGTTGCTGCAGAACCATGACACTCCTGTGCAGAGTTCATCTATGCACTTACGGGAGGGGGGGGGGGGGAACCATTTACCCTCACCAAGTGTACCTTGTGGGTGTGTTTTGCCTTTAAAACTGCAGACAGCATGCTATTCCTTGAGCAAGTGGACTGAGTGTTAAAGAAGACCTCCGGATGATTTTCAGACTTTTACATTTGAACAATATAAATCAGTCATACTAATTACAGAGTTTCAGAATTTATAGTGATTGGGATGAGGAATAAGAATGTTTTCAAAATTTATAACAAATTGCTATGAACAAGGATGATGACATGGCAGCCTCACCATAAGAATGCATGATTTGGGGCTCAAGGAAGCAGAACAAAAGAAGAAGGCATGCATACATTCTACACAGGTGAACTTTTTAAGCAAGTGGTATTGTAATGGATTACACGGCTACATTTCTGAAATATGTGAGGCTCCTATGTCATCAGCACTAACTGTTGGTGTAATTTGTTTCAGATTTTTCAGAGTATTGCTTGTCTGCACAAGGACCACAATAAATTCCACAAGTCTATATAAATATGGAGCTGTCAATTTATGTACTACATGATGTGAAATTATGAAAATCGTCTGGAATGCCTCTTTAATGGCACAGTCCTTTATATACTAGTTACCAAATACAGTAAGCTGCAGTGACTACATGCACATGATTATTTTATTGATAAAATTATGTAATACTGTCGATTGGATTGCCGATTAGACTGATATTTGCAGGGTTTTTTTCTTTGGCTCCTTTAAAATGCTTGATGTGTGGTTGGTTAGCTCCCAGGAATGACATGTAGCTCCAAGAAAACCATCAAACTGATGGGCTGGAATTCACTGTGGATTATGCAAATTTTGAGTGCCAAATTCAAAGTAACACTTCATGTACATGCCGTCAGATGTCCAGTGATGAATACACACAGACTACACATGAAAAGTATGGTTGTTTCATGCTGGTTTTAGTCGGTGGTTTTAATTTGATCCGTATGTTCATTTTAAGCTACGTTTGTAAATTTAGGCCAATGTTATTTGTGGATCACATTCTACATGTATTGTACATTAACAAGAGTGTATCATATCTCATAGTCATGTTCTTTTTGAGTCTGATGTGTATGTGCGTGTGTTTTAATGTGTGTGCATTCACCAGGTAGTAAATGTGTCCAGTACAAATCTGTCTTATAACATCATACGCCATCTTTAGTGATCAATCCAATATTTATGGTCTGTCTGTCCTCCTGTATGCCTAATAGACAAATTTACAAAGTGTTCAAATCATTACTCATTACTGTGGTACAGGCTGGAATTTTTCCAGGGCTTGCCTGACATGGCAAGAACAATTGTTGTGTATTACAGAAACTGGATGGCAACATAAATTCAATAAAATGTAATATGCAAGAAAAACAGAAAAATTGTTGACTTAAATGCCCATGCATTGTATCAGTGTTAGAAGTGTTATGTGTGACATATTGTTTACACTGTAAAATGAATGTTGCTTCGATGCAATTAGAATAATGTCCATCCTTTGAACTTCAAGATCTTATATAGATATTTTGATATAGACATACATACAGTGTTATGCACAGAACTTCCACCATTGATAAACTTGAATCGAACAATTCTGAACAATGTTTCCACAGGGTATGGTCAGTGCTGCAAATACCTGTTGTTGTTGTTTTGATTTTTTTTTTTTTTTTTTTAATGTCAGCATAATTTTTATAGTTTTATGGCATGCAATGGTATACCTATTCCATCCTGTAATAAATCTGTGTAGGTGAATCTGTAATTGAGTTTGAACCCTTTCAAACAATTGATCTAAAGTGCAGATGAAAGTTGTCATTAACTAGGATTTTTCTTACAACTTCTTGCTTTGCAATGAAATACATTTATTGTTGTATCCAATTTATGGGACGTGTTTGTCTTTCTTACGCCAGGAGTTTGTGAAATCTGTGTTGGTACTAGCAGAGATCACCCATAGTTAGGTGTGATGTCTGCTGTCAAGAAAATCTAGGCATTGATAATTATGGCAGTCGTTTCAAAATTTCTTTGATGACTTGTCTCATTTTGCATGGTCTCCCCACACTGCGTTGAGCTGCAAAGTCAGATCCTCCAGATAAACTCCAGAGCATGTGGCTTCTCAGCTAGTCAAAGATAGATGCTTACATATGGCTGTCAAATAAGCAATAAAAAGAAAAGGATAGAATTTCCTCCTGTTAAGGGGGGGGGGGGGGTCTTTTAGACTAATATTTTCAAAAAGAAAGTGGGATGTTGTTTGCAAACTCACTTGTTTTTCTTATTTTTTTTTTTTCAGTTGGAAGATTCTAGAAGTAAATTCAGAGTTTCATCTTTATCATTGTCAACAAAAGAGGGCACCGGTTGCAAGTTTGATGCCTTTATCAAGCTACCGGGATATTTGTGGTGATTTGATTGTGTGTAACAGATTAGCAAGGAGCATGAATGGTACACCTCAGTCACATTTTTAACAGCATATAATTTAATCTTTTCCTGTACATTGTACTTCATTCACAGATTTGTGGAAAGCATGGGATTAAATTGAATGTACAAATTGTCAAACAAACATTGGTGAATCTACAGAGAAAAATCCATAAAACATTCATATTTCTCATGCTTTCAGAAGGCAGTAATTATCGGTCATAAACATGTATGCAAGTGAGTTGAGGAAATACACCTCACCCCCAACAAGTTGTATTTGGGCCGAGCCGCGGCCGAGCCCAGCCTCAATTGCGGGGCTGAGCCCCGCAACTTTGTCTGTTTACACTGCCGGGCTCGGCTGCGCTTTTAATTCAAACCTTTCAATATTTTGTCGTAGTGGCGCTCTGCTTGTAAACAAACGCAATTTGTTATAGTCTGGTTTTCAGACCATTTGCCAACTGGATTCCGTGGCGATGAAGTCGCCGTTCGGGCAAAGGCCTTTGCCGAAGGAAAAATCCTTTGCAGGACAAAACCACCTTAAACTATACTTGTTTTTGACGTTGAGGGGGTTAATATCCTGAATAACGAAATAGTACGGGCAGAGGGTTTGGAAGCCAGACTAAAATTGGCCGCGCATTTGGCCCAGTTTGCATTTACACTGAGAAAAGGCCGGGCTCGGCCGCGGCTGAGACCACCTCCAGAGCAAGGCCAAATGCGAGCCCAATTTTGGCCCCGCGTTTGGCCTTTTGCGCATTTACACTGAAGCGGGGCTGGGCCGAGCCGCAGCCGAGCCACGGCCGAGCCTCACACTGTAAACGGGGTCTATGTTTTCAGTCAACTTGGAAATGAAGTTTGAAATTATTGTCTCTATAATGCATTACCATGTTCAAGGAATGTACTGGGCCTGTCCCACATATGTAAGTCCCATTCATGCCACAAAATCTGTGCATTTTCTAAAACAAAGTTGTTGATATAATACACAGTTCCTGATTGCTTTCATGTTTGTAGCACAACTGTCAGTTGCTGGTTAACTCATTTGCAGACTGAAGATTTGCCACAAAGTTTTCCACTTTGGCTACACAGAGTGCTGAATGCAATGTAGGCCTTCACCTGAAAAAGGAGAGGGGGTATTTTTTGATAAAAGCATCAAAATTTTGATATGAAGGTAGAACAGAGCAGCATATGTTGATACCATGTAATTAGTCCACCTTTTTCTTTTTCCTCCTTTACGCAAGTCATAAGAAATACCCATCATCAAACTATTTTTCACTTTGATTTGTCTAGGCGTGTCTTGACTTTTGTTTTCCAAAAGCATGTGGTCAGCTGCTGTAGTGAATTGGCCACAAGTTGTCATCATGTATACTTTCTGGATTTCAACAGCTGTTTGCCTAGATGCTTGAATTATGTACAAAAAGGAAGACCCATATTAAATGTTCCTTTCTTTGCTAGGCAAAAGATTTAAGCTGACTTCCTGAGTGTTTGGCATCTTATGAAAAGTGGTAGAATAATAGGGTGCAGTGAATAATATTTGTGTGATCGTTATTTGTTGAGGGCTCGCATTAAATGCACCTGCAATGCAAGATAAACAGTTTTTGTACACTCTGTGATAGACCTGTGCTTAAATGACGTTGAAATATGTACAGACACCGATAGACATTTGTATTACATGTTTATGTAAACACTCTAGTCATAAAATGTTTGATTTTTATGTTGAAAGAAATGTTATGCCTGTGTCACATTGCTTAACATAGTTTTTGTCACTGGGATTTTATCGCTAGACAGTGTGTGACTATTTGATAAGTAGTTATTCTCATTTTATGAGGGGTTTTTTTTCTCGTTTATTTGTGCGTGTGTGTTTTTGTGTGTCATTATTGTCAATGACGCCTTGAAATTAAGAGCTTATACATGTTATACTGTGCATAGAGTATGTTGGAACTGAACAACGAAATAAATTGTGTCATGTGTATGATAGAGGCAAAGGAATCAGTGCGTATTCATTTAGTTGTGATGTGCAACAGGAGACAGATAAATTCAATGAATTTTGAAGCGAGGAGTCACATACTTAAGTCTACCAGGTGCCACATTTATTGATTTTTAACTACAGCTCAGATCATCACAAATTTTAGATTACAACAGTCATTAATGTGAATCTCCTCTTTCTGTGATTGGATGATAGTTCATTTTTCATTCATCGGTCATTCCAACTAGAAATAAATCCATGGGCTTTCTACCATACTAATTGAGTACTTCACGCTTTTACACAAGACACATTCTCACAAAATTTTTCACTTATTACAGATTCAGACATAATACACACAGTTATTTTTTTATATGGGTGTACTATGAAGAAAAATATTTCAAAGAAAAAAAAAATGATCATCAGCCACTATCCACAAACACATTACATTATATACGCCTGTTTGTAGTACAATAAAAGATATTGAGTTTTTTCACAGCTGTTAAGACATTGATCATTTACTTGTCCTTAAGAGTGCACAAATCAAAGTCTATTTTGTTCAAAACGAATGTCAAACACAAACTTGTTATAATATGCATTCCTCCATCTATATAGAAAACTTTTGACAAGTAGCATGGTCCATGCTTTCAGGCTTCCTGGATCAAATTCATCAATTGATGAGATATTGTACATACATTGTAAGCTAATTAGCAGAATCAACTTAATTAGCAGAACACACTTAAATAGGCTAATAAAGATAATTGTCCTGAAATGAGCGGGTACCTTCCACACCCTTCCCCCGCTCGATCGCTCGCACATTTTCCAAGCGTTTTAAAAACGTTCAACCTGTTAATAATTCAGGATGAAAAGAACATAATTTTTTGATACCATGTATTGTCAGTCCATTTTTTTTTAAGGAAACCAAAACCCACAGTACAGAGAAATATGGATTGATTGAAAGCAGCAACATTAGTAGAAAACACCAATGAAAGTTCAAGGAAAATTGGACAATCGATACAAAAGTTATGAATTTTTAAAGTTTTGGTGTTGGAACCGCTGGATGAGGAGAGGTTATGGCGTCATGTGTGGACAACAATATAAAGAAAATATAAAGGTTAATTCCACAAATTTTTCATTTTTTATGAAAATTACACATTCCATCAACTTAATACATGTACTGACATGTTAAGGGTAGCAATTCCCACTGGTTTCTGAAAGCGGTTAGTCAAGTATACCCTTTCATATTGCTAGAAAAGTGAATGTTTGCGGAATTCTTTTTGTTTCTTTATATGTCCACACATATTGTAGGTCATAACCTCTAACAGTCTCCTCATCCAGCGGTTCCAACATTAAAACTTACAAAATTCATACCTTATGCATCGATTATCTGATTTTCCTCAAACTTTCACTGATGTGTTCTACTAATGTTGCTGCTTTAACTTAATCCACATTTCCCTTTGTGTTTTGGTTTCCTTTAATGTAAGTCATTGAAAATATATGTACCTTTCACTGAACTGAGGGTCTTTTATTTTCACTTTGGATTTCATGTCTGTGATTTTTGTTTTCCCAAAAGCCCAAGGTCGGCAGCTACAGTAGATTAGTTACAAGTTTTTGTTGCGTGTACTTTTTGGTTTTCAACAGCTCTTTGCCTAGATACTTGAATTATGAATAAATATGAAGAGAAAGTCCCATGTCTGTGTTCCTTTCTTTGCTGGCGATAAGATTGTAGCCGACTTACACAGAATTTGGCATCTTATGAAGATTAAAGTGTAGATAGAGTCAAAAGGTGCAGTAATATAGGTTTTCCCGCCCAATTTCATCAGATTTGCATTCGATTTAATGATGCGAGCATTCATTTTCGAGTGAATTTGAATGGTCACCGAGATCAACATTCAAAAAGCTAAGTAGTTCATTCAATTTAATTTCATCAGCATTCGAATTCCTGATTTTGTCACATAAACTTGTAAACAGCATGTTCAAATAAAAAATGCACGTGAAACGCATTCAAATTCGCACCAGCACAACTGCGATGAACATTAAGGAATTCAAATTAACGAATAGGAAAACATTTACAGCTCCTGGGCAGTGTTTTTCGTTGCTGCTCATGTTCTTTGTATATTCTCCATCTGTTTGAATAATGTCACAACCGCTTTCAGACGTACGTGCCAAGGTGCCTGGCGCGTCAACAAATCGACGGCTGAAGAGACGAAGAGACAGAACATCAAAATTATGAATAATTATGTAAACACGTATATCCCAATGCAATGTATCTCACACACATTTCAAACCTCAAACGTGATTGAAAACAAAATCTGTAATATGACTATAATCACACTTGACATTATCGATGCTCTCATGTGATCTCTCATTATGTTAGCAAAGTCGGAGTTGAACCATTCTGTAGAATAATGTGATATTCATTTTGATGGGGAAATAGAGTGAAACTAGCCGAATAAAAAAAAAAAACATAAAAAAGAGATGCTGAAATTGAATTGACAACTCTGAACGTTGATGAATTTGCTATTCATCAACGTAACAATATTCGTGAGAATTGCATAGAATTACAGGACTTGATGCTAATTGAATTTGAACGTTCAAATGTCGATGTTGTGTGCCTATATATGAAATTGAAACTGGTATTTGGTGCGAATTTGAACATCTATCCAGGTGGCGCGAAATTGAATGCCAACTTTGAGCCGTTAAATTGAATGAATTTCTCTCTAAATTGAATGAAATAAAATCTAAAATGAATGAAATGAAATGAAATCGAATACTCATAGAATTAAAAGGAACCGTGAGAGTAGAGCAGTACCATATATCCCTTGAATTTGAACGCCTTGTCATTGATTTGAATGCAAATCTGATGAAATTGGGCGGGAAAACCTATATTTGTTTGATAAAGTTGTTCTCTGTGGAAGGCTCGCATATAGAATGCACCTGCAGTGCAAGATAGTCTTTTTACACTCTTATGGTTTACTTGTGTTTCAGTGAAGGAAAGATATATACAGACACCGACAAACATTTGCATTACCATGTTTATGTAAACAATCTGTTCATGAAATGTTTGATTTTGATGTTGAAAGAAATGTTATGCCTGTGTCGCATCATTTAACATACTTTGGGTCACAAGGATTTTATTGCTAGTTTGTAACTATTTGATGATTAGCATAATCTTATTAAATTTTCCCGTTCATTTCTAAACTATTTTTTTTTCAATCAGTTTAATAGATTTGTAGTTCAATTTTGTCTCGAGAAATTTAAAATATGCCAATATTTGTTTCAAATTTGCCTTTTGTTGATCATTTTCAGTTAAGTCTACGCCAGTATGAGTTGTGTTGTTTTACCTGTTCCATAATACTGTAACAGACGGCGTTCCATACTGTCATTATGTTCTGTACACATGTTCGTGCGTTTTGCCCGTTGACTCGGTCACGGCCAATAAACACCTAAACACCTTACTTGGATCGTCTAATGTTTTGCCTTTTAATTACTGGCGTGGTGGCAGCGTCGGTTCAAATCCACGGACCATCAATCAACGCTACATGAAATCCAGAAAAAGGTAGATCCCGCCCGATATATTGGGGTTAGGCGTTCACCAGAAAATTGGTGTGATAATCTAGGTAAGGGATACACAGTTTGGACGCAGCCATACGCACTGCAATGCTCGCAGCATCAACGAAGAGATGCGCGGCCGTGGCCGAGCCCAACCGTGGCGGCGCAGCATCCCAGCAGCGATGCGCATCCGCCCCCGATACGCCGGAGCTACCAAAGCGCTGGTGCTCGGCTGGCAATACCGTTTCGGATCGAATTGTGACACGCCAAATTGACCACAATGTTCCTCGTTTCCCTGCCGTCCTTCAGGGATATTACGACCAGTCTTTGCACTTGACGGTTGAACTGCGAAGTGGGTCCACCATAAACATGGTGAGTGAGTCGACTGCCGACAATTTTGGTTTGGATGTTTCCATTGACGACTATGGTTACGAGGATTACATTGACCCTGATTTGTCATTCCCCATACCCCAGTCTGCTATCGTAGGCCTCACTTCTTTCAAGTTACTGCATGGTGATGTTGAATTATGGTTCGATGGTTTTGTCGTCTCTGATGACATGATGAGTGCCCACCATAAAGAGGTAGATCTAGATCTAGGTAAGGATTTTATCGTGGCTGGTGCTGCCTTTATGGAGCAAAACGACATCTGTGTACGGCCTTCCAGGCGTATGATCTCGTTTTCCAATGGTTGTGTGTTCTCATACAATGACATACCCACCACAATTGGTGTCAGTGACCGTGAGTCCCCTTTGAGTGCCCGTGAGGGAGAGGTTGAATGTGAACGTGCCCCTGACGGGAACGCGGTACACGGTGTATATGAAGATGATAGGCATAAGGTTACTAGTATGACTGTGTGTGAGGATGATGAGAGCAACCTCCGTGCACCTGCATGTGAAGACATGAATGAATGTCACTCCCAATGTAAAGGTGATGCCACCAATGATGGTAATGAGCCTATGACTGTGCATGACTGTGATGACAATGCATGTAAACAAGTACTTTATGAACCTGCATGTGAAGACACTAACGACCCTGCCGTTGTGTGCGAACATTATGTGAAGCAGTCTCTGTTTATTAATGTGTTTCACAACAATGTAAATGGGTCTGCACATGAACATACATGTAATACTAATCCCCCACATGATGAGAATGTGAGTAAGATTCCCTATGAAGTGGGAAAAGAGAATGAGTGTGAACATACACATAAGCTTGTGTGTGAAGGTGATGAGAAGGTGTTGGAGCATGAACTTGGAACGGTTTGTTCAGTGAATATGTTGCATGCAGTAAAGCAGGGATATAGCAAGGCTATTGAAGACAATGAACAGGGTTGTCCAAGTACTTCCACTCATTCAGTTAGGTCAGTACTTCCACGGGAAACTCTATCAGAGTATGACTACAACGGTGAGTGCAACCTGGTGCGTTTGGCAATCAGTTCTCAGTTGGTCAGTATGTCTGTGGATAGTGGTTTGGATGTTGATCCTATAGCTTCACCCCAGACTGAGCCTAGCTCTTGCTCTTCTCGAACTGAGCTTAGATGTACCTCTGGTTTTCCACCCACTGTGCTTAGCTCTGATGAGCCTGGTTATCCCCCCACTGATCATAGCTCTGGTTGTACTCTAAGTGTGAAGAGCTTGGGATTTCCCGCTACCGTCTTCACGCCGTTTGACTCCTCCCCTTACTCTGGTCCGCCTATGACCGAGCTCAGTGCCGTCATTCACACCAGTGTACACGTATCACACAGTGAGTACCGCAACCAATCTGAAAGTGTGGATGTGCCTGCCCCTGACAACGTTTGCCATGGACACACGAACCAGGCTGACATTCCTTCTGCCTTGCACCCAGGACTTCAGCGATTCACCATTCAACATCACAGCACCATCAGTCGAGCGGATGCCATGCATGCAAATCAGCATGCCTTCCCTGATAGCAGTGGCTATTACGCTAGTGAACCTCCTGGCGATCCGACCACTGCGAGACCAGCTGTGAGTCCCTACAGTAATGACTCTGACCAAATCGCCGATCTTAGTGTCGACAGCCATCCGTCTCATCTCCATCCACCCCGGACGGTGTCGGCCCCACCTACTGTGACAGCAGCCTCACCCGGAGAATGCCCCCCTGGACCTGGCCCTCGCCCACCATCTTCCTTCAGTGGAGGAGGCCCTGTCCCCTGTCCCCTGTATGGAACCCGAGGTGTATGCGTCTTCTGTGCGATGGCCCCTGAGCGCCAATCCGATGATCTCCATGCACCTGCCTGTGGCACCAGTGGTTTTGCTACCACGGACAGTTACCACTCACCCGTGTTCAAGTTTCCCATCCCTCAGCACCCCTTGAGTGGAGCCTAACAGTACCATCCCACCGTTGCCACCACGCCAGTAATTAAAAGGCAAAACATTAGACGATCCAAGTAAGGTGTTTAGGTGTTTATTGGCCGTGACCGAGTCAACGGGCAAAACGCACGAACATGTGTACAGAACATAATAACAGTATGGAACGCCGTCTGTTACAGTATTATGACTGGGAACAGGTAAAACAACACAACTCATACTGGCGCAATTCAAAAAATATTCTATATGACTATAGATTTCCTGGGCCTATTTCATCAAAAGATGTAATGGATTTTAGATTTCCTTCTAACACACAAAGAATGCCATGCAAAGGATTTATGATAGAAATCAACTCTATAATTAATTTTTAACTCTTCATAAAACAGGGTCCAATTGTCTATAAGACTGAATAACAAATCTTGGTAAATAAGTTTAAACGAACATTTATCAATGTACTTGAACAACCACAAATGGGCAATCAGCTGTACCCATGTAGTAATATGCCCATTTTTAATACATGTAATACAATGTGTATAATCTCATCATTAAAGCCCAAACAAAGTTCTGGTATGCCTGCAAAAGTGGTCAAATTTTGTTCCAAAATGTGAACGTATGCCTAGGAAATGTGCGGAATAACGCTGTAATAACAAGATATTCGATGGGTAAGGACGAAAATGGGAAATATTAACCAAAAACATTCAGTCTCGGAACTTACCCGAACGGGGTCAGGCTAGACTCGGACTCGGGGATAACTCGGCCTTGCTTTGCTTGACGGCGGGATGAGTTGTACTGGTTTTCCCTCTGGATTGTACAGTACTATGCATACGGGAGCGGCCTGTATAAACTACATTGTAGCGTTCTGGCTACTCGCAGTAATGGTCCGAGTTGTTACAACACGCGCATCAAAAACCTCTTTGGCGCGCATGCAAAATTAGTGTGCGCCTCTCAAGCACCTCTAAAAACAATCAAAGACAATTGATAAACAACAACAAAAACTTCAAAGACCGCGCGTCTCAGCAACTGAGGTGATGTGCGTATACTAGTAGGCTTGAGGACCGCGCACTGTCCATTTGTTTTGTACAGGATTAGCACGCACTTTCCTGTCTGCTCAGTAAGGCCTCGTTTGGTACCCGTAGTATAGAGTACTGATGAACATGGCGATCACGAACTGTGTGTAAATTGTCTGAAATAGGGTCGAGTTTTCCCTGAGACCGAGTTAGTCTGGAGCCTTCTGGAATAAAAGTCGGTCTACCGACTTTTATTATTTTTCTCAAAATACTCCAAAACGACTCATCATTCCGGCAAACCGCGTCAGCCAGGTAAGTTTATTTGTAGACTCTTTCGATTATAATTGCAAGCAAATATGAAATGGTGCCAGACGGGTTCTCAAGCCCTTACCAGAACTTAGTTTTCACTTTAAGATGGAAAACATGCAGGAGTGAAGCTGAAAATGACACTTGTATTTGTCTGTAAAACGTATGATGAATTGCGTACTGAGATGCGTCACTTAGATTCTGTCTCACGAATACATAATCAAAATGGTCATGTCCCCTGGGTAAAATAGTTTGCATAAAATCACACATACATTATTACGTACCTTACCCAGAGATGACACGTCGTCCTATGTGCACCATATATGGATTAAAGATAGTGGTATATTTCAGTTACGTTTTGACAACAAATCAATTAAAACAATATACAAATGTATACCATTCAAATCATGTGCATACAGAATATACACTAACCCTCAAATCTAAACTTAAAAACACCACTGCCTAATGTTGTGTAGTTACATGATATTCTGTGTATAATATGCTGGTCTTTACGTAGGATTTCATGATTGAAAAGAAAGCTTTAAAGATTCTGTATTATGTATGAAACGCAATGTATGGAAAAGTGTCAAAAACACGGGCATTTACTATCTCATATCAGAGCACATCAAGAAAAGGGTTTTTAAGTTCCCTTCATGAGAGTATACCAATACAATGTACAGTGTATAGGCCCTGCGGTAATCAGTAGATAATCAACATGACTCAGCTTACCTTACACTGTCTTAGTCAAATACAACTGATAAATTTTGTTTGTTCATATTGGGTTTTGAAATTCTAAAACTGTACACACATTACATAAGATGATCGGAGGAGGGCCATACAACACCATGTACCATGCCCCATCATTTTACATACTTCATCTTCCATTCATAATACATGCATGACTGGTCATTTCAATTATACACGTGTTAAACTGAAAACAGTTTCAAATTCCAAGTAACAAACAGTTTGTAGGTTCTGTAATTTACACATCACAATTACAAATTACAGTTTCACATACAAAATTATGTGTCGGTCACCAAGTGTTTGAAGGCGATGCCTACACTTAAACAAATACTGCTAATGAAAATGAACATACATTATAGCGTACAATTTCAAAGGCAATACACTGTATGAACATGCTTAATTTTTAAGTAATGTCTTCAGTCTGAAGGTTAGTGACTATGGACCTCCACCCTGTTCTGTTCATGAAAATACCACATTGACAAATAAGCAAAACTATTTGTTATATGGAAATACGAAAAGTCATCATATCTGACTTCACATCTGACATCTGACAGCATTACACTGACATAATCTTAAACATATTTCATCTGCAAAAAAACAAAACAAAACACGAAATACAAAACATCCCTTAGATATATGTGAACTTCACAACCACAAAGAGTGTGCAAAGTACATGTAATGTATAGGACAAACCAAGAACAGCAAGGCAGCGAGTTGATCAACAGTGCCGTATGTTATTGTCCACTAGTAGAAAAACGCCCTCTGCCGTCGCTTGACAAACAGCGATTCACCAACCCTCACAGAATCAACACATATCTTGGTCTCCATTGCATTATGTGTTTATTCACTTTCCCACATCATGCAGCAATGGTCATAGCTCAGAAACAAGTTAACTGATGATTGATACCGTAATATTCAATGACACAACAAAAGACCATTGAAATATGAATTATTATCAACATCTAATAACATTGATTGATATTTAAGTTTGCTTCCAACAATGGCACATGTTTATTAATCTTTTACTTAGCAATTCGTTCATGCTTCTCAGCTTCTAGTGATAGTGATGCTACAAACCGAAGTCATTTGGACAACTTTTCACAAAGCTCATCACCTCACAAATGTTTTCATGGATGGAAGTCACACAAGTATTAACTATAATACTGCAGCATTTTTTTTTTCACTCTTGTACTTACAATTTGTACTTTTTGTCATTTGTTTGCCTTCAAAGTAGATATATCAAGAAAAAGTTAGTTGCTCCACTCAGTGGCTGCTTGAAAGGTGTCAAATAACTCCAAAGAAACTACATTTCTTGCTGCACTAGAATCATGTACACTGTATTTACAGCTGAACTTGTGGAAAATATCTTAATATAGGCCTATGCTCTTTCAATCTCATTCTTGTACCAAGCGTACATTTGTAATCGATTCAGAGACAAGGTAAATACGGTTGTACCAATGTAGCTATTTGTTAATATTCAGAAATTGTTACAATGTCAAATTCTCCTCTGCTGTGGAAAACAGTTCTGAACTTACAAATAATATCTTTATCAGTCATTTGTATATCTGTGTATTAGGGCATATGAAGGATCTATAGTAGACTGATCCAAAGACTTGTGTGCAGTATTGTCATTACTCATGCATCATTATCAATCCTCATACAATGCACAATATAGAAATCTTGATGTGTAATTTCGACAAAATGCTGTACTTTTATATACAAAAGTCAAAGTGGGCAAGGAGGCAAGTGCTCAATAGCTGCCCAAACACTAGCTCAGGTTTTCTTTTGATTGTCCTTATTCTTGACACATTTACAGTTAACACCGAATGTACTCATATTATTCATAAATATACATCAGTACAGTGCCAAACATTTTCAGCAAGCATATCATTTTTTTTTTTGCTATGTTTCATGTGATTCATGATATGTGCTTTGTGTACACATCTGACAGCTTATGCACTGATCGTCTGTCTTTCAGACAGAACTTTTCTCTGACACAGATATGTACAACATACATCTACATCCAATTATTGCTTCTACTGAATATTCTCATACAAAAATTAAATACAATATACATATTCTACCCAAGTACAATACTTTGATTTTCCACAGCTTTCTACTTTATTGCTGTTAACACATATACTCATACAGTGTATTTTGCAAACCAATGCACAATAACACATTTAGCACTGCTGAAACAACAGAAACATTTCAAGGGATACATGATGTGTTCTCCCGTTAAATAATATGTCAGTGACTGCATTACAGTCTGGAAGAGAGAGTATCTCTCTGAGAAAGGTATATGTATACTTTGTATGACATACGGTAATGAAAACCTTTACCCGAGTATGCTGTAGGCACAAATACAAATTGCACACAAATGGAGTATTTTCAACTTTGAAAAGCACAACAAAGATGCTCTTTGGCTTTCTCTGTAATTACTATCTACGAGTATCTAGACAATTTGTTTGTAGAATACCAAGGCAAAAGTCAAGCACTGTGGTTTGGATTTCACATAATTGTAACTCCAACTTAAAGCCATACTGGATAGAAAACCATATGTGACCATGCATCAAAAAATAAACAAAAAGTCGCACCCCTTGATTTTATGTGAGGACTCAAGAAAGGTGAAATGATTCAACCAAGGCAATTTTGAGTTTTCCATTTCCTGAAAGAGCTTTTCTTCTACAGTATTCTTGAGTTCGGGATCATAAAGGGAATATGAAAGTGGATTTTCAGCAGTTTTTATACAACCTCTTCTTTGGTAGAGTAGTGTGATCAGGTTTTTCTTAGATGTCCCTTTTCATTTTTTGAGAATCCTTTGCACATTCTTCACTTTCAACAACTTTTAAAAAGATAGTGCTACTGATTTGAAAGTTAATATTTATCATGGACACAATGTGTTGATAGAGCATGCTTAATTTCAGCTAAATCCGATAATCCCTTCATTGTTGTTACTACAGTGGATAACATGTTTTTGTCTCATTCATGGCACAGGTAGCATGGCTTAGTAAAGATTAAGAGCTTGAATAGACCCTGTACTCACTACCTCTTTCCTCAGTTCAAACTTTTCCAGAGTCTGGGCTTTCTTGCCAATATTAAAGTAGGTTAGGAGAATCCATTGGAATTGAGTTATACATCATTTTAAAGCTTAGAGTCTGCTCTGACTTTCAGAATCTGCCCTTAACTAAAAATCCATGTCTGACGACTTTTTGTTGGTTTTGTGATGCAGGATCACACATGGAGTAATGAACAAAATGAATTGAGTGTGATTTCAGCATAAACTAACTGCTAGACAAACACTATATATGGTAACATATTTGGCAATTGCAACACACAAAACGATGGAAGATAGTTACTGTAAATAAACATGGATATAAGGACATATCTGTGTGTAACTGACAGTCACAACAGAACCCAAGCAACACACATGTCTGCTACGCTGGTCACTACACTACAAAGTATCAGGTGTAGTTATAATATGTTTGTTTAGTTTTTTTTATCACTTTCTGCTTTCATTCAGGGGAGCAGTGCGGAATATGTGCATGTTGAGAAATCCATACACGGCAATTTGTCTTGCATCAGTAAAATCTCATGTGTTATTGCTTGTTAACAGGGTTTGCCTGTACTTCTGATCATACTCATGACTAATACATGTACCTCTATTTCAATTTTTAACCAGGATATAGAAAGTCAATTGTCAATGGGATAAATGTCATACACATGAAATTTCACATCACTGCAAATCAACAGATTTGAAGCAACTCAAAGCTTCAGCATAGCAAAGAGTTTGATGACATGTCAGTTTGTCGAGATATACATAACACAAAGATACGAATCAACTGTCAGTATTAGTTTACTTTAATGTATGCATATTGGTAACACACTGTACCAAGTTTACCTTACATGTAGCCTATATAGTACTATGTACACACTTGTAGCTTGGGCTAAATGTGTCATGGGCATATTGTGTTGAAATCAACAAGAATGCAAGAAATACAATTACTCCCAATGGTAGAGTATGCGGAACAAATTCTTCTTGAGCAGGGCTCCTGCACATGCACTGCAACACCCGTAGACAAAAGACAATAAATGTGATGTGCATGTGTCAGCATAAGAATTCTCAAACATACACATCAGGACAGTTTGTTCATTATCCAGCTCAACCTTTACCTCTCAATCTGGGTCACCAATGTCATTGAAATACGAAGGGTAGCTTATCCTCGATTCTCCTGCGATGAAGCTTGTTTCCCGATCCTTATATGTGACATCATATGCCAGGGGCCCTCTAAATGAAAAGCCCAGGTAGAACTTGACTCGCTCCTGACTAGGCATACCCTTAATGGGAAGAGAAAGCTGAATTCGCACTGGCCCAGAGGCCTTGTGCTTGTAGATGACACAGAACTTGTTTTCAATAGTACCTTCCAGCCTGGCAAGATTTTGGGTCACGAACTTTTCTTTCCAAATGGAGTAACTGATTCTCCCAATAGCCTTCCTGTGGACCAGTTTACCAGGTGTGGACATGCCAAGATAGAACTCTGTCGTTGGTTTCATCGGCTGTGGCTTCTGACGTAGACGAGACCTACTGCGGATGTTGTGGTGGAACTCTTCACTACGCTTGTTGATGTATCTTTCTGACCACCTGTTATTTAACTCTTTCATGGTCTCCTGAATAGGCTTGGTTTCTCGTGTTGTTCTAGCAGGCCAGTTCAACAGCATCTCAAAGAAGACACCAAAAAATCCTCCAGTCCTCTCCTCCTTTGCCTTCAGGATATCTACATAGTGCTGCATTTCATTTTCATTGAAGTCCTCATCGCAAAAGACCAATAAAGCAAATGAAACAAACACAAAGTTCTTGACATCAAAGATTGACGGCTTTCCTAAATTTTTCTTCAACAGATCTCTTGCATGCTTTAAGTCTTGGACCTGCTTCTTTGATGCCATCTCAAAGATTTGCTGATAGCCATCAGCCTTCATGTGCTTGATTTCTGAACGTCGCATGGCAAATACTGTTTCATGAGAATATGGAGCCGTTTCAAGGGATCTTGGCTTTTGTGCAAAGAAGTGGATCCTTTTTTCATAGATTTGCTCAAGCTTTTTGTCAAGAATGCGATATTGTTTGGTTTCAAAACGCTGCTGAGCACACTGCACAAGAAAGTCTGTGGAGCGATCCAAGGCTTTATCAACTCTGTCAGACAGTTCTTTCACGGTGTCACTGTGATCTCGGAGAGAAGGAAGTTTGAGTTCAGGTGGAACATATTCTGTTGTCAGATACCTTCTCAATTGTTCCATTCCACTAGTCCCTTGAGAAAATGGTATGACTCTCTTTTGCACAATTTCCAAAAACTTGAAAATTGTGTCAATCTCATTAACAAAACCTGCATAGTTGCCGCGGGATGTTTCAGCTTCCATGACTCTTTGGGCTTTTTGGAATGCTGCACAAGCATCATTGAAAACTGCTAACAGGTCTTTCATCTCCTCATCAGTAATGTGCTCATCCCCTTCAATTCTGTCATACTTCTTCATTTTCTGGCGAAGGATGATTCCCTTTGTGTCCCAGATGTAGGAATTGTTGTCCATAAGACCAAGGGCTTCGTTGATGGCTTCTTCTGCCTTCTCTGGATCATCTTCACGCCTGCTATGTAAACGAGCTTTCTGCTGAGCAATGAAAGGGTCTTTGAACTTCTTCATGCCAACCTCCATGATCCTGAAAGCTTGTGCAGGGTTGTCCCTATACACGTCTTCAATAAATGGGGCAAAGTCAGTTTCAACATCATCTCCATACTCTTTCTTTTTTCGCCTTACCATCAAATCTCTGCACACCTTCTGAATGTACCTCTTGCTGTAGGAATTGGTGTCAAGAATAGATGATTGTTCTATCAACTCCAGAATCATGTCTGCTCGTGTCTGACCAAAACGGTCACTTAGCTGGTTTACCACCTCCTTTGCAATTATTGGGTGAACAATTCCAAGACCTTTGACACAACCATCTATGTCCTGGATGTACTCTTCAATAAGAAGCAGATCCATGAATTTTGGTTTGTGTTTTTCCCATGGTTGATAGGTCTGATGGCGCCCTCCAGATAAAGATGTACGATGTTGCTTTGGCATGAAGCCATCACAAGCAGACACCGGCATGGCAAAGTCTGGATGGTAGCTCTGAACAGCTGCAATGTATTTCAGGAGGTTAACAGCACTTTCCAGTTCTTTTGGGGAGTTTTCTGTGATGTTTGGCAGAATGCCCTGCACAACTTTCTTCAGGTACTCTGGATCACATTCAGTTTTCATTACCATGAAAGCTAGAAGGAGTTCAGGAGACTCTTTCTCACTGAAAATCCTCCTCTTTTCCAGATCTTCAGTTTTCTGCACGAACCACAACCTCTCAGCTTCTGTGAGTTTATGCTGTAGCGGAAAGCAGCATATGTTGTCTTCAATTTCACACAGCTTTTCAGGGTCATTCGCCTGTTTGCAATATATGAGAGCAAACACCAGCCCATCATTCTGGATGTATCTCGTTTCCCTTTCAAGACCGAGAAGGAAAGGTCGCATGTTCTCAGAATCCACATTGTCAAGGAAGAGCACAACAGGTCCAGCATCGCTTGAGTGCTCATATCCATATTGGCGAAAAGCCATGATTTGTCGGACTGTGTCGTTTGTTATCCTTCTCACAATGGCACATCTGTGTTGGCAGTGGAAGTCCCAAAGGAGGTTTTTGGCGACTGTTGTACCGCCTGCTCCAGGTTCATGGAAAATTGTCAACATAGATATGTTGTCTACCTTTTTTCCATAAGTAGATGCCAATTTCTTTTGAAGATATCCATGGAGTTCTTTGTAGCATTCACGTTGTAAGACCTGATTGAAACCTCTACCTTTGTTCAACTTCTTCTCTGTCAGGTAAAAGTTCCACCAGTCAACTTCATGTCCCTGATAGAATTGTGCCTCTTTTCTTTGAGCAAATTCCTCAAAGTTTGGGTCACTCTCATTCATTGATGTATTCTCACACTCGTTTCTTGCCAACACTGAAATATCTGACCACTGGCTTTGATGCTTCTTCATCAAGGGACAGCTGCCTTTAGGAGCCATTGGAAGCTCTGGGAGACACATCTCACTTGAGCCCAGAAGTTGCAGCATGCAGGAGCTGACCTCTTCCCATGGTATTCCACTGAGACATCTCTGTTTCATGTCAGAGCTGGTCACAAGATTTTCTCTCTCAAGATGGTTTATCCACTCCTGTATAAGGTCCTCACTTTCTGCAATGACTGTAAAATGTCCCAAGCTCTTGAAAGACTCTGATGTGTAGAACTCTCGGAATATGTGAGACATGACCACAATGTCAGCATCAGACAGCAGGAGGAAGATAACAACTGCTCTGCCAGGGGGGATGACGCCTGGATCTGAGAAGAATCTCACTGTCGACAGAATTGCACTGGAACGCTCTCTAATCCAGTCTATATTATCCAACTTCACCTCTTCCTTTTCAACGCCATCAAGTCTCCCATTGGCAAACACCCAAACTGGGACCTCTGGGAAGTCAATTTCCTCTCGTAGGATATCAGTATCTTTCGTCCTAGCAAATTCATGTGGCTGCAGGATTTTGATGGAGACCCTATCATTCACAAAGTGGCACAGACCAGTGTTGTTAGAATCTGGGTCACAGTCAAAGACCACATTCCACTTCACAGCAGAGATAAAGCCAAGCTTTGCCTTACACTTTCTTTTCAGCTCTGTTCCTGGTGTGTTCATAACAAGAACTGGGTAATATGAAGAATCCAGCTCTCCTGAATCTGTTCCTAGGAGGAGCTTTGCAAGTTTCTGCTTAGTGTCTGCTTGTGTTGCTGATAAAGTTTCCCTTGATGCCAAGTCTGCTTTGCCAGAAGGCATTGGTGAAGAATCCTGGCTACCAATATCCTGTTTTTCAGCGAATCCTGAATCTTCACGTCCAACACTATTATTTTCCTCTACAAGGGCTGGTTGTGTGAGTTCTACAATTTCCTGTTTGATTTCTGCAGACCCATCACTTAACTCTGAAGGTATTTGCGCTGGAGAGGATTGTGTGTGGATCAGGGCAGGTATCCCTTGCTGTAGCCCGGTATCCACTTCCTCCCCCAGATTCCTGGGAGAAGCCACTGGAGGAGATGATGGTTTTGCCATCTGTGTTGATACTGAGACTGGTGAATCATTTGCACTCAGAGTCATTTCATGATCTTTTTCTCTCTGTAGTGTGTCTTCACGCTTGTACAGAATTCTTCTGCATTGTACAGGGGTTAAGTTGAAATCATCAATGAGGTCATCTTTTTTATACCTCACCAGCATGTAACCATCGACACCATCAAATGCTTTCACATCTGAGATACCAACAGAAGTCTTCAGCCATTTGCTCACATCTTCTTCATTCCAATCTTCCATTTTTGTCAGAACTTGTGACCCTGAGTGGAGAGAAAAAGTGACCTAGTTTTAATTATGTACTGAGATGCACCGAAAACTCCTGAAAGAGAGAAAAGATTAATTATACATCGCAGAGGAGAGTCTTAGGGAGCTTGATGCTCACCTAGCCTCTCATACTCTATTCAACCTTGATTTAGCCTTCTCATGTCACCCCAGGAATGTCACTGACAGTTTATAATTATCTTCTGTGGGACTGGAAGGGAAAATAACTTCTCCTTCATACCTACAAAGGCATCTACACATAGTACATCTTGTATTGATAGGGATGCTTCCTAAAGAGTATTGAAAAGATATGGTCTAATGTGTGTTTTGAATTATGAAATATAAAAAAAAAATCAAACATTTAATCCCCCCCCCCCCCCTCCAATGGACAATCAATACTCACTGTCATGAAAAATTGACCTTCTTCACCTCTAGAAATATTTTTAGGCATGCTTCTACTTTGGCAAGGAATGTGTTTGAGCTTTCTTTCTTTTTCAGTTTTGACCATTCAAATCCCTACCCCTCGGGTCTAGTATGGCTAATAATGTCATTGAAGGAAAGTGTAAAAACTTAGCTGTGTACCCTCTCCACTGATTACAATACCACATAATATCAAGCAAGTGTGGTTTTGTTTTGTTTTAGCTTTTTTTAACAAATTGGGACTTTCATACTATTTGACAAGTGGTTAAATTTGCAATTGAAGGTTAACATGTACACATACATGTTGCATTCATGTCAATCCCTGACCCACAAAATTCACACACAAAAAAAAAAAACTCGCAAAACAATCAGTGAAAAGGGTACAACTCTTTCAAAATTTGGCAAAAATCTAGCAACAGGTACTGGAAACATAGAATAAATTTGCTCAATGATGGACAGCAAAATAGCCAAGTGACAAAAAACTTTCAATCTCTATCATAAGCCTGAAACAGCTGCGGAAGGAGGCATATCAAACTTACCTTTCTCAATGGCAGCATGTCTGGTCCCATAGGCTGCGGTGGCTGCAACCGCTACGATTGCCATCTCTTCAACACCATGCACCTCTTGTGCTTCCTTTGTCTCTGATTCAAGGGATGGTGAGCCATGTTGCGATGGATGGACAACAGGACCAGCTGCTGTAGGTGGATGGACATCTGATAACACCATCTCCAGAACTTGTGACTCTTCCTTTCTTTGTCCATGGGATGGACCAACATCATCAATGAGGGGGGATGCCATCCTCCCTGCATCCATGTTGGATCCTTTCTGTGAGGATGATTGATGAGTGACTTGCGTAGCATCTTCCTCACCCTTTTCTTGTAGGGTAACATCAAATGAGATGCTATCTGGCAAACCTTGGCGGGCATCTGGTGGGATGAGTGCATCACCAAGCTGTTGACCAATCAGACCACTCTGAATATCATCCATCAGGAGGGTGTAGCCTTCATCACTATACACCCGCACAGACAGGTGGATGGAGTCTAGTGTGAATCCAGTTGGCTGATACATTGCCGGCCTTCCCACAGCCTTCTGAATGGCCCTAATACGGTCTGCTGTATGTTTCAGCCAATCACCCAAGGCCCGCATTACCTGCCAGAAAGACTCCCCAAGCTCACCACCCTGAGGCTGGAGAGAGTCTGGTGTGGGAAGTAGTACGCTCTTCACATTCCCTTCAGCTTTCTTCTGAACCTCAGGATTTTTGTGACTAACCAACAGTTGTATATCTGCGAAGAAGAAAGACAGAAAAGAAAACATTTCTTTTCCAATGATTTAATTTAACTTTGCAGCTAATAGGAGTTGTGGTGGTAGTATCATAGCTGATAGTATGAGTACTTTTGGTAAAGGAATTGGCACAAGAAGTGATAATATTTGGGGTAATACATATGTGATAAAGGTAAAGTTGAACCTATGTCTCAAACCCTTCAAATGGTGAAAATGACATGTGATGAAAATATTGCCACGGTGTGTACACTAAAAGATTACAATGTACACAATTCTAGGGAAAAAATACTGTTGACAAAAAATAATGGAGAACAAATGATAAAACAGAACCCTCCCCCCCCCCAAAAAAAAAAAAAAAAATCAAATGGTTTCTCAAATTACTTTCTAAAACTAGAAATGTCGCAATGGCGACTAGTATGCCTCCACTATAATGCATGATTCTCCCAATAGGTGTATAGTACAATGTCTTCACAATGTGTAATGACAGTTTCACATACGGTAACTAGCAAAATATTGAAATGACTGGTTTGTCAAAAATGTCTTGAATATTCACTTTCCTTGAACTAGGTTTATTATAACTGTCTAAGAGTGCAGATACATGCATTTGGGGAATTGAGGATTTTTGCTTGACTTTTGACCGACCCTTTTATAAGTTTATGCATTGAGTAATTTTCAAGGTATGAAGAAAAGGTTAACTTCCAGTATAAAATATATATATTTTTTTCTTTTGCATTTTTGCTTGGCCTTTGAGCCTTAACCTCTGACCTTTGATCTTCTGGCAGGAAATTTCCATTTGGTAATACATGTACAAAGTGTATATATTAAATACATAGTTATATTTAAGTTTTCAAAATAATCCTGCAAGCATTGCATATATAAGGGAAATAGTAAAATGTTTTGTTGACCTTGACCTTTGACTCCTGACCCCCCCCCCCCCCCCCCCATTTCCCTAGATAATCCTTGCCAGTCAGTACATGCCTATGTACCAAGTTCCATGACGATACATTGAACCATTTGTAAGAAAAGTGAAATAGTATGGCATAAAATTTTTTCTTGAGAATCTTTACGCAGTTGTACATGTCTACACTAAGTTTCAAGAAAATACCTTTGTGTATTGCATAGATATGGGGGAAATAGCAACATTTTTACCATTTGACTTGACCTTTTGACCTCTTGCCAATTTCACTTAAAAACTACTCAACTAATGGCCCCATCATATGTCATCAATGGACCAAGTTTGGTGAAAGTTGCTGCATCCTTTTTTGAGTTATCACGTAAACAGATCAATTTTAGGATTTGACCTTGATCTTTGACCTTTGACCTCTGTCTGACTTCAATAAAAAAACTAATCAAGTAATTGTCCCATCGTACATTATGCTCGGACAAAGTTTGGTGAAATTCACTCGATCCAGTTTTGAGTAATCGCGTCAACAGATACAATTTCATGGTTTGACCTTGACCTTTGGCATTTAGCCAATTTCACCGAAAATCTATTTAAGGAAATTCCCATTACACTTTACACTTGGACCAAGTTTGGTTAAATTCCAGTCAATATTACTCAAATTATCGCATCAACAAATGGACATATGGACGTACGGATATAAAGACGTACACACGGACGTACGGAGGGACAACCCGAAAACATAACGTCTCAGGCATCACTTCGTGGCGGAGGCATAAAGAAAAAAAAGATAAACCATATTGAGCATACATGTACCTCATGTCATGCATATAAATTCCCTTTGAATTCACTGAGGATCACTACAAATACAACCATAATATCCTGTGATGCAAACCTTTCTGCTCTGCTGGGTTCACTTGGGGTGGGGGCTGTGATGGCACAAATACCATGGTCTTCCCTTCATTGATGACACTCAAGTGGTTGTGTCCTTTTTGCAAAGAGATGACAAAAAGGTCACATTTTCTGCTTTCATAATGGTAGTACACAATGCAAACTGGGTATTCAAAATATAGCATGAATGTTAAAATAAACACAGGTACATGCACATTGAAGGAGATCATTGGTGCACTGTTAACTGCCAATTAACTCTTTATGTGCCACGTTCGCAAGCCGGACTCAGTCGACAGCGTGCTAACTTTATATTCTGCTCAAACACACAAACCTGCACAAACCGATAGATGAATCACGAAATACCATGCGCAGTATAATGAAAGTATTTCTCACAATTTTGTTCCTCTTGCACCCAGTTTGCATTTTATGTGGTGATTAACCGTCAAGTGGTGTTCCATCCTAGATTCACATTTAAATTTCAGGTTTCTGTTAACTGTTTTGCGTGCAAAAGTCATGCCTTTACAATACTGTATATGGGCAATTCCGCGGTTAGTAACGTTACATTTGAACAAATTTATATATTTGTTTTTACCACTAAATTACCATTTATTCACTTCAAGTCAAAATTATGTCAAAAACATGTTCATCCTTCCCAGGTTTATGATACAGAAAAGAATGAACACAATCCAAGAAATATTAGAATTGCTACAGCAACTTAAAGGGCTGGTTAGTAACGTTACGAAAAAAGGACATGACAAAAAAATCAATGTCTTGTAACAAAAAGTGTGCAATAATTCAAGTTACTTCAAACAAAGTGTTGCATTAATTTCAATTATTGCATCATGACAAATGTTCATGCAAATTTTTTTAGCAGTTCGACCAATAATTTTTTAGCTAGACCCCCAAAAGCATGGTTAGTAACGTTACGGTTAGTAACGTTACATTTGTCCGGAGTAATTCCGCAGGTCATTTCACCCTTTTGTAATTGACAAAATGTCACATGACTTCTGGAGTATTTAAATGTATTCATCTTTTACCCGTTAGCAAAACTTTGAGGAAAAAATTTCAAAGGAACCCACTGTAATTTGCATTTAAGTGAATTTCAGCGTCCCCAGTCCCACATGTACATTTTAAATGATGGTTTTAGATCTCACAAAATCAATGAATACGAAAAATAAAATCTGAATTTGAAAGACCCTAATGATTGGTGAACATCCATGGCATTAGTGTATACCTAGATTAAAGGGTAATGGAAGATAAAGAGGCACATTTCTTTTATCCATGTCATGTCCACCTAACTGCGGAATTGCCCATATATGTAATTTGAAAGAAAAATGGTCATAGATTTGTCATACAATTTACATCAAAGCAATGCTTGGCATTTTCTCTGCAACTTTGCTCACTACATGTCCTGCTCAGCAGAAATCTATAGAAGTTACATACAAATTGTAGATTTGAAAAACAAAATGTTTTCCCCAAGCATGACTATGTTAGTGTCTCAGAATAACGTGGCACACAGGGGGTTTCCACCATGGCACATAAAGAGTTAACAGTTTGATGTGCAACATTTCCAAACTTCAGCAATGTTTGTTCAGGATAGTAGCCTCATCTTAAGATGGAAAATCTTCAAATGTGACCCGCGACAACAGTTTAAGGCAAAAGTCACAAGAGCAAAATTCCCTTCTACAATACTGTAGATGGGGTACAAAGATTTTGACCATTATTTTGGTCGATTCTGGTTTTTTGCACAAATAGAATCTTTGATATGTTTTCTAGATCTTTGCTAAATTTCATGGCAGAAGACTACATCTTTCCTACTGAAAAAGCAATTTTAAAAACCCTATCTCGGCTCGCACTCATCAGTTTTGATCTTCTTTCAAACACCGCCCCAATACTCCCATCAGTGTTGCATGCAATTGCCTTGTGCTTTGCACACATTACATACAGTGTAGTTTGGTTTTCAGAGACATATCTCGCAGATTTTCACGAATGTTTTCTCCATGCGCGCATACAATGCTCCATCGTTATTGCTGCAATAGATGCGCTCACTCTGTAGTGTATATGCTCTTTGTTCTACCTAAGTTTTTCTACCGCTATGTTCAACAATGTTCGAAAAAAAAATTAAAAAAAGCAGCGCTAACTTTAATTCCCTAATTGAAGACAGATACCTGGGGAACATGGTTTGAATACATCAGAGTCACAAATTGCCATTAGCTAGTACATATCTTGCAACATGCGATTTGAAACTCACCTGTCAATTGCAGCAAAATTTCATTGTCATGTAAAAAGACAACATACAATATTCTCAAAACTGTGTGCTAGTATAGTAAATATATGACAGCAGGTTGACTTACAGCAGAGGAGAGGAAAGGACCAGTCAAACATGACCAACATTCAAATAGTAAACGTCAAAATTGCATCGAGCTAAGTAGTCTTGTTTGCTTGTTTGTTTGTTTCTTAAGAACACTGCATAATAAAACACATGCATGGCTTGAAAAAGAGAACAACAAAGGAGCGTGACTTTGACACCTCTAGCAAAATTTTTATTTTCAAAAAGGTCCCCCAATGATAACAAGGCATTAGCAATATTGTGTCTCGCTCACTTGCGAAAATACCCAGAAATATATTTTTTATATAATATATGACCTCAAATGACCTTTGCAGGGATGCCAGTGGCAAATTGCTCTTGGGCCTGAAATTTTTTTTGTGAACGAAACTGATGTGCGCGAAGCGCACATCACGAGCGCGAAGCGCGAAGTCCCTTCGGCCGGGGTCCAGGGCCCGCTCAAGGGCCCTGGAAGCTCTGGGGTTCTTAGATGCTCTCTGGTGCAATCTGAGCATTTCTGAGGGCTCTTCTTCCCTCAAACCTAATCCCCTAATTTTGGGTCATTTTGATGTTAATATAAATATAAATAAAAATTAAAACATACACATTTTCAATTTTTTTTATACATGTACTCACCTAGTGTTTTCTCTTGGTCTGTTGCACATTCAGTTTCTGCTGCAGGAAAACTTTGGTTTTTATTTTGGCAACTTCACTGTGTACACTTGATGTTGCCTTTGATTTGTGGATGACTTTCTTCATTTTTGATGGAGGTTGGCTGGTAGATGAACTGGTAGATGAAGTGTGGGATTCAGCCACTTTTCTCTTGTGGCTGGTAGATGAACTGGTAGATGAAGTGTGGGATTCAGCCTCTTTTCTCTTGTGGCTGGTAGATGAACTGGTAGATGAAGTGTGGGATTCAGCCTCTTTTCTCTTGTGGCTGGTAGATGAACTGGTAGATGAAGTGTGGGATTCTGCCGCTTTTCTCTTGTGGCTGGTAGATGAACTGGTAGATGAAGTGTGGGATTCTGCCGCTTTTCTCTTGTGGCTGGTAGATGAACTGGTAGATGTAGTGTGGGATTCTGCCGCTTTTCTCTTGTGGCTGGTAGATGAACTGGTAGATGAAGTGTGGGATTCTGCCGCTTTTCTCTTGTGGCTGGTAGATGAACTGGTAGATGTAGTGTGGGATTCTGCCGCTTTTCTCTTGTGGCTGGTACATGAAGTGGTAGATGAAGTGTGGGATTCTGCCACTTTTCTCTTGTGTCTGCTATATGCTGTTCTCACATGATATGCCACTGATTGATCAACTGGTGAGGTAAACTTATCTTTCCTACAATACCTTTGAATTGAAGATTCATTTGTGGAAAGCAGATCAAACTTTACAGTTTGAATTGCATTGAATGTGTCAATGTTCAGCCTGTTAGTAGTTTTCGTGATCACATTGTTCATGATACTGAAGGACTGCTCTATTCTTGGGCCAGTAAAGATGGACAGTGCTGGTACAATGACTGGTTTCAGTGCTGGATACTTCTTCAATGTCACTGCCCACCACTTATCAAGTCTGTCTTCTACTGGAGGCAGAGATCTGTCAAGCTGAAGATTTGATGCCTGTAGATTGTACTGATCTTTCTCTGTTGGAGATAGTTTTACTTTCATTTCCTTTGGCAGGCCTTGGAGGTAGGAACAAGTAACTGCATGTCCTTGTGCTTTGGGGTCAATGGCTGACAACATCTGGAGCAGCTTGTTTTTCAGAGGAAGCTTTTCTTGCAGATAGATCCCTGCACTCTTATATGCATTCCTTACTTTGTTGAGGAATGTTTGAAACTCTTGAGGCTTCATTTGAAGGAGTGCATGTTCACATCTTGTACCTACAAACATCTTTGAACATTTCAGAAGATTACCATCATTGATGACTAAGTCAGATAACTGTCTAGCTGACAAATCACACAATGTCTCATGTTTCAGGAAACACGCTAGGAAACTTCGAAAGAGCTCCGTGATTTCATCATGCACTTTATGCACCATAGGTTCCTTTTTCTCAAATGTTAGCACAAAGCTCTTGAACATAGGTAAGACACTACAGTACAGATTCATACATGCATGCGTAAGCTGACGCTGGTTGAAGAGCCGTTCAACTATCCGTTTCTTCCTAGCAAGCCCTTTAGCTGTCAGTTGCTTGGATTTCAGTTTGATCAAAATGCTGTCAAGCTGTTTCTTGTTTACTAGGAACTTTGCAGGATCAACTTTCCTGATGATATCATTGATCATGCGTTCACATGCAGAGAGCTTGTCCACATCAACCCATGCAAAGTAAAAGATGGTCAACGCTTCTAACATTTCAACATTCCGGCATGTAACATCGTAAGCTGACAGCCAGCGATGGGCAATCCTTTCTGTAGGAATTTTACATGCAATTCCAAGCAAATCACAGATGTCTGACAAATGTTCTTGTAGATCTGGACTATAGTGGAAATCATGAAAGAGATCATCTGCAAGCCTCTCGACATGCATATCAAAATGTGAACAGAATTTTTTGACAGTGTTGTGTACATGATGGCACAAATCACCATCTATGTCGAGCATATTTGGTGCTACATCACGTAGTTTCTTTTCAAAGCCAGAGTTTTTGCCTCGCATGTACGCTGCAGAGTCGCTCAATGAGGACACCACATTCTCCAAAGGAATGTCATCTTCCCGGAATGCCTTGATGACAGCTTGATATACAGTATTAGCATTCACAGTTGTCATCTTCATTGACATGTAGTGTTGTACAACACACATTCCCAGGCTCTCTGAGAAATATGATACAAGTACACTCAACACTCGCTTATTGTTCTGTGCTGTACACTCATCGATATTAATGGAAAATCTGCTCTTCTTCATGTCTGAAACTAGACGTTTATGACACACAATGGCTAGCCCATCTTTGAGTTTGTAAGTACATGAAGTCCTGTCTAGTGACAAATCCTGCAAAACTTTGTTGTCCTTTGCAAGCTCCTTTGCAAGGTCTAAAATCTTTGATGTCGTTGAAAATGTTAAGTTATTTTCAGCTACAAATGACACCACCATTGCTTCAGCATTTGCCTTCCTATCCAAGTAAGAAACATTTGGTAAAGGGGCATCTCTCTTACCAGAACATAAATCTGATTGGTGAACATTTGGAGGAGCACCATATGGCAGACTACAGTGTTCTTGCTTCCCCCCTACAGACTCATTTCCCTTGCCAGCTTCTCCCGACTCTACTGCATTTGCAGCTTTAAAGATTCCTGGCAGTGTTTGGTTAGTGGCATGCATCTTCTTTGCCTTCTTATGTGTATCAGAGTTGCCATGTTTCACCAGTGCCTTCATTCCAGAACTGCCGTATGAAATTGTTTGGTAGCACACTTTGCATATTGCTTTCCCTGCTACATCCAGTTTACGAATGTAATCCGACAAAAAACATCCATCAGTGTCTTTTGATTCTAGCCACCGCCAATTAAACTTATTCTTCACGCCAGCATCAATCAATTTCACATCAGCGCCTCTTCCTACTTCCAATGCCATTTTTAGTCCATGTGGATTGCAGTCAATGAGTACCAGAGTACCGGTAAAATTTAGTCAAAAAAAAAAAAACACCAACAACAACAATATCAATCAATTCCTTACCCGGTACGGCGGTAAGCGGTAATCCAGCAGTAAGTATTAAAACAAATAATAGTCGAACCATGCGAGCTCCCTCAGCTTGGGCCTCTGACAAGGCGAAACATTCATGTAAGCAATCACGATCAGATGATTAAAAATGTTCCGTCATCACACTTTCCAGACGCTGTGCAAGTGGTGCTGTGGTACCTTAGTATCCAATAAACGATCGATCTCCCAACATGATAAAGAAATGAATCTGAAGTTCCGATGCCATACTAACGGTACTGTGTAACTCCGTCGTTTGGATGTTCCATAACGCTTTCCAGACAATAATGTGTGGTCGTATTCTCCAGAGAAATGAATTTGTAGCAAAAATGAAGAAGTCCTAGTGCCGTAAACTCCGTACTTTTGCTTCGTTCAGCTGACTCGATCGACTCACCATCTCTCAGCGCTGTAGCTATAGCGAGAGCGCAGCATGATTCATGCACCGCACATCGTAGTACAGTACATCGCATAGAAACACCACACACACTGTTCGATCGCTATCATCGCACGTGTTGCATGTCCTAGCAGCAGCAAGCAGCAACATCGCGCTAGTTTTGCATGACAGTCGTTTTGTGATATTCTCATGCCCAAGTATATGCGAAACATACTACGGAAATCGTGAAAGTGAATGTCCCGTAAGTTTAGATGATCATATTTTTTTCGTTTTTCTTTCTTTCTTTCTTTGTTTCTTTCTCGTGTTTTCCGGCTTTCCCACACAGACGGAAATAATATCACGAAGCCGGAAATTGGTCACCAAAATATGAAAAAGCCGGAATTCCGGCTATTGCCGGAAAACTGGCATCCCTGCCTTTGACCTTACCATGTCACCCCTGATGGCAACACAATATGCAGGTCCCCCAAGTGCATCTACAACCCAAGTTTGGTTGAAAAGGGAGCAATGGTTGCAAAGTTATCTATCATAGGGGAGTCTTGCAGGTAAACTTTAACGTATGACCTCAAATGACCTTTGACCTTATCATGTGACCTCTTACGGCACCATAACATGAAGGTACCCCCAGTGCATCTATGGCCCAAGTTAGGTTGTAATCCAAGCAACTTACGTGAAGTTATTTGCCAAAAGAGAGTCTTGCAGGCAAACTTTAAAGTATGACCTCAAATGACCTTTGACCTTATCATGTGACCTCTTACAGCACCATAACATGAAGGTACCCCCAGTGCATCCCTCACAAAAGTTTGATGGCCATTGTAGCAACATGTGTCGAGTTACGTGTGATATAAGAGAGTCTTGCAAGTAAACTTTAACGTATGACCTCAAATGACCTTTGACCTTATCCTGTGACCTCCAACGGCACCATAACATGAAGGTACCCCAAGTGCATCTATGACCCAAGTTAGGTTGTAATCCAAGCAACTTATGTGAAGTTATTTGTCAAAAGAGAGTCTTGCACACTCTTTTAATATATGACCTCAAATGACCTTTGACATCATCACATGACCTCCGACAACACCATAACATGAAGATACCCCTAGTGCTTCTATCACCCAAGTGTGGCTGCCATTGCTGTAACAGTTGCCAAGTTATGCATCATAAGAGAGTCTTGCAGGTAAACTTTAACATTTGTGACGGACGACAGACGGACAACGGACGGACGACGGACGGACGACGGACGGACGACGGACGGACGACGGACGGACGCCATTTGGATCCCTTAGTCTTGCCTTCACCTCCGGTGGGCGAGACAAAAAGTAAAAACCAACCCAAATCAACCACAAAGCAAACGCCATCCCTTCCTGTTACGTGTACACACGGGCATGTTGTATTTGGTGCAGATGTGATTTAATGCATGCACATACACACATGAACCAGCAGGATTGCAGTTATTGTATCCGCTATCTTGAAAGACGTACTGGCAAACAAACTCAGGCCCAGGAAATTTGACTCTCTCAGTGAGCCAATCAGAAGGCGATGTGGTTGCTAGAGGTTGAACTTAATCTTGATTGGCACCTTCGCACGGATTGGTGATTTCTCACCTCGCATCACCGTTCAGACACTGTCTGTTGAGCAGGAGGTGAGTCTTCACAGCCCATTTTCTCACAACTTTGTCAGGCTAACAAATTAAAAATTGCATTTTATTTTGCTTTATATGCTCACTTACAGTATTCAAGTGTTTCATATCAATGCAAAGCTCAAGAAATGGGCAACGAGATTTAATATGAAAAAAAAAATGAATGTTAAAAATTCCTGACTTTTGTGTGAAACTGTTGTTGCTGGTCACAAATTCATGAAATTCTTTCATCGAGATGTTTTCATTGCAACTGATTGACAAGTTGCCCTACATCAACGTAAATGTTTACATCGATGTAAGGCAATTTGTGAATCCATTGCAAGGAAAATCTTTCGCTGCAGTCCCAACTCTCAATCCTCCACACTACAGAAATTATCAACATTTCATTCAGCCGATCCAACCGAAAGAGCCAAAGAAAAGGGTGACACCAAACAGGCACTAGCTAGATGTGGATATCCGGATTGGTCGTTCTCCAAAGCCGAGAGTCCCAAGCAAACTGGCAATAAATCCGCCCAAAGAAGTGGTACTAGCTCCAGTCACACAAGGAAAATCACCATCACCATCCCATACATATATGATCTTTCTGAAAAGATTAAAAGGGTCTTTGGAAAGCACGGAATCTCCACCGCCTTTAAACCCCACAACTCGCTACGGAAAAAGCTGGTACATGTGAAGGACAAGATTTCAAAAGAAAAACAGAGGAATCTGGTATACGGGGTGAGATGCGAACAGGAAGACTGTCAGGACTTTTACATCGGAGAAACCCAACAATCCCTCAAAGCCCGTATGAGCCAACACAGAAGGCCTAGCAGTGTGGATTTCAACCCTGACTCAGCGGTATACACACACCTAAAAGAGAAAGGCCACTCATTTAACACAAAAGACGTGGTCATTTTAGACAGGGAAGCCAATTGGTTCAAGCGCGGTGTTAAAGAGGCCATTTGGGAATGAGTGGAGGAACCTAAACTGAACAAGAAGGGGGGCTTACGGTTCAACTTGTCACATACGTGGGACCGGGCAGTCCGTGAGATTCCAAGTCGTCTGTCACGCACGGGTAGTGCACCCTTGCGTGACGTTCCTACACAGCTTCACGTATATAACAACCTGCCTTCTTCTGGAAGGATGCCAGATGAAGCTGATTGGGATTAATCAGCGAAACGTTGCCAAAAACGTAAGTTAAATTCCAGTTCTTCGATTCATAATTCGTCTCATATCTACATCGACTGGATGAATAATAACTTTCATCAACATATTTCATTCAGCCTTTACGAATAGAGGGACATTACATCATTACAGCTGCCTGGGATCAGGCCCTTTAACCCGTTGAGGACGAGTCCCAAGTATACTGGGGCAAGTGTCTATGGGAAATGTGTGTTGTAGCAAAATCGAACCATTCTCAGCTGGGTTAAAGTTATCTGGTAAAATATCACTACTTTAGAGAGTGTGAGTGCTCACGAAGAAAGAAATATGCAGTGAGCTTAATACATAGATTCATGAAGTTACTTGTCACCTGGCCACATTCTAAACAGACTGCCAGGTAAGCTTATCAAAGCTTAAACAAAACAAAACAAATTACACTAATTTTTAATGATATTGACAAATATTGTAGTGCGAGCATCAGAAAATAGACATTTTACAATGGGACCTTCATAAATTTTCACAAATTCAAAAAATAAAAATAATGAAAATAAGGATTAAAATAACTCACTGACAGTGTTGCCAACTTTCCTGAGTTGGCAAGCATCCAAGACTCGAGCCAATGTCTCGGGTTGGTCCACATTTGATGACAATCCTTGCTGCCATTTCCACAAGCTTGCAAAGAGAGCATCTACAGTCTTTGTCCCCTCCCTGGCTGACTGAAGGCTGTTGTATGTCAGACCAAGCCTTAACCCTACTGGGATGTACTTTTCAATTAAGACATTCTCAGCGACGTCCCACAGCTGGCGTCCCTCCATGGTTCTAGACCTCTCGGACTCTAGAAGAAAGTTCTCCTCTTCAACTGCATACAAACCAACAGAATAACGATCAATACAGACACTCACAAAGGAAATACTTCTCTCAAAAGTCTTTGGATGTTTTTCTTTGTATTGACATATATATTCAAACAATTTTTTAGCATTTTCTCCTAAGCAAAAAAAGTTCCCCAAGATTGCCTACACGGGACAATCCATAACTGCAACTGTGTAAAACTGAACTGAAAAAAAAAAAATCTTGTACTTTGGGAATTTCTTTAACATTGCTAAAATCATAAACCCTGCTGTTGCCCCATCTAATTTTGTTTTAGATTCATACTCATTACAAACTGTATGTGGCATTCAGTTGATCATAACAAATGAAACGAAGTTACCGCTACTTTGCAATCTCTCACGTCGCCCATTGCAATGATAATAATTAATTCTTGACAAAGGTGATATACAATCTAGGATGACTTATAAATGATGTAGACTACGTAATATGTCCCTCATATTTGGATAATGCAGCTCAGAAGTTGATAGCAAAAATACATGCATGTTCACTCTAATACAATCATATTTAACAGCAACTCTAAATTCCTGGATTTATCATTTTTTTAATCAGCATGATCCAGACCAATTTTTGTTTCAAATAAGGAAGAGACTTTATCCTGGCAACTTTCATTCATCAGGGCAAATTTCAGACATATAAATGTTTTAAAATTGTTAATCAAAATTAATTATTTATAAGTGGAAAATTGAGCAAAGAAAATGGGATTCCATCAGGATTTGAACACGAGACCTCCGGATTGCTAGCCCTGTGCTCTACCGACTGAGCTTTAGAAAGCCCTAGCTCACTGTTCGTCCCAGAAACCCTAAATTCTCAATGCTCGAATGGTCAGAAGCTATAGCAGCGTGTACACTGTATGCGTGTGACACACATGTACACACTTGAACCTGGCATAAACCCGAAGGATAATTCAACTTGGGGATAAATGTGAGGGATCACAGAAGTGATGCAGCTTTTTGAGTATGTAACAAACGCAAATAGAAAAACTGACCAGAGAAGAGAATTATTTATTGTTAGTGGAAAATTGAGCAAAGAAAATGGGATTCCATCGGGATTTGAACCAGAGACCTCAGGATGCTCGCTCGGTGCTCTACTGACTGAGCTATAGAAAGCCCTAGTTCAGTGCTCGTCCCAGAAACCCTAAATTCTCAATGCTTGAATGGTCAGGAGCTATAGCAGTGTGTATGTGTGCGACACACACATACACAATTGAAGCTGGCATAAACCTGAAGGATAATTCAACTTGGGGATGTCAAAACGCTGGCACATCACTTTGGTGATCCCTCGCATTTATCCCCAAGTTGACCATTTGACCATTCGACCATTCAAGCATTGAGAATTTAGGGTTTCTAGGACGAAAACAAAGGATGTCTATGTGTAATGGTAAAGAAATTACCAGAAAATTGAGTCACAACTTCCACCTTGACTTTGGTAGTAGTTTCTCTGAAATCTATAACACACATTATATGTTTTTGTCTGATTTCATCATTGATTGTGTCAACTTCAATTTAGTTTGATTGTTTTTCAAATATTTCATCATTAGCAGCAGGCTTTTTCCCTTTGAAGTCAGTGGTAACAGAATTACACAAATGGTAACGGAATTACGCCTTCTAAAATACACTGGAAAAAAATACAAATTCTTGGTACTCATGTATTCTGAAATGTCTTGATGAAGACTGTTTATGCCTTCAACTAAAATATAACCACTGAATAAGTACTCTCTAGCCTTTCACCTAAAATTGCTACAAGTTTATAGATGCCAAATGAGTTTCTATTGTCAGAAAACATACATTTTTCATGCTGACTGTGATTTGAAGTTGTAACAATGTCAATCAAGATATTTTAACTTGTACATACCACATCCATCAAGATTTGCCTACTTTCAAATTAAGAATTTTACACTCTAAGGAAAATTACATCTACGACACATGGTAATGGAATTACGCTACAATAGCCCTACACAAATACAATTCTATAAATCAACTCAACAATGCTCAAGTTTTCTTGTATTTATTTTCTTAATATCATGCAATAAATATCTTTCTCTGCTTTCTTGTTCCTAAATATGCCAATCATTGATAATATGTGTGAATTACTTACAACTGATGCAAGAGCACAGTGTGCAGGCCCATCATTGAACACAATGTTTGTTATTGAGTATGAACACAAAGGATGCTTGAAACTTTTGATTTATTAGTTTAAAGGGAAAAGATGCAGTTGTGTTTCAATGACAAACATAAGAAATTTACAATTCAAAAAAAAAAATTGAAAAGAAAGTTTTCTTATATGACTGCACCAGTGTTCCATCATTAGTATTTATAGGTTGTTGCTTTCCTGCAGCGCTAAAAGTGACATTTTACTAGGGGCTGAAATTGCCTCCTGGTATACAATGTAGTGCATGCTTTGATAATAGCTTTACAATGTAAGTCCTACTTAAGCCTACAGAAAATAAAATGAAAAAGAATACAGTAAATTAACTTTTTAACAGACTAAAACTTTTTGAACCATTAGAGTAAGTCCACCATATTCTTAAAACTCATCTCACAGGTGAGAGGGCCTCTTATCCATCTGCAGCTCACTGAGTTAAGAGTCAGATTATTCAACCTGTGAACAATGTTAGTATTTACTTGTGACCGCACATATTTTCCAAATGACATCTTCTGAAATATAACTGTGATTTGACTATTGACAGAATTCATGACTTGGCTTATAAATTTCCTACTACATGTAGTTTCCTGTCTCTTTCTTCTTGACTTTGACAATGTTCTCTCTTTGAGTGTTGCCATATTCACTCACAAGAAGTGTCATTTTTTCTTTTGCAGTAAGTGGTATTTTGACTGCCTGAAAGCAAATGATAAAATACACCGTAATGGCACTAAGGAAACTGGATTGTACAAGTGATAACACTATAAAGAAGTAAAGGTAGAAGCAGAAGCCCATTGACTCTATCTAAAATCTTCTGAGGAAGTATACTATAGGCCTAAATGTTCATTTTAGAGCTGTATCACAGCAACCGATTGGATAGTACAATAGTCATCACAATTGTGTTTATGTCGTAATTTATTTCAAGAAGAAAGGATTAAAGAACAAATTTCTAAGCGGAGCAGATGCTCAGTATCAAAGGAGCATGAAATCAAAATAAGTGTCTCTGTGAAGGAAAGATCTAAGAAACAGATGACAGAAGGTCATAGTCATAATACCTAGAATTAAAGATAAAGGACTTGAGGATGAGGACAGGACATGTTCAATAAAAGGTCAGACTATTGATGTAGTTAATAATGTCTTTAGCATACAGAAAGATCAAAGTTGTCACATTCAGTTGGCATCCCATGTCGATCTATGACTATCATGTATCATATCTTATGAATGATACTTCTTTTAAATACTCTCTCCTCACAAAAATTCTGTTCATTTCTCTCTGTTAGTAGCAGTGCTCTCTTTTCCTTTCACAGATTTGTTTTTAGTTCCTCTTCTATCTAACCTATTTTCAATTTATGCTGCATCACACCCATTCAATACTCCCTCAGCACTATGCTTTTTAAGATTTTATATTAAACCATGAGACTCTTTTAGCAAGAGAATATACATTGATATCTCAGAATTCAGTATGAGTTTTAACATTTGAGAATGAGTATCTTTAGTAAACCTAAAATCATCAGTTATGTAGTTCTTGTACATGAGAAAAGATGAAGGTAATGAGGAGACTTCAAATAGTCTTGTTAAGCATGTACCCTGATGCCAGGACTCACTCTCAGAGGCATCCAGCTATGGTGAGTTATGTCAGTGTATCATCCATATTTCAACATTCACTAATTTACTGCCAATCACTAACAACATTAAACTCGAGGAGAATGCCCTAAAGCTATTTCATGAACACTTCTATACACATTGGCATGAAAGTAGGTTACGTCATTTTTTCCCCTATTAAATGTGCGTCTAATTCCATTACCACATAATTCCATTCATACCACAATTACAGCAGAACTAAAGGAGATATTTCACAAAATGTTTTGTGAGTTTTTATGGAGTCACATGTAGAGAAAAATCTTTTAAAGGGGAGAAATAATCAGTGATTAGAGTGTGCAGGAGAAAACTTTTTTTCACTTTCATAGTCACATAATTACATCAATTTGTCAGTAGATTTGGAAAATTTCTCAAAAAGATATAATGACAGTGACTGAAAGCTTCATAAAATGTGATTGTTAAAGCAAAAGAAGAAAAATGTGGAAGTTATGGGTAAAGAAGAGAGATTTTTAAGTTGTTTCATTTAAAATTTTTATTTGATATTGTAAAATTTTAGATAAACACAATAAAAAGTCTTCCAACTTTGAAAGTATGTACAACAAAAAGGAGGAAAGTTATTAGAAAGGGTTTTTTTGTTATCGGTCTGTATGAAAAACTTGAATTTCTGAGCATTTACTTCGAATTTTGCTTTTTTTGCCCCTCCCATACGGAATTGCCCTTATCAGGTAAAGTTCGTTGACCCATTGACTTTTGACCTTAATCAATTCACAAATAAGCTGATCCCTCCATTCAAAATGTATAAATGTACCAAGGCAATTGTGTTTTGATATTTGTAGATGTTATGTTTTGATATGGAAATAAATGAATGAATGAATTTTCACGAGGGTTTAATTTTTCCGAATTTTGCGAATCTCAGTTGGATCAGGAATTTAACAACAAATGTCTCCATGCGCTAGGCTAATAGCGCATTTACGTTAGCGTCGGCATCAGTTCACGAAAACATCATCTCGCGAAATGTCTATGACCTCTTCATTTACGAAAATATCTTTACAAGAAAATAACAGCGTAAACAGCATTTGAATGTGGCTGGCTTCTTTAGGCGATGTACCTTTGGTATTCAATTTGATGGTCATTACTCAAATCTGTGGAAAGTTATTGAGAGTATACCAGGATACTGAGTAAAGTGCTTATCAGGGCAAATTCATGTCCTTTCGACCTTTGAGCTTGTTGGGCTGCATCCATACACTCGAACTAGATCGGCACTTTTAGGTGATGTACCTGTGTGAATTTGCTGGTCATAGATCAAAGGTGTGGAAAATTAAGAGAGAGGACATCATATTGATGACTGCGACGATGGCGACACTGCAGCCGCCACTGCCGCTGCCAACAGAAAAGTGACTCCAACACGTATGTGCTGCTTTCACTACACGGACAAGACAAAAATTAATTTACTCACACATGGAAAGGAATTTGTCCCTGTCGATTCTCAGTTTCTGGACCATGATGTCAAACAGAAAGTGGGCCTGCCCTTTCACTTGGTTCTGGTCCCACGCATGAAGAACCTTGAATGCAACCTCTTCAATACTGACACCTTTTGCCATCTCAGACTGTCGATATCTAATGCTGCTAGCAGAGCATCCCACAGACAGGGCAAATTGTGTGAACTGTTCATGGGTGATGCACTCACTGATTTTCCACAGGGCTATCTCTGTCACTTCTGAAAAAAAAAACACACACACACACACAAAAAAAAAAACAATGACTGAAGATGACATTTCACAATAGTAAAGTCACCTTTGACCTCATACTATATAATTTGAATCTCAATAGATCTTCTTGGTATGGTCATACACACTCAGTTTTACTCTCTTAGAGTATTTAAGAAGAATGCTGAATACCTATTCACTGGTGGATAGGTATTGGACATACAGCCCAATAATGCTGCTTCCATAACCAGTATCTAATATATGGGTACATATCAAATCTGGGAAGACAAAAGTCCAACATAATCCACACCAAATTCAAGAAATTCTTTCATCAATTTTTTTTTTCTTTTAAAAATAAGGATTACAACCAGGACTGGCTGACCGGCAGAAGCTCGGTGGTCTAGTGGAGATGACGCCTGTCCGGAGATCAGGAGGCCATAGGTTCGAATCCTGCTCGAATATGTATGCCTATGATTTCTGTCATGGCTACTACTAAAACACTAATCAATTCAGTGCTTGTTTACACTGATGTGGGGTGTTTTCGTCCATCAGTTGCAATAAAATAATCCACACCATTTTACCAATTGCTGTTATGACCCAGTGTGAGTGTATATCGATGTAATAGTCTGGCCAGTAGAATGGACTGATCCCATATATTAGGATTTGGGCCAGTTTGCTGAGCATTTGACTTGACACTGTCTAGCAAGTTAGCAAGCTAGCACTGATTACAAATCCATGCCTCCTCTCCCCTACATAACGTAATGCCACACCCCCTCACCCCTAGCACATGCAGCCCCCTTCCTGAAACTGTTTGACTGTACCTGTATTTTCTAGCTCAGCAGGAAATTCAAGCTTGAATTCCACAGGTGCTAGGAGTTCAGCACCTCCAATTTCCCTGGATCCTACAATGCTACTTCCATCCTCTGAACCAGCCGTTGGCTTTGGAGCAGGTCCCGCTTTGGTGGTAAATGCAAAACAAAATAAGAACAAATACATGGTGTATCTCAGGGGTGAAATAAGATTACCTGGTAATGAGATTTCACCTTACACTGAAATTTTGTCTGAACTAAATGTTGTACAAAGTATTAAAGAAACAATGGGTCAGAAAAATCAGAGTGAAATACAAGCACAAAGTTCAGCTGCTAAATCATATCAAAGCAAATGATCATCTTTCTTTCCTAGTTGCTCAAATTTTCCTTTATTATTTGCTCCGTTATTATCACGGATACTTTTCCAATTTTTACTTGACAAAACAATGAAGTAAACGTTGAATTATCACGTGTGTGTTGTTAATGAGATTCTAAAGCATTGTCTTTTCTGTGCGAAATCTCTGAAGAGTTTTTTTTTTTTCTCTCCAATATCTTCTCTTCAATGTCACACTCATAAAATCAAACTTCTTTGCAAATGTTGCGTGATGAGCACTAAGCCAATCATATTATTGTTCATGCCATATATTTTGTGAGGTTTTTATTTTCAAAATTTTGCAGGCTGTGTGCTTTTCGTGAGTTAAAAGCATGCAAAAGCTTTAACTCTGATCTTGACATAAATGAGACATGTAGCCATTTCATGTCATTTTGTGTTCATTGTGCATTAGTGGAAAATTGAACAAAAAAAAAAAAAGGGATTCCATCAACTCTACAATAGTAAATTCAACCACTCGTGAAATTGTCGGGAAGTCCCAAATCATGAAAAATTAGACTTGCTATAGCGTAAACAGCAGCAAGAATTTTTTCTAAGTGTGGCGTTATGCATACAACGGACAATGCTGGTATTTTTACCTTCATGACCTCCTTCTGCTCCATCCTCAGCTCTACCGGTTCTGCTTCGACGACCAGTAGAGGCACTCCCCTGGTTGTTATTCCCACTCTTATTTTTTCGAGACCTCTTTTTAGGCATCTTGCCTAAAAAATATAGTCTTCACATTCATATAGACCTATGCATTCATGGATGTATATCTACACAAAGCTGAAATTGTTTGCTTTTCTGTTTTAAGTTCTTGAACGTTGGTACATTGTAAAAGCTCAGTTGACATGATGCCTGTGGTCAGATGGAAGACTCCAGCGGTCGGTTACTGCTCTTTCTTCCTGTATGATATCAGGAGTAAAATGTTGTGGATGTTGATTAGGCCTACTGGACACTGATTCCTAAACTATGGCATGCTGAATGTCATGATACAAACACATAGAGCAACGCTCGAATCTATGCAAGTAGCTTAATCATTTTTGTCTAGAATAAAATTCTGTGTTCCATGACAAAATTCATCCTGGAGAAAATATTACTTTAAATTACAGTACTGATGCAAATGATAGCTTTGTGGAATATATGTATCCAAACAACATTTTCTGAATATATATTGCAATTTATGTTTTCATACTTGCAAGTATGAAAACATAAATTACAAACATGTTTGTATGCTACCATTTCGTCTTCAATTGAAGTGCATTGGCTGTATACACCTTGTACATTTATCTTTCAGAGCCAACATAATAATTCGATACTATCTTAGAACAAACCAAACAAGAATTCTAATGTTAAAGCTAAATATATCATGCATGTTCCTTCCGAACTAAGGTCCAAATAAGGCCCAAATCTACTTTTAAACAAAACAAGCATAAAATTTAAAATTACTACTGGTATGTGGTTGAATGTCTTCCTTTCACAGAACAACAAAATTGTGCTGCATCCACATTTTAAAACTCTTAAACAGTAAAATTATTGAACACAATTAGATACAATCATGATTAAGTTACAACAGATGCACAGTAAAAGTTCTCTCAAAATTGGACATGAAAAGAAAAGGTCATGGAATTTAAGTAACGGTAGCACATTTTCACTGCACAGTAATCTTGCTCACAATCTCACATGCAAATTCCAAGCATTTCAGGTGATCACCTGATATATCTCTTTCATTTGATTTTGCACACACAAAAAAGTCCTTGACGATTTACATCATACACATATCTTAGTGAACTGTATGCTATTAAGTCATATTTGCTTTGCTACATATTGTTAAACAAAAACATAAATGCTTTCAAAAGCACAACAAAGAATGGTACATGCGACTGCCAAGCTCAAAACCAACAAAAAGTCACAGATTATAATTCTCTGTATTAAACAGACTCTAAATTTTTTAGTTTGTCTAGATCCCTAACCTGAAGAGTAATCATTTATCTGCCTACTGTCAAAATTTGATGGCTTATTAAATGTAGAACAAAACTGAAATGGAAATATTAGCAGCTAGTTTTCCTGGAACATATTCTTTCCAGACAAGCACCGCTTTTGCTGGGTCTTCATTGATCCGTACATTATACAGTTTCTGAACAGCAAGCCCGAGTGAACTTAATCTTTAATCCTCTTTTCTCCCTTTTCTATGAAACGTACAGCACGTACCTTTTAACTTTTTCATTCAGTCAATTTATGAATGGGTTAGAATGGTCAAATTTCAACAAATTAACGTTAGACTCTGTATTTCTATCAGGGTCTATAGAAGTAAGAACTTGAGGGGTCTGGGAAATGCATGTTACTATTGTTAGCAATTAGTCCATCCTCAACAGGTTAAGATTTGTGTTCACATCAATGGGATATTCTTGAGGAAATTAAATCATCTTATCTCATTCCGACATCCGTATGTTGCTGACATTTTGCTGTTTATTTAACCCGTTGAGGACGAGTTCAGAGTGTACTCAGGCAAGCGCACTAAACTGTTACGTATTACGACTATGGCATTGGGTAATGTGTTCTCACGTGAGAGGGGCAGACACCTCACTGACCTCGGCGACACCTCTTGAATATCCTGCTTACAACTTTCCAACTCGAGCACATCATTTTCACCATGTTCACTTGGGGTAATATTATTAGGCCAGGCAGGGTTAACTTCTGATAGGCCTTGCCTTGTAACGTTAGTACTTCTCATTTATAATGATGACATTTGCTGGGTCAGTTTTTCGCTTCCCTCCAATGTCATCATTATAAATGAGAAGTTTTTCGCGGAATTAGACAGACTTGTCGGTCAAGTACTGGGGCACCTCACACGTCGCTCGGTCCCGAATCACGAAGACTCCATCGCTAAATCAGAATACTAAATCAGAATCTTGTTGATCAATAAACCTACAATATACGGTGACTTCATTGTTTCCTCTCGAGATTGGTTTCACCACCAAACAGCGGGAGGGACTTTGCTTACCTGTACCTGGCAGCAATAATATTTTCTGACAGTTCTTGTCTTTCCCCGGCCAGCGCCATCGGCCGATGGAGTCACATTAATTTTACCGGTACGTACATGATGTGAATAGCTAAATGTGTCACGTCTACGTACCTGCACATTGCACGTTTGCTGCATGCTCGCTCAATCTCTCATAAGCAAAGAGAGTTAGCGCACGCACATACGCAGGGCGCTCACAAGCCTCTTGGTGTTGACTTGAGAGGCTCTCGATTGTGATCAATCCTAAAAATGCGCGCTCGCTGTTCAAGGTGTGGACCCGGGGAAAAACAATATGTTTTTCAGTGGGGAAAACCCGGAATATACCTTGATCCATCCATGCCCATGGGGTACTATGAGTTCACTAACAAAAACAAAATAGGACGGTCTACAAGAATGCTAAGATACAGATTGAAAACAATGTAAATTGGCAATCAGCATGACAAAATCTAAACTCATTTTACGATACACTTAAAAAAAAAAAATGGTTAATGTACTTGTACCAGTAAACTTACAAGTACGTGTTCGTATTACTATGCATGCATGATATCCATATCGATTGAAAAAATACATATTTCCAAAAAGGTTACAGGCACGCGCCCACACGGTTTGTTGATCACTGAAACACGAACTTATAAAATAAACCTCCTGACACCATACCAAAGACTTTAATTCTATGATAAAGTTTCCCCAAAATATTTTCAGTGGTCATATTAAAAAAAAATGAAAAGGTCATTTGACTGTCTTTCTGCTCCGCTTATAATTATAACATGATTAATCATCTATCAAAATATTGAGCAATCTAATTTCCTTAGACAATTCTGCCATCTTCACCAATGTCTTTCATTGCAATACGTTTCTATGTTTGTAGAAGCGCCTGTAAACGAGTATTTTCAAAAAGCTGTCATGAATCAAATAATGGAATTCGCCACCAATACCTAAAGAACATTATTATTTTCACAAATTATTTCACTTCCTGAGATGTGTGAGTCTGCCGTCCCGTTGGCACAGGTACTGTATAGTATTCAAACTCCTAAAGCGACGGGGGGGGGGGGGGTGTATTAGTAGGACTCGATTGAATCAAATAACTCTCAAATTCAAGCTCATATCTAAGTATTGCATAAACTCTATACTGTGTGTTGAATTACTCCATCATCATGCCAGTCTTGTTGTCATGGAAAAATAATTACACTTTTATAGAATTTAGCCGCATTTTGAAGACACCATATGCCTCTGGTAATTTCGTTTAACATACAATGTACATTACAAAGAAAATACAAAGTTTGAAGAAAATCGAACACTAAACTGGTCGAAATGTTTATTCTCTAATCTTTTTTTTATATTATTAGATCATGTGCCACCCGTTTACAAGGGAACCCTTTAACAGTTCATATTTTGAGATATCATGTTACGGCAGTACAACGATTCTACAAGAAGGGGAAAAAAGAAATTCGCAAAACGGTCGTATTGGACATTAAACTTGACCTGGAGCACGCGACTACTTGATCTCCTCAGGATGCGTCGAGAATATCATACTTTGCCTTCACATAGCATCAGAAACCAGCCTATGTACTCAGGGAACGTTCACTTTTTATGACAGATTTTAAATTTGAGAGATTTTCCCCCATTTTCATAGTGTTGATTCATTGTGATATCGCAAATTATTAAGTTCAACATCATATTCTTAACTCATTCGAAAGTTAATGTTGAAACAAACAAAGTTTTTTTTTTTTTTATCGAAGATATATCATATTCTAGTTTCTTTAGATATTGGAGACGCATTGTATATAAAATAATGCTTATTTGTTGTAAACGACTTATCTGTTGCAAACGATACCAAGAACTTTTCAACATGATTTAGTATTATTCTTTTTCTTTTAAAGGAAGATTATAAAAGATAATATTTTCAGCAACTCTAAGGAATTACATAACGTTTGTTGAGACCTATGTTAAAACAGGTTTCTAACACAAGAAATGTTGGTGAGAAAATGAGAAATCTCTTACGAAATATTGAATAGCATGTTTTGTAATCCAAGAGAAATTCAATGCTTATTTTGACGAAATTTGGTTTGAAATTGCTGAAATATCCAAAACAGAGAGATCCGAATAAAAGATGGGACCCAACTTTTGTTTACTATCACTTTATTCTACTTTGTTTTTGGATAGCTCAGTCATTCCAAAACCGATTAATAATAAACTTTGAATTGCTATTTACTCATGGTATATCTCGCCAAATCCTCATTTCCACCAATATTACACCATCCCCTTTAATCACAATGAAAACATACTGAGTAGGCCTACATTGTTAACAGAATTAGCTGGCATATGGAGCGGAATTACACTAACTTGGCGTACGTGTATAAGGCCAGTATCTGTTTTTAAAGATTAGGCCTAGATGTCTTCAGCCAGCATAGCGTTTAGATATAGAATACAGTATTGGGCTCACACCTGTAAATAAAATGGACTGTCCCAGACCCCTTCACAAATTCGTACCAAAGATACCAAAATAAATGAAGAAAAAAAAATAATTAAAAATCAATGATGTAGTTTGGCAAAAAAACTGAATAGCTGTAGATATTGAGTATGAATTCCTCTACAAACTGCATTTTGGTTAGAAGATGAAAGCTTTTCTGATGAAATTTGAGGGGACTATATTTCATTGGGTATACGTGTACGGAAAATAGGTGATTTTTTGAGTGACAAGAACACGTAGTCTGGCTTTGCGAACCCTTGGACAGAATTTGAGCAGAAGAACCTACCCTGGAAATTTGATGGATGAAAGGGTATATCTCACTTATCCAGGTTAGTGAAGCTGAAACACCTCATTTCTCCCAGCTATTTTAGAGAATTTTTTGAAATTAGAATTTTAACACACGTCTCTATCATATGGGGGATTATTCACCCGTGTGAGCCCTATAGAGAATGCACGCAATGCACACAAGTCTATGGGAAGTATTCATCCCATACAAGCTGTGCTGGTTTATGTTGATCTTGTATTGTGTCAGATCAGTCTCTTCCTCCCTCCCCCTTCTGCTTCCTACCCCCCCCCCCCCCCAACTCTGCTTGGCTACAATATTTTTTTTTTCTTATTATTTTGTTATGGTACTACAGTATAGATCTTTGTACATAGCAGTCATCAGTATCACACAACTTTGAATGACTGTGTTATTTTAATGTATTTCTTTGTTTTGGCTACCACTGAAACAGCTCAAAATACATAAAGTTAGTCTGTTTGACAAAACAAAGTCTTTTAAAGTACTTTGTTTAGGCAATAAGGTGATGATGACACTCCCATAATCAAGGATAACTGCCTGCATCTATGTATTCATCTTATGAAGAACTGATCAACACTGCAAGATTTATCTTTGAAAAAAAGCCCAAAGGGCATGGTTTTTAAAAGTGTCCCTTTGAGAAGCTTTAAAACCCTTGAATGTGTACTTTCTCATATGATGTAGGGGCAAATATCATCAAAAACACATTTATGATGTTAAAAAGTCAAATAAGAAATAAATGACCTCCACTATAGTGCTCGTCATTGTTTTACGATGCATAGCGCCACCTGTGGCCAGTGTTCAGAAACCCGTGTGTCCAATATTGCATTCAGACTTCGGCGATTAGGCGATCTCACTCATCTTTTCTTGTCTAAAAATAATTGTCAATTTCATAACTGAAAATGCGATATTTTTGCTCCTAACGGGGAGAAAATTATAATATATACATTATTATATGTATACACTAATATCTATTATGACTAAATTTACTATATAGAAGGTAGCCTCGCCTCCTTCACTGTGCACCCCCCCCCGAATTATATACTTTTAGTAAAATAATCAGTTTTCATAAGTTATGATCAAAGTCCTCCGCAATGAATTTTTTTTTAATTCCCTAGAAATTTGATTTAGAATGTTCTATAAACGCGACTCTTATACTCTGTTTTTACAAAAAGTCCCTTTTTGTAACCTCCCACAGCTTCCCCCGCTCGGTCGCTTCGCTCCTTCGCCGAGGATCTCACTCCGTCACATAATGTATCCCCGTATGTTATAATCATAGTCCTTCGCACTGATTTTTTTTTTCATTATGTTTAATCCCCCTAGAAATTTGCTTTTAAATCTCTATAAACGCAATTTTTGTACTCTGTTTTTACAAAAACTACTTACCGTGGGAGGATATCACATCGTCAATTTAATGTGCCCCCGTCGTTATTTTGCCCCCCCCCCCAAAAAAAAAAAAAAAAAATAAAAAAATAAAAAAATAATAATCCAGAATTGTTCAGGCGCGCTTGTGGCTATATAGTGCTAACAGAATGAACCTCAGCTCACGTCTTTCTTCACTCATCCCCTTGAGCATGTTGACTAATAAATGGTTTGTAGAGGCATCTCTATAAAAGTGAGAAAATGTACAGTGCTTATGGATGAAGTTCTTGAGTGAGACTTTTGGGGTGCTTAAAATCATACACTCCAGTATACACATAAAACTAAAAACAAGAACAGAACATAAGGATCATATTTGGTCTGAGACTTAAAGTTGTCCGAATCTTATCGTGTGCTTGTACTATACGGAAATTTCTGAATTTCCAAGTTTAAAATGTCAAATCTTTGTTGTGTGGAGTAAAAGCATGTGTCGAACACCATCATGGCATTTGTGAAATATCAGGCAATCCATTCAAAACTTTTACTACTAGTACAGTCACTGCTGGATGAGAAGACTACCACAGTTTGTGATGTCGCATGCGTAGAACGACATTAGAAAATAATCAGACTCACACAAAGATCCATATGGGGGGGGGGGGGGGCATGCACATTCCCTCGACTTGTTACTGATGTATGTTAAAGGGGAAATCCAGTCCAAAAATAAGTAAGTCTGATAAAAAAGAGTAAAATCTTACGAGTTCAACGATAAAAATTTGATGAAATCCGATGAAAAATAAGGAAGTTACGAAGTTTTTGAGTTTTGCTTATTGCTGCAAAACAGTTCTTGTACAGTGGATATGAATATGCAAATGAGTGAGCTGACCATATAAAAACCTCACAATTTTCCATTGATCGTGTACAAAAAATTGACGGAAATTCCATGTTTCAAACACACACACACACACACACACACACACACGCACAAGTTGTTGGAAATGAAGAGGACTGCTAAAAAGCAGAGCTTGTAGTCTACAGTCCCCTCATTTTCTTTATCATTCTTACACGCATGTGACATTCTACAAGTTGTAATAGACTTACATGTATATAATTGTTTCCCATGCAATGATAGTGGCACTGAAACTTCAAAAATCGGCATTTCGTAAGATGGAGTACAGATTGTCTTCTTATTTTAATATCGTTGTCGATAATCATTTTGGTTTTGGTTAAAGAATTTTCACAATTGTTATATGTATAACTTTTTCGTAATTCTTCAAGATATTTTAAACCATTAAAATCTGTAGTTTATTTCTAAAAAGTGGCAAATATCAGGGCCGGCGGAGCATTTTCAAAAGTGTGTGTGTGGGGTGGGGTGGGGGCACTTCAGGGTTTCATGAGCTAATTAAAGTGGGGCCCAAAGTGGTGACACTTTATTTATTCCTTTGTATGGTGCAAAAAAAAAAAGTGCCCCCCCCCCCCCGGTTCCGCCGGCCATGAATATGGCTTGTGTAAATTGCATCTTTTTCATATGAACGCCTGTGAATTCAACTGATACTCTTTATTAATGAAAGTCATTAGAGTCAATATGATTAATCTGCACAAATTGAACAAAAAGACTTTTTGTTCAATTTGTGCAGATTAATCATATTGACTCTAATGACTTTCATTAATAAAGAGTATCAGTTGAATTCACAGGCGTTCATTAGGCCTACGACATATACTCTTTCAGGATTCGCTGGGCTATGGTAAGGGATAAAAGCATTTTTGAAACTGAATCACTTTCGTCATATGATTCATCATCGGAATAGAAATCTTGTCCCCGCCCAAACAAGGGCGTGTCTCTCTAGATGACACCTGTGTCGCACGCTTTGGGTTTCTATCTTTGATGTCAAAGAATGCAATAAAATTGCTATGGGTTGCAATGGCATTCTACCTCCCGGATTTTACATTGCCACTTGTTTATGTTACTTTTAGCTGGAGACACAGAACTCATGTGTGATTGTACCTATTGTGCAGTTGTGTTCCGGCAAACTATTTCGCACGACCACGCTCTAATGAACTTTGGCGAAAGAGTTGAAACAGGTGGCTGTCTGAACAATTGTCCAATCATGAGCGTTGTTTGACGTGCGCTATCCAATGGCGTACCGCGGCAGTTTTGCTCCATTCCCATCGCTCAGATCAGACGTTACCAACCAATATGGCGCCCGAGTAACGGGAAGCTACCCGTAATGGAGAAGTTGGCGTACTCGTAAATTCTGTTACCCCATGATCAATCGCTGTCTGCTGATAGCAGCCTTCATGTTAAACTTCTACGTTAGGAAGGTAAGACAACTAACGCTTCTTGTCCTTGCATGTACCGGTAAGGTTGAAACTGAATTTTTATTTCGTAGAAAGTGGGATTTATTTGTTGGTGCAATGCTTCGTTGTTCATTTCAGTGCGATGAGCAATAGCAGTCAGTAACTCCACCCGGGTCCCCCGTGTCGCTCCCGTTCCCGTCCGTCGGCCGTCCCGCTCGCTGCGGCCTGGGTAGGCCTTGCGTAGCAGATCTGTTCGATACAAAAGGACAAGGCCCCTCGCCTTCTCCCTCGAAATCTTCTTGCTCACTCTTCACTCTTTTTTTTTTTTTTCACTTGTAGATAACTAGATCTAGCCTACTTCCTACAGCCTAGGCCCAGGACTTTTGCAGAGCCTGGACCATGGCATGAATTTTAATGTTTATTTTAATTTCTATTATTATTAGGCCTATTATTTTTTTTTTTTACAGTAAAAGAATGTTGCTTGCATTTGTCGCCGAGACTAGACTTCCGCCCGTACGCTACTTACATGTATGTGAATCATGAGTCAACAATGGTCAACAAGCAATCTAAGCCCAGGATATGAATCTGGTATTTTTTGCCTTGAGTGAAATGAAATTCAATAAGGTAAAACTGGGGCCCTGGGGGATATTGATTTTTCTAAGATTCACAGTAGACCCCCGAAAGTTGCAATGCTAACATTTAAAAGTGGCCGATGAGTAGTTTGTAGATGATGGCGGATATTGATGGTTCAACTAAAAACTATATGCTACAGTCCATAGTCCCGTAAATAGTCATAGAATAGATTTAATGCATATCTACTAATGTTTTTAGATCTTCGTGCTACTATTTTACAGCTTAGTACACCCATGTGAAGTTGGCTACTTATTCAGTTACTTATTCAGTTCCTTATTCGGAGTGTGAAGTTAGCTCCTTATTCAGCTCCTTATTCGGAATGTGAAGTTGGCTACTTATTCAGTTACTTATTCAGTTCCTTATTCGGAATGTGAAGTTGGCTCCTTATTCACCTGCAATGTACAATCAGTTTGTCGATGGTAATTTATACAAATAAAACGTTAGACGGTCCCGGTGTAACTGCACTCCGCGCTATCGATCGCCGGTATGACATCGACATATCGCCCAGCAATAATACAGCATACATAACACTCGTACGAGATCACATCTGTATTGGATATCTATTGTAGCGCGCTAAAAACTATGGTGGCTCTGAAGAGACATCGTTTTCACGGCGTGTTCTCGATCAATTCAGTTGCAAAGCTTTTAACAGCTCCACCAGTTTAATTTTTCTAACTCTATTTTTCTAAAGTTAAAAAAGAAAGGGAATCAAATGGAATGTCATACTAAACATCATCTTTATGTAGGAATGTAAGATATTATTCATTTATACATATATTTCCTCCAATAGTAAACCATAGCCCTGATTGTAACTTTAACTGTAAGGCCCCTACGGCCTGGGCCACTATGTGAGTGGTCAGGTCAGGTTGCTGACATATTAAGCTACATATTCATTCCCACCAAAATGTGGCTCAGGCCGTTTCATTATTTCTTATGAATAAATGAAATACATGGATATGTTGCATTATATATATATAATATTTGTACATGAAAAGCAGATACACTTTCCCTTTAACTGTCAGGCCCCTACGACCTGGGCCACTATGTGAGTGGTCAGGTCAGGTTGCTGACATCCTAAGCTACATATTCATACCCACCCCAATGTGGCCCAGGCCGTTTCAATATTTCTTATGAATTAATGAAATACATGGATATGTAGCATTGTATATATATGACATTTCTACATGACAAGTACATACACTGTCCCTTTAACTGTCAGGCCCCTACGGCCTGGGCCACTACATGAGTGGTCAGGTCAGGTTGCTAACATCCTAAGCTACATATTCCTACCCACCCCAAAGTGGCCCAGGCCGTTTCACTATTTCTTATAAATAAAAGAAGTACGTGAATATGTAGCAATATAGATATTACATTTTGTACATGACAAGCACATACACTGTCCCTTTAACTGTCAGGCCCCTACGGCCTGGGCCACTATGTGAGTGGTCAGGTCAGGTTGCTGGCATCCTAAGCTACATATTCATACCCACCAAAATGTGGCCCAGGCCGTTTCAATATTTCTTATGAATTTATGAAATACATGGATATGCAGCATTGTATATTTATGACATTTCTACATGACAAGTACATACACTGTCCCTTTAACTGTCAGGCCACTACGGCCTGGGCCACTATGTGAGTGGTCAGGTCAGGTTCCTGACATCCTAAGCTACATATTAATACCCACCCCGATGTGGCCCAGGCCGTTTCAATATTTCTTATGAATTAATGAAATACATGGATATGTTGCATTGTATACATATGGCATTTGGACATGACAAAGACATACACTGTCCCTTTAACTGTCAGGCCCCTACGGCCTGGGCCACTCTGTGTGTGGTCAGGTCAGGTTGCTGACATCCTAAGCTACATATTCATACCCACCCCAATGTGGCCCAGGCCGTTTCAATATTTCTTATGAATTAATGAAATATATGGATATGTAGCACTGTATATATATGACATTTCTTCATGACAAGTACAAACACTGTCCCTTTAACTGTCAGGCCACTACGGCCTGGGCCACTATGTGAGTGGTCAGGTCAGGTTGCTGACATCCTAAGCTACATATTCATACCCACCCCAATGTGGCCCAGGCCGTTTCAATATTTCTTATGAATTAATGAAATACATGGATATGTAGCATTGTATATATATGACATTTCTACATGACAAGTACATACACTGTCCCTTTAACTGTCAGGCCCCTACGGCCTGGGCCACTACATGAGTGGTCAGGTCAGGTTGCTAACATCCTAAGCTACATATTCATACCCACCCCAAAGTGGCCCAGGCCGTTTCACTATTTCTTATAAATAAAAGAAGTACGTGAATATGTAGCAATATAGATATTACATTTTGTACATGACAAGCACATACACTGTCCCTTTAACTGTCAGGCCCCTACGGCCTGGGCCACTATGTGAGTGGTCAGGTCAGGTTGCTGGCATCCTAAGCTACATATTCATACCCACCCCAATGTGGCCCAGGCCGTTTCAATATTTCTTATGAATTTATGAAATACATGGATATGCAGCATTGTATATTTATGACATTTCTACATGACAAGTACATACACTGTCCCTTTAACTGTCAGGCCACTACGGCCTGGGCCACTATGTGAGTGGTCAGGTCAGGTTCCTGACATCCTAAGCTACATATTAATACCCACCCCGATGTGGCCCAGGCCGTTTCAATATTTCTTATGAATTAATGAAATACATGGATATGTTGCATTGTATACATATGGCATTTGGACATGACAAAGACATACACTGTCCCTTTAACTGTCAGGCCCCTACGGCCTGGGCCACTCTGTGTGTGGTCAGGTCAGGTTGCTGACATCCTAAGCTACATATTCATACCCACCCCAATGTGGCCCAGGCCGTTTCAATATTTCTTATGAATTAATGAAATATATGGATATGTAGCACTGTATATATATGACATTTCTTCATGACAAGTACAAACACTGTCCCTTTAACTGTCAGGCCACTACGGCCTGGGCCACTATGTGAGTGGTCAGGTCAGGTTGCTGACATCCTAAGCTACATATTCATACCCACCCCAATGTGGCCCAGGCCGTTTCAATATTTCTTATTAATAAAAGAAATACATGAATATGTTATATTATATATATGACATTTGATATTTTCCAAGCACATACACTGTCTCTTTAACTGTCAGGCCACTACGGCCTGGGCCACTATGTGAGTGGTCAGGTCAGGTTGCTGACATCCTAAGCTACATATTCATACCCATCAAAATGTGGCCCAGGCCGTTTCAATATTTCTTCTGAATAAATTAAATACATTGATATGTAGCATTTTATAAATATGGCATTTGTACATGACAAAGACATACACTGTCCCTTTAACTGTCAGGCCCCTACGGCCTGGGCCGCTATGTGAGTGGTCAGGTAAGGTTGCTGACATCCTAAGCTACATATTCATACCCACCAAAATGTGGCCCAGGCCGTTTCACTATTTCTTATGAATAAATAAAATACATAGATATGTAGCATTGCATATATATCATATTTGTACATGACAAGCAGATACACTTTCCCTTTAACTGTCAGGCCCCTACGGCCTGGGCCACTATGTGAGTCGTCACGTAAGGTTACTGACATCCTAAGCTACATATTCATACCCACCAAAATGTGGCCCAGGCCGTTTCACTATTTCTTATGAATAAATGAAATACATGAATATGTAGCATTGTATTTATATCATATTTGTACATGACAAGCACATACACTTTCCCTTTAACTGTCAGGCCCCTACGGCCTGGGCCACTATGTGAGTGGTCAGGTAAGTTTGCTGACATCCTAAGCTACATATTCATACCCACCAAAATGTGGCCCAGGCCGTTTCACTATTTCTTATGAATAAATGAAATACATGGATATGTAGCATTGTATATATATATCATATTTGTAAATGACAAGCACATACACTATCCCTTTAACTGTCAGGCCCCTACGGCCTGGGCCACTATGTGAGTGGTCAGGTCAGGTTGCTGACATCCTAAGCTACATATTCATACCCACCAAAATGTGGCCCAGGCCGTTTCACTATTTCTTATGAATAAATGAAATACATAGATATGTAGCATTGCATATATATCATATTTGTACATGACAAGCAGATACACTTTCCCTTTAACTGTCAGGCCCCTACGGCCTGGGCCACTATGTGAGTGGTCAGGTCAGGTTGCTGACATCCTAAGCTACATATTCATACCCACCCCAATGTGGCCCAGGCCGTTTCAATATTTCTTATTAATAAAAGAAATACATGAATATGTTATATTATATATATGACATTTGAAATTTTCAAGCACATACACTGTCTCTTTAACTGTCAGGCCACTACGGCCTGGGCCACTATGTGAGTGGTCAATTCAGGTTGCTGACATCCTAAGCTACATATTCATACCCACCAAAATGTGGCCCAGGCCGTTTCAATATTTCTTCTGAATAAATTAAATACATGGATATGTAGCATCTTATAAATATGGCATTTGTACATGACAAAGACATACACTGTCCCTTTAACTGTCAGGCCCCTACGGCCTGGGACACTATGTGAGTGGTCAGGTCAGGTTGCTGACATATTAAGCTACATATTCATTCCCACAAAAATGTGGCTCAGGCCGTTTCATTATTTCTTATGAATAAATGAAATACATGGATATGTTGCATTATATATATATAATATTTGTACATGAAAAGCAGATACACTTTCCCTTTAACTGTCAGGCCCCTACGGCCTGGGCCACTATGTGAGTGGTCAGGTCAGGTTGCTGACATCCTAAGCTACATATTCATACCCACCCCAATGTGGCCCAGGCCGTTTCAATATTTCTTATGAATTAATGAAATACATGGATATGTAGCATTGTATATATATGACATTTCTACATGACAAGTACATACACTGTCCCTTTAACTGTCAGGCCCCTACGGCCTGGGCCACTACATGAGTGGTCAGGTCAGGTTGCTAACATCCTAAGCTACATATTCATACCCACCCCAAAGTGGCCCAGGCCGTTTCACTATTTCTTATAAATAAAAGAAGTACGTGAATATGTAGCAATATAGATATTACATTTTGTACATGACAAGCACATACACTGTCCCTTTAACTGTCAGGCCCCTACGGCCTGGGCCACTATGTGAGTGGTCAGGTCAGGTTGCTGGCATCCTAAGCTACATATTCATACCCACCAAAATGTGGCCCAGGCCGTTTCAATATTTCTTATGAATTTATGAAATACATGGATATGCAGCATTGTATATTTATGACATTTCTACATGACAAGTACATACACTGTCCCTTTAACTGTCAGGCCACTACGGCCTGGGCCACTATGTGAGTGGTCAGGTCAGGTTCCTGACATCCTAAGCTACATATTAATACCCACCCCGATGTGGCCCAGGCCGTTTCAATATTTCTTATGAATTAATGAAATACATGGATATGTTGCATTGTATACATATGGCATTTGGACATGACAAAGACATACACTGTCCCTTTAACTGTCAGGCCCCTACGGCCTGGGCCACTCTGTGTGTGGTCAGGTCAGGTTGCTGACATCCTAAGCTACATATTCATACCCACCCCAATGTGGCCCAGGCCGTTTCAATATTTCTTATGAATTAATGAAATATATGGATATGTAGCACTGTATATATATGACATTTCTTCATGACAAGTACAAACACTGTCCCTTTAACTGTCAGGCCACTACGGCCTGGGCCACTATGTGAGTGGTCAGGTCAGGTTGCTGACATCCTAAGCTACATATTCATACCCACCCCAATGTGGCCCAGGCCGTTTCAATATTTCTTATGAATTAATGAAATACATGGATATGTAGCATTGTATATATATGACATTTCTACATGACAAGTACATACACTGTCCCTTTAACTGTCAGGCCCCTACGGCCTGGGCCACTACATGAGTGGTCAGGTCAGGTTGCTAACATCCTAAGCTACATATTCATACCCACCCCAAAGTGGCCCAGGCCGTTTCACTATTTCTTATAAATAAAAGAAGTACGTGAATATGTAGCAATATAGATATTACATTTTGTACATGACAAGCACATACACTGTCCCTTTAACTGTCAGGCCCCTACGGCCTGGGCCACTATGTGAGTGGTCAGGTCAGGTTGCTGGCATCCTAAGCTACATATTCATACCCACCAAAATGTGGCCCAGGCCGTTTCAATATTTCTTCTGAATAAATTAAATACATGGATATGTAGCATCTTATAAATATGGCATTTGTACATGACAAAGACATACACTGTCCCTTTAACTGTCAGGCCCCTACGGCCTGGGACACTATGTGAGTGGTCAGGTAAGGTTGCTGACATCCTAAGCTACATATTCATACCCACCAAAATGTGGCCCAGGCCGTTTCACTATTTCTTATGAATAAATAAAATACATAGATATGTAGCATTGCATATATATCATATTTGTACATGACAAGCAGATACACTTTCCCTTTAACTGTCAGGCCCCTACGGCCTGGGCCACTATGTGAGTCGTCACGTAAGGTTACTGACATCCTAAGCTACATATTCATACCCACCAAAATGTGGCCCAGGCCGTTTCACTATTTCTTATGAATAAATGAAATACATGAATATGTAGCATTGTATTTATATCATATTTGTACATGACAAGCACATACACTTTCCCTTTAACTGTCAGGCCCCTACGGCCTGGGCCACTATGTGAGTGGTCAGGTAAGTTTGCTGACATCCTAAGCTACATATTCATACCCACCAAAATGTGGCCCAGGCCGTTTCACTATTTCTTATGAATAAATGAAATACATGGATATGTAGCATTGTATATATATCATATTTGTAAATGACAAGCACATACACTATCCCTTTAACTGTCAGGCCCCTACGGCCTGGGCCACTATGTGAGTGGTCAGGTCAGGTTGCTGACATCCTAAGCTACATATTCATACCCACCAAAATGTGGCCCAGGCCGTTTCACTATTTCTTATGAATAAATGAAATACATAGATATGTAGCATTGCATATATATCATATTTGTACATGACAAGCAGATACACTTTCCCTTTAACTGTCAGGCCCCTACGGCCTGGGCCACTATGTGAGTGGTCAGGTCAGGTTGCTGACATCCTAAGCTACATATTCATACCCACCCCAATGTGGCCCAGGCCGTTTCAATATTTCTTATTAATAAAAGAAATACATGAATATGTTATATTATATATATGACATTTGAAATTTTCAAGCACATACACTGTCTCTTTAACTGTCAGGCCACTACGGCCTGGGCCACTATGTGAGTGGTCAATTCAGGTTGCTGACATCCTAAGCTACATATTCATACCCACCAAAATGTGGCCCAGGCCGTTTCAATATTTCTTCTGAATAAATTAAATACATGGATATGTAGCATCTTATAAATATGGCATTTGTACATGACAAAGACATACACTGTCCCTTTAACTGTCAGGCCCCTACGGCCTGGGACACTATGTGAGTGGTCAGGTCAGGTTGCTGACATATTAAGCTACATATTCATTCCCACCAAAATGTGGCTCAGGCCGTTTCATTATTTCTTATGAATAAATGAAATACATGGATATGTTGCATTATATATATATAATATTTGTACATGAAAAGCAGATACACTTTCCCTTTAACTGTCAGGCCCCTACGGCCTGGGCCACTATGTGAGTGGTCAGGTCAGGTTGCTGACATCCTAAGCTACATATTCATACCCACCCCAATGTGGCCCAGGCCGTTTCAATATTTCTTATGAATTAATGAAATACATGGATATGTAGCATTGTATATATATGACATTTCTACATGACAAGTACATACACTGTCCCTTTATTTGTCAGGCCCCTACGGCCTGGGCCACTACATGAGTGGTCAGGTCAGGTTGCTAATATCCTAAGCTACATATTCCTACCCACCCCAAAGTGGCCCAGGCCGTTTCACTATTTCTTATAAATAAAAGAAGTACGTGAATATGTAGCAATATAGATATTACATTTTGTACATGACAAGCACATACACTGTCCCTTTAACTGTCAGGCCCCTACGGCCTGGGCCACTATGTGAGTGGTCAGGTCAGGTTGCTGGCATCCTAAGCTACATATTCATACCCACCAAAATGTGGCCCAGGCCGTTTCAATATTTCTTATGAATTTATGAAATACATGGATATGCAGCATTGTATATTTATGACATTTCTACATGACAAGTACATACACTGTCCCTTTAACTGTCAGGCCACTACGGCCTGGGCCACTATGTGAGTGGTCAGGTCAGGTTCCTGACATCCTAAGCTACATATTAATACCCACCCCGATGTGGCCCTGGCCGTTTCAATATTTCTTATGAATTAATGAAATACATGGATATGTTGCATTGTATACATATGGCATTTGGACATGACAAAGACATACACTGTCCCTTTAACTGTCAGGCCCCTACGGCCTGGGCCACTCTGTGTGTGGTCAGGTCAGGTTGCTGACATCCTAAGCTACATATTCATACCCACCCCAATGTGGCCCAGGCCGTTTCAATATTTCTTATGAATTAATGAAATATATGGATATGTAGCACTGTATATATATGACATTTCTTCATGACAAGTACAAACACTGTCCCTTTAACTGTCAGGCCACTACGGCCTGGGCCACTATGTGAGTGGTCAGGTCAGGTTGCTGACATCCTAAGCTACATATTCATACCCACCCCAATGTGGCCCAGGCCGTTTCAATATTTCTTATGAATTAATGAAATACATGGATATGTAGCATTGTATATATATGACATTTCTACATGACAAGTACATACACTGTCCCTTTAACTGTCAGGCCCCTACGGCCTGGGCCACTACATGAGTGGTCAGGTCAGGTTGCTAACATCCTAAGCTACATATTCATACCCACCCCAAAGTGGCCCAGGCCGTTTCACTATTTCTTATAAATAAAAGAAGTACGTGAATATGTAGCAATATAGATATTACATTTTGTACATGACAAGCACATACACTGTCCCTTTAACTGTCAGGCCCCTACGGCCTGGGCCACTATGTGAGTGGTCAGGTCAGGTTGCTGGCATCCTAAGCTACATATTCATACCCACCCCAATGTGGCCCAGGCCGTTTCAATATTTCTTATGAATTTATGAAATACATGGATATGCAGCATTGTATATTTATGACATTTCTACATGACAAGTACATACACTGTCCCTTTAACTGTCAGGCCACTACGGCCTGGGCCACTATGTGAGTGGTCAGGTCAGGTTCCTGACATCCTAAGCTACATATTAATACCCACCCCGATGTGGCCCAGGCCGTTTCAATATTTCTTATGAATTAATGAAATACATGGATATGTTGCATTGTATACATATGGCATTTGGACATGACAAAGACATACACTGTCCCTTTAACTGTCAGGCCCCTACGGCCTGGGCCACTCTGTGTGTGGTCAGGTCAGGTTGCTGACATCCTAAGCTACATATTCATACCCACCCCAATGTGGCCCAGGCCGTTTCAATATTTCTTATGAATTAATGAAATATATGGATATGTAGCACTGTATATATATGACATTTCTTCATGACAAGTACAAACACTGTCCCTTTAACTGTCAGGCCACTACGGCCTGGGCCACTATGTGAGTGGTCAGGTCATTTTGCTGACATCCTAAGCTACATATTCATACCCACCCCAATGTGGCCCAGGCCGTTTCAATATTTCTTATTAATAAAAGAAATACATGAATATGTTATATTATATATATGACATTTGATATTTTCCAAGCACATACACTGTCTCTTTAACTGTCAGGCCACTACGGCCTGGGCCACTATGTGAGTGGTCAGGTCAGGTTGCTGACATCCTAAGCTACATATTCATACCCATCAAAATGTGGCCCAGGCCGTTTCAATATTTCTTCTGAATAAATTAAATACATTGATATGTAGCATTTTATAAATATGGCATTTGTACATGACAAAGACATACACTGTCCCTTTAACTGTCAGGCCCCTACGGCCTGGGCCGCTATGTGAGTGGTCAGGTAAGGTTGCTGACATCCTAAGCTACATATTCATACCCACCAAAATGTGGCCCAGGCCGTTTCACTATTTCTTATGAATAAATAAAATACATAGATATGTAGCATTGCATATATATCATATTTGTACATGACAAGCAGATACACTTTCCCTTTAACTGTCAGGCCCCTACGGCCTGGGCCACTATGTGAGTCGTCACGTAAGGTTACTGACATCCTAAGCTACATATTCATACCCACCAAAATGTGGCCCAGGCCGTTTCACTATTTCTTATGAATAAATGAAATACATGAATATGTAGCATTGTATTTATATCATATTTGTACATGACAAGCACATACACTTTCCCTTTAACTGTCGGGCCCCTACGGCCTGGGCCACTATGTGAGTGGTCAGGTAAGTTTGCTGACATCCCAAGCTACATATTCATACCCACCAAAATGTGGCCCAGGCCGTTTCACTATTTCTTACGAATAAATGAAATACATGGATATGTAGCATTGTATATATATCATATTTGTAAATGACAAGCACATACACTATCCCTTTAACTGTCAGGCCCCTACGGCCTGGGCCACTATGTGAGTGGTCAGGTCAGGTTGCTGACATCCTAAGCTACATATTCATACCCACCCCAATGTGGCCCAGGCCGTTTCAATATTTCTTATGAATTAATGAAATACATGGATATTGAGCATTGTATATGACATTTCTACATGACAAGTACACTGTCGCTTTAACTGTCAGGCCCCTACGGCCTGGGCCACTACATGAGTGGTCAGGTCAGGTTGCTGACATCCTAAGCTACATATTCATACCCACTCCAAAGTTTCCCAGGCCGTTTCACTATTTCTTATAAATAAAAGAAGTACGTGAATATGTAGCAATATAGATATTACATTTTGTACATGGCTAGCACATACACTGTCCCTTTAACTGTCAGGCCCCTACGGTCTGGGCCACTATGTGAGTGGTCAGGTCAGATTGCTGGCATCCTAAGCCACATATTTATACCCACCCCAATGTGGCCCAGGCCGTTTCAATATTTCTTATTAATAAAAGAAATACATGATTATCTTATATTATATATATGACATTTGAAATTTCCAAGCACATACACTGTCTCTTTAACTGTCAGGCCACTACGGCCTGGGCCACTATGTGAGTGGTCAGGTCAGGTTGCTGACATCCTAAGCTACATATTCATACCCACCAAAATGTGGCCCAGGCCGTTTCAATATTTCTTCTGAATAAATTAAATACATGGATATGTAGCATTTTATAAATATGGCATTTTGAAAATGACAAAGACATACACTGTCCCTTTAACTGTCAGGCCCCTACGGCCTGGGCCACTATGTGAGTGGTCAGGTCAGGTTGCTGACATCCTAAGCTACATATTCATACCCACCAAAATGTTTCCCAGGCCGTTTCACTAGTTCTTATGAATAAATGAAATACATAGATATGTGGCATTGCATATATATCATATTTGTACATGACAAGCAGATACACTTTCCCTTTAACTGTCAGGCCCCTACGGCCTGGGCCACTATGTGAGTCCTCAGGTAAGGTTGCTGACATCCTAAGCTACATATTCATACTCACCAAAATGTGGCCCAGGCCGTTTCACTATTTCTTATGAATAAATGAAATGCATTGTATTTATATCATATTTGTACATGACAAGCACATACACTTTCCCTTTAACTCTCAGGCCCCTACGGCCTGGGCCACTATGTGAGTGGTCAGGTTAGGTTGCTGACATCCTAAGCTACATATTCATACCCACCAAAATGTGGCCCAGGCCGTTTCACTATTTCTTATGAATAAATGAAATACATGGATATGTAGCATTGTATATATATCATCTTTGTAAATGACAAGCACATACACTATCCCTTTAACTGTCAGGCCCCTACGGCCTGGGCCACTATGTGAGTGGTCAGGTCAGGTTGCTGACATCCTAAGCTACATATTCATACCCACCAAAATGTCTCCCAGGCCGTTTCACTATTTCTTATGAATAAATGAAATACATAGATATGTAGCATTGCATATATATCATATTTGTACATGACAAGCAGATACACTTTCCCTTTAACTGTCAGGCCCCTACGGCCTGGGCCACTATGTGAGTGGTCAGGTCAGGTTGCTGACATCCTAAGCTACATATTCATACCCACCCCAATGTGGCCCAGGCCGTTTCAATATTTCTTATGAATTAATGAAATACATGGATATGTAGCACTGTATATATATGACATTTCTACATGACAAGTACAAACACTGTCCCTTTAACAGTCAGGCCACTACGGCGTGGGCCACTATGTGAGTGGTCAGGTCAGGTTGCTGACATCCTAAGCTACATATTCATACCCACCAAAATGTGGCCCAGGCCGTTTCAATATTTCTTCTGAATAAATTAAATACATGGATATGTAGCATTTTATAAATATGGCATTTGTACATGACAAAGACATACACTGTCCCTTTAACTGTCAGGCCCCTACGGCCTGGGCCACTATGTGAGTGGTCAGGTCAGGTTGCTGACATCCTTAGCTACATATTCATACCCACCCCAATGTGGCCCAGGCCGTTTCAATATTTCTTATGAATTTATGAAATACATGGATATGCAACATTGTATATATATGACATTTCTACATGACAAGTACATACACTGTCCCTTTAACTGCCAGGCCCCTACGGCCTGGGCCACTACATGAGTGGTCAGGTAAGGTTGCTAACATCCTAAGCTACATATTCATACCCACCCCACAGTGGCCCAGGCCGTTTCACTATTTCTTATCAATAAAAGAAGTACGTGAATATATAGCAATATAGATATTACATTTTGTACAAGGCAACCACATACACTGTCCCTTTAACTGTAAGGCCCCTACGGCCTGGGCCACTATGTGAGTGGTCAGGTCAGGTTGCTGACATCCTAAGCTACATATTCATACCCACCAAAATGTGGCCCAGGCCTTTTCAATATTTCTTCTGAATAAATTAAAGACATGGATATGTAGTATTTTATACATATGGCATTTGTACATGACAAAGACATACACTGTCCCTTTAACTGTCAGGCCCCTACGGCCTGGGCCACTATGTGAGTGGTCAGGTCAGGTTGCTGACATCCTAAGCTACATATTCATACCCACCAAAATGTGGAACAGGCCGTTTCAATATTTCTTCTGAATAAATTAAAGACATGGATATGTAGTATTTTATACATATGGCATTTGTACATGACAAAGACATACACTGTCCCTTTAACTGTCAGGCCCCTACGGCCTGGGCCACTATGTGAGTGGTCAGATCAGGTTGCTGACATCCTAAGCTACATATTCATACCCACCCCAATGTGGCCCAGGCCGTTTCAATATTTCTTATTAATAAAAGAAATACATGAATATGTTATATTATATATATGACATTTGAAATTTCCAAGCACATACACTGTCTCTTTAACTGTCAGGCCACTACGGCCTGGGCCACTATGTGAGTGGTCAGGTCAGGTTGCTGACATCCTAAGCTACATATTCATACCCACCAAAATGTGGCCCAGGCCGTTTCAATATTTCTTCTGAATAAATTAAATACATGGATATGAAGCATTTTATAAATATGGCATTTGTACATGACAAAGACATACACTGTCCCTTTAACTGTCAGGCCCCTACGGCCTGGGCCACTATGTGAGTGGTCAGGTCAGGTTGCTGACATCCTAAGCTACATATTCATACCCACCAAAATATGGCCCAGGCCGTTTCACTATTTCTTATGAATAAATGAAATACATAGATATGTAGCATTGCATATATATCATATTTGTACATGACAAGCAGATACACTTTCCCTTTAACTGTCAGGCCCCTACGGCCTGGGCCACTATGTGAGTCGTCAGGTAAGGTTGCTGACATCCTAAGCTACATATTCATACCCACCAAAATGTGGCCCAGGCCGTTTCACTATTTCTTATGAATAAATGAAATACATGGATATGTAGCATTGTATATATATCATATTTGTAAATGACAAGCACATACACTATCCCTTTAACTGTCAGGCCCCTACGGCCTGGGCCACTATGTGAGTGGTCAGGTCAGGTTGCTGACATCCTAAGCTACATATTCATACCCACCAAAATGTGGCCCAGGCCGTTTCACTATTTCTTATGAATAAATGAAATACATAGATATGTAGCATTGCATATATATCATATTTGTACATGACAAGCAGATAAACTTTCCCTTTAACTGTCAGGCCCCTACGGCCTGGGCCACTATGTGAGTGGTCAGGTAAGGTTGCTGACATCCTAAGCTACATATTCATACCCACCAAAATGTGGCCCAGGCCGTTTCAATATTTCTTATGAATTAATGAAATACATGGATATGTAGCACTGTATATATATGACATTTCTACATGACAAGTACAAACACTGTCCCTTTAACAGTCAGGCCACTACGGCCTGGGCCACTATGTGAGTGGTCAGGTCAGGTTGCTGACATCCTAAGCTACATATTCATACCCACCAAAATGTGGCCCAGGCCGTTTCAATATTTCTTCTGAATAAATTAAATACATGGATATGTAGCATTTTATAAATATGGCATTTGTACATGACAAAGACATACACTGTCCCTTTAACTGTCAGGCCCCTACGGCCTGGGCCACTATGTGAGTGGTCAGGTCAGGTTGCTGACATCCTTAGCTACATATTCATACCCACCCCAATGTGGCCCAGGCCGTTTCAATATTTCTTATGAATTTATGAAATACATGGATATGCAGCATTGTATATATATGACATTTCTACATGACAAGTACATACACTGTCCCTTTAACTGCCAGGCCCCTACGGCCTGGGCCACTACATGAGTGGTCAGGTAAGGTTGCTAACATCCTAAGCTACATATTCATACCCACCCCACAGTGGCCCAGGCCGTTTCACTATTTCTTATCAATAAAAGAAGTACGTGAATATATAGCAATATAGATATTACATTTTGTACATGGCAACCACATACACTGTCCCTTTAACTGTAAGGCCCCTACGGCCTGGGCCACTATGTGAGTGGTCAGGTCAGGTTGCTGACATCCTAAGCTACATATTCATACCCACCAAAATGTGGCCCAGGCCGTTTCAATATTTCTTCTGAATAAATTAAAGACATGGATATGTAGTATTTTATACATATGGCATTTGTACATGACAAAGACATACACTGTCCCTTTAACTGTCAGGCCCCTACAGCCTGGGCCACTATGTGAGTGGTCAGGTCAGGTTGCTGACATCCTAAGCTACATATTCATACCCACCAAAATGTGGAACAGGCCGTTTCAATATTTCTTCTGAATAAATTAAAGACATGGATATGTAGTATTTTATACATATGGCATTTGTACATGACAAAGACATACACTGTCCCTTTAACTGTCAGGCCCCTACGGCCTGGGCCACTATGTGAGTGGTCAGATCAGGTTGCTGACATCCTAAGCTACATATTCATACCCACCCCAATGTGGCCCAGGCCGTTTCAATATTTCTTATTAATAAAAGAAATACATGAATATGTTATATTATATATATGACATTTGAAATTTCCAAGCACATACACTGTCTCTTTAACTGTCAGGCCACTACGGCCTGGGCCACTATGTGAGTGGTCAGGTCAGGTTGCTGACATCCTAAGCTACATATTCATACCCACCAAAATGTGGCCCAGGCCGTTTCAATATTTCTTCTGAATAAATTAAATACATGGATATGAAGCATTTTATAAATATGGCATTTGTACATGACAAAGACATACACTGTCCCTTTAACTGTCAGGCCCCTACGGCCTGGGCCACTATGTGAGTGGTCAGGTCAGGTTGCTGACATCCTAAGCTACATATTCATACCCACCCCAATGTGGCCCAGGCCGTTTCAATATTTCTTATTAATAAAAGAAATACATGAATATGTTATATTATATATATGACATTTGAAATTTCCAAGCACATACACTGTCTCTTTAACTGTCAGGCCACTACGGCCTGGGCCACTATGTGAGTGGTCAGGTCAGGTTGCTGACATCCTAAGCTACATATTCATACCCACCAAAATGTGGCCCAGGCCGTTTCAATATTTCTTCTGAATAAATTAAATACATGGATATGAAGCATTTTATAAATATGGCATTTGTACATGACAAAGACATACACTGTCCCTTTAACTGTCAGGCCCCTACGGCCTGGGCCACTATGTGAGTGGTCAGGTCAGGTTGCTGACATCCTAAGCTACATATTCATACCCACCCCAATGTGGCCCAGGCCGTTTCAATATTTCTTATTAATAAAAGAAATACATGAATATGTTATATTATATATATGACATTTGAAATTTCCAAGCACATACACTGTCTCTTTAACTGTCAGGCCACTACGGCCTGGGCCACTATGTGAGTGGTCAGGTCAGGTTGCTGACATCCTAAGCTACATATTCATACCCACCAAAATGTGGCCCAGGCCGTTTCAATATTTCTTCTGAATAAATTAAATACATGGATATGAAGCATTTTATAAATATGGCATTTGTACATGACAAAGACATACACTATCCCTTTAACTGTCAGGCCCCTACGGCCTGGGCCACTATGTGAGTGGTCAGGTCAGGTTGCTGACATCTTAAGCTACATATTCATACCCACCAAAATGTGGCCCAGGCCGTTTCACTATTTCTTATGAATAAATGAAATACATAGATATGTAGCATTGCATATATATCATATTTGTACATGACAAGCAGATAAACTTTCCCTTTAACTGTCAGGCCCCTACGGCCTGGGCCACTATGTGAGTGGTCAGGTAAGGTTGCTGACATCCTAAGCTACATATTCATACCCACCAAAATGTGGCCCAGGCCGTTTCAATATTTCTTATGAATTAATGAAATACATGGATATGTAGCACTGTATATATATGACATTTCTACATGACAAGTGCAAACACTGTCCCGTTAACTGTCAGGCCCCTACGGCCTGGGCCACTATGTGAGTTGTCAGGTCAGGTTGCTGACATCCTAAGCTACATATTCATACCCACCAAAATGTGGCCCAGGCCGTTTCAATATTTCTTCTGAATAAATTAAAGACATGGATATGTAGCATTTTATACATATTGCATTTGTACATGACAAAGACATACACTGTCCCTTTAACTGTCAGGCCACTACGGCCTGGGCCACTATGTGAGTGGTCAGGTCAGGTTGCTGACATCCTAAGCTACATATTCATACCCACCAAAATGTGGCCCAGGCCGTTTCACTATTTCTTATGAATAAATGAAATACATGGATATGTAGCATTGTATATATATCATATTTGTAAATGACAAGCACATACACTATCCCTTTAACTGTCAGGCCCCTACGGCCTGGGCCACTATGTGAGTGGTCAGGTCAGGTTGCTGATATCCTAAGCTACATATTCATACCCACCAAAATGTGGCCCAGGCTGTTTCACTATTTCTTATGAATAAATGAAATACATAGATATGTAGCATTGCATATATATCATATTTGTACATGACAAGCAGATACACTTTCCCTTTAACTGTCAGGCCCCTACGGCCTGGGCCACTATGTGAGTGGTCAGGTCAGGTTGCTGACATCCTAAGCTACATATTCATACCCACCCCAATGTGGCCCAGGCCGTTTCAATATTTCTTATGAATTAATGAAATACATGGATATGTAGCACTGTATATATATGACATTTCTACATGACAAGTACAAACACTGTCTCTTTAACTGTCAGGCCCCTACGGCCTGGGCACTATGTGAGTGGTCAGGTCAGGTTGCTGACATCCTAAGCTACATATTCATACCCACCCCAATGTGGCCCAGGCCGTATCAATATTTCTTATTAATAAAAGAAATACATGAATATGTTATATTATATATATGACATTTGAAATTTTCAAGCACATACACTGTCTCTTTAACTGTCAGGCCACTACGGCCTGGGCCACTATGTGAGTGGTCAGGTCAGGTTGCTGACATCCTAAGCTACATATTCATACCCACCAAAATGTCTCCCAGGCCGTTTCACTATTTCTTATGAATAAATGAAATACATAGATATGTATCATTGCATATATATCATATTTGTACATGACAAGCAGATACACTTTCCCTTTAACTGTCAGGCCCCTACGGCCTGGGCCACTATCTGAGTGGTCAGGTCAGGTTGCTGACATCCTAAGCTACATATTCATACCCACCCCAATGTGGCCCAGGCCGTTTCAATATTTCTTATGAATTAATGAAATACATGGATATGTGGCACTGTATATATATGACATTTCTACATGACAAGTACAAACACTGTCCCTTTAACTGTCAGGCCCCTACGGCCTGGGCCACTATGTGAGTTGTCAGGTCAGGTTGCTGACATCCTAAGCTACATATTCATACCCACCAAAATGTGGCCAAGGCCGTTTCAATATTTCTTCTGAATAAATTAAAGACATGGATATGTAGCATTTTATACATATTGCATTTGTACATGACAAAGACATACACTGTCCCTTTAACTGTCAGGCCACTACGGCCTGGGCCACTATGTGAGTGGTCAGGTCATTTTGCTGACATCCTAAGCTACATATTCATACCCACCAAAATGTGGCCCAGGCCGTTTCACAATTTCTTATGAATAAATGAAATACATGGATATGTAGCATTGTATATATATCATATTTGTACATGACAAGCACATACACTTTCCCTTTAACTGTCAGGCCCCTACGGCCTGGGCCACTATGTGAGTGGTCAGGTAAGGTTGCTGACATCCTAAGCTACATATTCATACCCACCAAAATGTGGCCCAGGCCGTTTCACTATTTCTTATGAATAAATGAAATACATGGATATGTAGAATTGTATATATATCATATTTGTAAATGACAAGCACATACACTATCCCTTTAACTGTCAGGCCCCTACGGCCTGGGCCACTATGTGAGTGGTCAGGTCAGGTTGCTGATATCCTAAGCTACATATTCATACCCACCAAAATGTGGCCCAGGCCGTTTCACTATTTCTTATGAATAAATGAAATACATAGATATGTAGCATTGCATATATATCATATTTGTACATGACAAGCAGATACACTTTCCCTTTAACTGTCAGGCCCCTACGGCCTGGGCCACTATGTGAGTGGTCAGGTCAGGTTGCTGACATCCTAAGCTACATATTCATACCCACCCCAATGTGGCCCAGGCCGTTTCAATATTTCTTATGAATTAATGAAATACATGGATATGTAGCACTGTATATATATGACATTTCTACATGACAAGTACAAACACTGTCTCTTTAATTGTCAGGCCCCTACGGCCTGGGCCACTATGTGAGTTGTCAGGTCAGGTTGCTGACATCCTAAGCTACATATTCATACCCACCCCAATGTGGCCCAGGCCGTATCAATATTTCTTATTAATAAAAGAAATACATGAATATGTTATTTTATATATATGACATTTGAAATTTTCAAGCACATACACTGTCTCTTTAACTGTCAGGCCACTACGGCCTGGGCCACTATGTGAGTGGTCAGGTCAGGTTGCTGACATCCTAAGCTACATATTCATACCCACCAAAATGTGGCCCAGGCCGTTTCAATATTTCTTCTGAATAAATTAAATACATGGATATGTAGCATTTTATAAATATGGCATTTGTAAATGACAAAGACATACACTGTCCCTTTAACTGTCAGGCCCCTACGGCCTGGGCCACTATGTGAGTGGTCAGGTAAGGTTGCTGACATCCTAAGCTACATATTCATACCCACCCCAATGTGGCCCAGGCCGTTTCAATATTTCTTATGAATTAATGAAATACATTGGTATGTAGCACTGTATATATATATGACATTTCTACATGACAAGTACAAACACTGTCCCTTTAACTGTCAGGCCACTACGGCCTGGGCCACTATGTGAGTGGTCAGGTCATTTTGCTGACATCCTAAGCTACATATTTATACCCACCCCAATGTGGCCCATGCCGTTTCAATATTTGTTATGAATAAATGAAATACATGGATATGTAGCATTGTATATATATATGACATTTCTACATGACAAGCACATACACTGTCCCTTTAACTGTCAGGCCCCTACGGCCTGGGCCACTATGTGAGTGGTCAGGTCAGGTTGCTGACATCCTAAGCTACATATTCATACCCACCCCAATGTTTCCCAGGCCGTTTCACTATTTCTTATAAATAAAAGAAATACATGAATATGTAGCATTATATATATATGACATTTGTACATGGCAAGTACATACACTGTCCCTTTAACTGTCAGGCCCCTTTGGCCTGGGCCACTATGTGAGTGGTCAGGTCAGGTTGGTAACATCCTAAGCTACATATTCATACCCACCCCAATGTGGCCCAGGCCGTTTCAATATTTCTTATGAATAAAAGAAATATATAGCATTTTATATATATGACGTTTGTATACGGCAGGCACATAAACTGGCCCTTTAACTCTCAGGTCCCTACGGCCCGGGCCACTATGTGAGCGGTCAGGTCAGGTTGCTAACATCCCATGCTACATATTCATACCCACCCCAATGTGGCCCAGGCCGTTTCACTCTTTCTTATGAATAAAAGAAATACATAGATATATAGCATTTTAGAGAAATGACGTTTGCACATGGCAAGCACTTACGCTGTCTCCTTAACTGCCAGGCCCCTAAGGCCTGTGCCACTATGCGAGTGGTCAGGTCACGTTGCTAGTATCCTAACATACACATTTATACTCACCCAAATGTGTCCTAGGCCGTTTCAATGTCTCAAAATAACGAATATACAAGTAATGTTTATGGAGATCCCGCCCGTTTCACCTTCCAAGTCGTTTACTGAGATTCGTCCAGTCGGATTAGTTTAAAGCCGTCGATGTCGATGGCGTCGCCGGGGATTGTGGGTTACAGCCTCGTTTAAAGATATTTATCTCAGTGAAATTAAAAACCAACCTGTCTCCAGGTTGAAAAAAAAAAAAATCTATCTTATTCATTTGCATACCACAAATTTTGGGGAATTAAAAGCTCGTGCTCGTCCATGAAAGAATATCTGCAGCATAAGTATTTTAGATAACAGTGGAATGTCAAACCTGTGTTATGAAGGCATTTCTTTAAATTTGAATTAAAGGGAAGGTAAACCCAAAAAGCAATGTGGATTGAGTGAAAGCAACAACATTAGCAGAACACATCAGTGAAAGTTTGAGGAAAATCGGACAATCGATACAAAAGTTATGAATTTTTAAAGTTTTGGTGTTGGAACCGCTGGATGAGGAGACTACTAGAGGCTATGACGTATGAGTGGACTGCAATATAAACAAAATATAAAGGAAAATCAACAAAAATTCACTTTTCTAGCATTATGAAAGGGCACTTGCCTAATCGCTTTCAGAAAACAGGGGGAATAATTGCTACCCTTAACATTATGTCGTATCAAGTTGATGGAATTTGTAGTTTTCATGAAAAATGAATTTTTGTGAAAATTTCTTTATATTTCCTTTATATTGTTGTCCTCTCATACGTTATAACCTCTAGTAGTCTCCTCATCCAGCGGTTCCAACACCAAAACTTTAAAAATTCATAAATTTTGCATCGATTGTCCGATTTTCTTCAAACTTTCACTGATGTGTCCTACTAATATTGCTGCTTTCACTCAATCCACATTGCTCTTTGGGTTTACCTTCCCTTTAAGTCGTCAATGGACCGTAGATTACATGATGTAGATTATCAAAACTGGAATGAGGAAGTTGAAAGAAATCGTTTATGTTTAAATTACAAAATTTTTACACAGGAAATCGGTTTAGAAAAATATCTGTTAGATTTGAAGGTAGGAGACAGGATATCTTTATGAAAATTAGATGTGGTAACCATAATCTGCCAGCTGTCAAATGTCGTTATTCATCTGATCTACTTCTTGAAATATGTTCGTTGTGTAGCCATGAAGTACAGGTTGACGAATTTCACTATGTTTTGGTATGCCCGTTTTCATTGACGAGCGTATGAAGTATGTTAAACGTTACTATTACCGCAGGCCTAATACCGTTGAGTTATATCAATTATTTAATGTAAATATCAAGCAACTAAAGAATCTTTCAAGATTTTGTAGAATTATCATGTCAAAGTTCAATTTTTTTGTCATGTAAAATTATGTACATTACATGGTAGATAAGACCTCTTTTTTAAGAGTATTTTTTGTTATTAGTCCGTATATTTTATTTTATTCAATTCTTGCTTTTATTTTTGCTTGTTGTTAGAGCTTATATATGTATAATTATATATTTTTTCCTTCTTTTTATGTATTTTCATATTTGTTGTAAAGTTTTGATTGTTGATACAAATTTGTTTTCTTCCATGCCCCTGAAGGGGCTGTTCAAGAAATAAAAATCACTGTATCACTATAACTCAATCCATATGTGCCAGTAATACGCACGTGGCTGCGTCGAGAACTCATCCGCCGTTCCGACTAGTCTGCTGCCATCTATTGTTTGTTTCCCAACGAACGTAGTAACAACAACGCAGTTGAACTCTATCACTATCACTATGGAGGAATCTGACAATGACAATGACAATGACAAAAAAAAATAACAATAACAATAACAATAACAACAACAATACCAATAACAATAACAATGACAATGTCAATGAAAATTAGTTTTATTTCTTGAAACGGCCCCTTCGGGGGTATGGAAGAAACACGAGTATAAAACACACAATAACAACGATGAAATCTTTCGCAGTCACAACACATAAATGATATGATATCATCAAGATTTAAGAACAAAAAATAGATCACATTGTGTCAAATCACACACTAAAGCCCCTTTTACACCTTCAAGGATCGCATCGCGGATGACCACGGATCTTCGATCCGGGATCATCCGTACTGTTTCCGACATGACCGTGTCCACTCCGTTAAAGTGTATCTTTGCCCAAAAAATTATTTTTGATATGTGAAAGAGACACATTTCAGTAGTCCATTGCACCAACTTTCAGAGAAAATGGGTCATTAATTAGTGAAATAATGCTTCTGAAAGTTTCTAAACACAATGGGTCTGGGAGGCAAGACTACAGCAAACCCTATTGTTTGCAGTGGGTTACGGAACCACAGCGGTTCCTGAATCTCCCAGACACAATTCTAATCCCAAATAATTTGTTGGCCAAAGATACACTTTAAGTCATCCGGCATTATCCTTGATCATCCGGCATGTCCGCAGAAAGAAATTAAGCTTGCTTAATTTTTGATCCCGGACATCACGGATGAAAATCAATACGAACTCTTCCTTGTTGGCGCCGTCTACTCTTGCCTCCGTATTCCTTGCTTGTAGGCACCGGCTATTCCGTGTTGCCTCCGTACACATTCCGGGACAATCCGTGAAGACATCGGGACGTCAGTATTAGCATCGGCTCCATCCGGTATGAAAAATTCGTGTATTTTGCCAATACAAGCTCATAAAGTCCATGAAATTTGCTCACATCTTACTCCATCAGTACAGCCAATAACTCTTCATATTCTCTTCGTATAATTGTCATCTGAGCTAGAAGCTTCAGTGACCCACACACTTTTCCTTGATATTGTTGTGTTTTTTGTTTGTTTTGGGATGTGTTTTGATTCTTTTTTTTTTTTTTGCTTTGTTTATGTCATGATGTTCCCGCACAATGAAACTTTGCAACAAGAGATTTGCTTGTCGACAAGCCGAGGCGTACGTAGGCTGCTGTAGATTTTCTGGTGTGCTTGTTATTAGCTCTATAGCGGCATGTTGCCCGAGAATGATAAAGACACAGTATCAAAAGCAAAAGTAAACGTCATCTTTCAACATTTTAGATATATCCGTGTAAAGACCGAGAAGGGACCTAGTTGCATCCGTGCTCTTCCTTGATATCCGTGTTAGCTCCGTATCATTTCCGCTGTGGTGGTCCGCGGTCGTTCCTTGTGTGTCCGTGTAGGCACCGTACATGTCCGTGTAGAATCCGTACTTCTCCGTGTAGACACCCAGTCGGGAACGTATTCACACCGGCATTGTGAGAGGAAAATCGATATTTTGCATGCCGGAACACCACGGATGACGATCCATAGTCATCCGTGAAGTAATCCGTGAAAGTGTAAAAGGGAGAAAAATATAATCAGTTACTTTAGAACAATAAAAGAAAAGAAGGAACGATTTTATAGTCAAACCTCGACATATCTTACACAGCTTTAAACGCGGCGACACCCCGACAGTGATATTTCAAATCATAACACGCTAGAAATCAACCTTTTAAACGCGTTTAAAAACGTAATATTCTCTCTAGTAATAGATAACGCACCCCACGCACGTTCACAATGGAATTCTATCAGTTCTTGTTCCATTGTGAAATAGTGTGATGTAATGTGATGCGATGTGATATTATGCGATGTAAATGCGTCCGTGTGTGTCTGTCCAGGGAGGTAATCACCTCCCTGGTCTGTCCATGGTGTTGGGAAGAGAGTGAATTTTTTGATGGGTGAAGCACAGACCCCATTGTCAGTTAGCCTTTTGGCAAGGCCTCGTGGCTGTGAAAGAGACTAACTGCGTGAAAACGGGTGAACGCGAGAACGAGCTGCGCCACTCGGTTTCTAGCCTTTTGATAAGGCCTCGCGTCTTAGGCTATATTTCCACGCCGCGTGACGACTTAGACGAGACCAGGCTGTACGCCGTGTTCTTTTTTTTTAGACGGCACAGATTGGGGACCCTAACCCTAACCCTAACCCTAACCCTAACCCTAACCCTAACCCTCAAGCCCTAACCCTAACCCTAACCCATCCCTAACTCTAACCCTAACCCAAACCCTAACCGTAACCCTAAACCCTAACCGTAACCCAACGTGTTTCCCATAGGTTTAATACGCGCCATGCTCCAATCTGTGCCGTCTTTAAAAAAAAAAAAAAAAAAAAAAAAGAAGATTATCTTCTGAATCTGTTTTACATGGTTTACACTTGGCAGGGATGTTTGTGGTGTGGAGCTCGTAATGGGTGTTGTTTAAATTCCCCCAGAAGGTTCTCGGTTCCATGATAATGAGGTTTATGAAACTCTATCTGAAGATATTGTTGATATAATTTGTAAGTATGATTCTCCCATCTGCTTACTTGGTGATTTTAACTCTCGCACTGGTCTTTTAAGCGACTTTCTTTCTTTTGATGATAGTATTAAGCGACTGTCTTTCTTTTGATGATATTATTTCAGCTGATGTTGGTTTTGATACGATTGGCTCAGAATTTTATGTTGCAAAGGAGAACCTTGATCAACTTGGCATTGAAACTTGTAGATTCAATAGTGATACTTACGTCAACAATAATGGAAGAAAACTAATAGAAATGCTTAAGGGTTGGATATAAAAAATGTGAACGGGAAATTTGGTAGTGATAAAGGAAAAGGTGAATTTACTTGCTTGAAAAATAATGGTTCAAGCGTTATTGATTATGTTATTGTTTCTTCAATGTTGATGCCAGATGTCAATGATTTTAAGGTGTGTGACTTTGACCCTTGTCTTTCTGATGTTCATATTTTATTGGGTGTGGTTTTAGAGTTCACTGATGATAAATGTGATGTTTACCAAAGGGAGTCTCCCTATTCTGATGATTCAATTGGAGGCAATCATTTACATGTGCCTACTAGTGGTACTATTCAGACAAGAGTATCATGGGACAGTTGTCTGGTTGTAAGAAGGATGAATACTGCCACAATTTTACTGAAGCCAAGGTTGATATGGTACTCATGGTGATTGATGATGCAGATAATTTAGGCATAGTCGATCACGTTGTTATATATAATATTTGCCAAAATGTGTGTGATATTTTCATGGACCCAGCAACACATATTGGGTTAGTGAAACGTCAGCAAAGTGGTTTTCATACTAAGGCAACTAACCACAGGCAGACAGACAATAAGCCATGGTTTTCAAAGGAGTGTGAAGGTTAGAATATATGCGGCTGAAAAATAAACTTGCTAAAATTAAGACTATGGATGCTGCTAATAAATTAAGAGTGGAAGCTAAAAAATACAAATCTTTCATGAAAAAGACATGCAGAACTTATTATAAAGAATTACACGAACGGATAACAAATTTGAAAAGTGACAACCAAGAAAAAAAAAACTGGGAAATTGTAAACAAAAATGATAACATCCGAGGAAGAATGGGAGATGTGTCCTTACAGGCATTTATGAGTCATTTTAAGAATTTGAGTCAGAAGGTTGCTAGTTCAGGTGAATGTAGTAAGAAAGAATTTGACCCAAGGGAGGTAACGCATTGATTGAATGATGAGATGAATAGTTTGTTTACATTGGAAGAAATAATGCCACTTGTGAGAAAGCTTAAAAACAATAAAGCACATGGATCTGATACTATAATCAATGAATTTTAAAAGAATTGTCCGCCATATGTTTTGGCTGCGGTGGTTAAACTGTTAATTCAGTATTGAATACTGGCATCGTCCCTACGGATATGTGTATTGGTATCATTGTTCCATTGTATGAAAATAAAGGTTCGGTGAACGAGCCCTTCTGAGCTGCCTTGGGAAACTTTTTGCGTCAGCTGTTGACTTTCGCCTCACAGCCTTTCTCGAAAGGGCTGGGTATGAACAAGCTGGCTTCCAGGCAGGTTATTCAACCACTGATCATGTTTTTGTCTTGCATTGCTTAATCGATTTATATTTGTCTCAGAAAAAGAGATTGTATTGTGCATTCGTTGATTATAAAAAGCCTTTGATCTCATTGACAGAGCTTCTCTATGGTCTTATAAGCTGGTTTCTAATAATATAAATTGCAAAATAATTTGAGTTATATATAATCTCTATGACAATGCAAAGTCTTGTGTTACATTTAAGAATGAAAGGTCAGAGCTGTTTAACTGTAATATCGGTGTACGTCAAGGAGACAAATTATCCCCTCTTCTTTTTGCAATATATCTAAATGATTTTGAATTTTAGTTGAGCCGCAGTTACAAGAGTTTAAGTTTTGCAGCTGATAAAATCAGGATGTGTTTAAGTGATGATGATGTAGAGATTTATTTGAGATTGTTTGTATTACTCTGTGCTGATGATGCGATTGTATAATGGCAGAAAGTCCGTCTGACCTCCAAAAAGCCATAGATGCTTTATTCTGTTTAATATTGCGATTTATGGCGCCTTACTGTCAATTCAAGCAAAACTAAAGTTGTTGTCTTTTCTAGGGGTAAAATTCGAAATAAACCTACCTTTAAGTTTAGAGATAATGTTTTAGATATTGTAGATGATCACGTGTACCTTGGGGTAAATTTCAATTACAATGGCAGCTTTAAAAAAGCAATCTCAAAACAAGTGAGCCAGGCAAAGAGAGCGATGTTCAGCGTACTGAGTTAGGTGAAGAGATTAAATTTGCTTAAATTTATTGCTTGCGATCTATTTGAAAAACTAGTAGTCCCAATTGCTTTGTATGGGAGCGAGGTATGGGGATTTGAGAACATAATGCAGATAGAGGCATTTTATAGGAAATTTTTATGGATAATTTAGAGGGTTCATAAATCCACAGCGAGTCGTATTATTTATGGTAAGACTGGTCGTTATAAACTATCAAAACTGGTAGAAAGTAGAATGATAAGTTTTTGGTGTAGAATTTCAAATGGGAAGAAACAAAATTGTCATGTATGTTGTATCAATTGATTAACATTTTACATCATGATTTAAACAGCTATATTACTCTTTCCATTCTAAATGGATCACGAAAATTAGTACTTATTTATACAACTGTGGGTTGGGGAACATTTGGTCACAGCAGGAGGTAATAAATTATAAATGGCTAATTCCCGCTCTAGACCTACGCCAAAATGATATAATCATTCAAGCATTCAAGACTGGCACAGCGAGATTTTTGCAAATAACCAATGTGTAATTTACGGTGTTTTTAAAGACAACCTTACTTTACAGCTTTATTTTAACTTAATTATAAAGATGGAATGAATCTCTGTAAATTCATATGTGGCAATCATTATTTACCCTGTATACCAAAGGTAATTATGAAGGTATTCCTAGACAGAATAGATTATACGGTAATCTTCGTTACCTGGGTAACATTGGTGACGAATTTCGCTATTTCTTTGAGTGTTCTTATTTTACGTTAGACAGAAGCAAATATATTCCCTCTCAGTTTGCCAAACGTCAAAATGCTTTAAAATGAATAGTTTATTTAATACTTCAAATGCCAAATTACTGTCAAAACTTGCCAAGTTTGCTCATATCATTATGTCAAAGTTTAGTAGATAAGTTCACATATATATCTTTTTCTTTTCTTTTCAAGTCGTTTAACATACTTTTTATCGTTAACATTATTCAAGTTATATCTGTACTGATTTGCAAGTGTGTTGAAAAAGCAAATTGATAGTTACATTATTTAATATAGTTCCATCTTTCCGATACTTTTTGCCATCTTGTTATAAATGATAGCTTGTTATATTATACATTTTCTCATATTCATTTTTTTATTTTCATGTATTTATGCTTGTATGTATGTATAATATACATGTAAACAGAATGTATGTTCTCCTCCGAAAGGGGTCGATAGAATAAAGTTCAAGTTCAAGTCCAAGTTCAAGTTCGCAGTTCTCGGTGTGGCGAGTTAGTCTCAATCTTCAGCCACGAAGCCACGAGTATGTGTGTGCGTGTGTGTGTGTGTGTGTGTGTGTGTGTGTGTGTGTGTGTTTGTGTGTGTGTGTGTGTGTGTGTGTGTGTGTGTGTGTGTGTGTGTGTGTGTGTGTGTGTGTGTAAAAGATGACTACATCTATGGCGGCTGGAAATTGAGGATGACGAAGCATCAACTTAGGTGATTCATCCCTTTGAAATTATTGTTTGATCTCACTGCCACTCACTGGTGTCTGGAGCCAGTGTTGTTCCATCGTGATACCCTGTGCCAAAGTTCTCTCGTGCATTTTTGGTGATACCAAAGAATCGTCCACTGAATGAGATGATCAACTCCCCCGATTTTACACGGCCGCTGGTGAAACGCAAGTGACTGCCGCCCTCTGACGTTTAGCAGGTCAGAAGCACTGAAATCGATCTACGTACTTATACTCGGTACAATGGTCACTAGACGTTTGGCAGGCTTGTGTCAACCTAGGAATTTAAATTATAGGACTTTTCAGCCATCTTACTTTCGAATTATTACTTTGACTTTATGACATGAAACTCTCTGGAGAATCTTTACGGAGAAGTACATTTCTACACTAAGTTTCAAGAAAATACCTTTGTTACTGCATAGTCATAGGGGAAATACCAACATTTTCAGCATTTTACATTGACCTTTTGACCTTTCACCTCTACCAACTTCAGTAAAACATAAATTACTTAACAAATAACCCCTTCATACTTCATCCTTGGATCAAGTTTGGTTAAAGTTGCTTTATCCAGTATTGAGTTATCACGAAAACAGATTAATGATACCCCCCCCCCCTCCCTATCCGCTCGTGTAAAATTGGAGAATAAAGGGCTTTCGAGATGTTGTCATATCAACTGATTGACGAAAGTGCCCTACATTAGGTCATGGTTAGGTCACGGAGGTGGGTCCCTGGTTAGGCCGATTATTTTGATTGCATTAAGGGTCTGTTGTTCTTTTTGTGATGAACTTGCCACAAGCCGTCAGAGGGACGTGACATCTTGAGTTATACGCGTAGGACTGCGTTTACGCGGTATAAATGGTAGCTTAGGATGTTAGAACCTTAACCTGACCACTCACATAGTGCCCCAGGCCGTAGGGGCCTGACAGTCAAAGGGACAGTGTATGTGCTTGTCATGTACAAACGTCATATATATAAAATGCTACATATCCATTAAATTCTTTTATTCATAAGAAATAGTCAAACGGCATGGGCCACATTGGGATGGGTATGAATATGTAGCTTAGGATGTCAGCAACCTGACCTGACCACTCACATAGTGGCCCAGGCCGTAGGGGCCGGACAGTTAAAGGGACAGTGTAAGTGATTGCCATGTACAAATGTAATATATATAAGATGCTACTTATCCATGTACTTCTTTTATTTATAACAAATAGTGAAACGGCCTGGGCCACATTGGGGTGGGTATGAATATGTAGCTTAAAATGTCAGCAACCTGACCTGACCACTCACATAGTGGCCCAGGCCGTAGGGGCCTGACAGTTAAAGGGACAGTGTATGTGCTTGTCATGTACAAATGTGATATATATACAATGCTACATATCCATGTATTTCATTTATTCATAAGAAATAGTGAAACGGCCTGGGCCACATTGAGGTGGGTATGAATATGTAGCTTAGGATGTCAGCAACCTGACTTGACCACTCACATAGTGGCCCAGGCCGTAGGGGCCTGACAGTTAAAGGCACAGTGTATGTGCTTGCAATGTACAAATGTCATATATATAATGCTACATATTCATGTATTTCTTTTATTAATAAGAAATAGTGAAACGGCCTGGGCCACATTTTGGTGGGTATGAATATGTAGCTTAGGATGTCAGCAACCTGACCTGACCAGTCACATAGTGGCCCAGGCCGTAGGGGCCGGACAGTTAAAGGGACAGTGTAAGTGATTGCCATGTACAAATGTAATATATATAAAATGCTACTTATCCATGTACTTCTTTTATTTATAACAAATAGTGAAACGGCCTGGGCCACATTGGGGTGGGTATGAATATGTAGCTTAAAATGTCAGCAACCTGACCTGACCACTCACATAGTGGCCCAGGCCGTAGGGGCCTGACAGTTAAAGGGACAGTGTATGTGCTTGTCATGTACAAATGTGATATATATACAATGCTACATATCCATGTATTTCATTTATTCATAAGAAATAGTGAAACGGCCTGGGCCACATTGAGGTGGGTATGAGTATGTAGCTTAGGATGTCAGCAACCTGACTTGACCACTCACATAGTGGCCCAGGCCGTAGGGGCCTGACAGTTAAAGGCACAGTGTATGTGCTTGCCATGTACAAATGTCATATATATAATGCTACATATTCATGTATTTCTTTTATTAATAAGAAATAGTGAAACGGCCTGGGCCACATTTTGGTGGGTATGAATATGTAGCTTAGGATGTCAGCAACCTGACCTGACCAGTCACATAGTGGCCCAGGCCGTAGGGGCCTGACAGTTAAAGGGACAGTGTATGTGCTTGCCATGTACAAATGTCATATATATAATGCTACATATTCATGTATTTATTTTATTCATAAGAAATAGTGAAACGGCCTGGGCCACATTGGGGTGGGTATGAATAAGTAGCTTAGGATGTCAACAACCTGACTTGACCACTCACATAGTGGCCCAGGCCGTAGGGGCCTGACAGTTAAAGGCACAGTGTATGTGCTTGCCATGTACAAATGTCATATATATAATGCTACATATTCATGTATTTCTTTTATTAATAAGAAATAGTGAAACGGCCTGGGCCACATTTTGGTGGGTATGAATATGTAGCATAGGATGTCAGCAACCTGACCTGACCAGTCACATAGTGGCCCAGGCCGTAGGGGCCTGACAGTTAAAGGGACAGTGTATGTGCTTGCCATGTACAAATGTCATATATATAATGCTACATATTCATGTATTTCTTTTATTAATAAGAAATAGTGAAACGGCCTGGGCCACATTTTTGTGGGTATGAATATGTAGCTTAGGATGTCAGCAACCTGACCTGACCAGTCACATAGTGGCCCAGGCCGTAGGGGCCGGACAGTTAAAGGGACAGTGTAAGTGATTGCCATGTACAAATGTAATATATATAAAATGCTACTTATCCATGTACTTCTTTTATTTATAACAAATAGTGAAACGGCCTGGGCCACTTTGGGGTGGGTATGAATATGTAGCTTAGGATGTTAGCAACCTGACCTGACCACTCATGTAGTGGCCCAGGCCGTAGGGGCCTGACAGTTAAAGGGACAGTGTATGTACTTGTCATGTAGAAATGTCATATATATACAATGCTACATATCCATGTATTTCATTAATTCATAAGAAATATTGAAACGGCCTGGGCCACATTGGGGTGGGTATGAATATGTAGCTTAGGATGTCAGCAACCTGACCTGACCACTCACATAGTGGCCCAGGCCGTAGTGGCCTGACAGTTAAAGGGACAGTGTTTGTACTTGTCATGAAGAAATGTCATATATATACAGTGCTACATATCCATATATTTCATTAATTCATAAGAAATATTGAAACGGCCTGGGCCACATTGGGGTGGGTATGAATATTAAGCTTAGGATGTCAGCAACCTGACCTGACCACACACAGAGTGGCCCAGGCCGTAGGGGCCTGACAGTTAAAGGGACAGTGTATGTCTTTGTCATGTCCAAATGCCATATGTATACAATGCAACATATCCATGTATTTCATTAATTCATAAGAAATATTGAAACGGCCTGGGCCACATCGGGGTGGGTATTAATATGTAGCTTAGGATGTCAGCAACCTGACCTGACCAGTCACATAGTGGCCCAGGCCGTAGGGGCCTGACAGTTAAAGGGACAGTGTATGTGCTTGCCATGTACAAATGTCATATATATAATGCTACATATTCATGTATTTCTTTTATTAATAAGAAATAGTGAAACGGCCTGGGCCACATTTTGGTGGGTATGAATATGTAGCTTAGGATGTCAGCAACCTGACCTGACCAGTCACATAGTGGCCCAGGCCGTAGGGGCCTGACAGTTAAAGGGACAGTGTATGTGCTTGCCATGTACAAATGTCATATATATAATGCTACATATTCATGTATTTATTTTATTCATAAGAAATAGTGAAACGGCCTGGGCCACATTGGGGTGGGTATGAATATGTAGCTTAGGATGTAAACAACCTGACTTGACCACTCACATAGTGGCCCAGGCCGTAGGGGCCTGACAGTTAAAGGCACAGTGTATGTGCTTGCCATGTACAAATGTCATATATATAATGCTACATATTCATGTATTTCTTTTATTAATAAGAAATAGTGAAACGGCCTGGGCCACATTTTGGTGGGTATGAATATGTAGCATAGGATGTCAGCAACCTGACCTGACCAGTCACATAGTGGCCCAGGCCGTAGGGGCCTGACAGTTAAAGGGACAGTGTATGTGCTTGCCATGTACAAATGTCATATATATAATGCTACATATTCATGTATTTCTTTTATTAATAAGTAATAGTGAAACGGCCTGGGCCACATTTTGGTGGGTATGAATATGTAGCTTAGGATGTCAGCAACCTGACCTGACCAGTCACATAGTGGCCCAGGCCGTAGGGGCCGGACAGTTAAAGGGACAGTGTAAGTGATTGCCATGTACAAATGTAATATATATAAAATGCTACTTATCCATGTACTTCTTTTATTTATAACAAATAGTGAAACGGCCTGGGCCACATTGGGGTGGGTATGAATATGTAGCTTAAAATGTCAGCAACCTGACCTGACCACTCACATAGTGGCCCAGGCCGTAGGGGCCTGACAGTTAAAGGGACAGTGTATGTGCTTGTCATGTACAAATGTGATATATATACAATGCTACATATCCATGTATTTCATTTATTCATAAGAAATAGTGAAACGGCCTGGGCCACATTGAGGTGGGTATGAATATGTAGCTTAGGATGTCAGCAACCTGACTTGACCACTCACATAGTGGCCCAGGCCGTAGGGGCCTGACAGTTAAAGGCACAGTGTATGTGCTTGCCATGTACAAATGTCATATATATAATGCTACATATTCATGTATTTCTTTTATTAATAAGAAATAGTGAAACGGCCTGGGCCACATTTTGGTGGGTATGAATATGTAGCTTAGGATGTCAGCAACCTGACCTGGCCGGTCACATAGTGGCCCAGGCCGTAGGGGCCTGACAGTTAAAGGGACAGTGTATGTGCTTGCCATGTACAAATGTCATATATATAATGCTACATATTCATGTATTTATTTTATTCATAAGAAATAGTGAAACGGCCTGGGCCACATTGGGGTGGGTATGAATATGTAGCTTAGGATGTCAACAACCTGACTTGACCACTCACATAGTGGCCCAGGCCGTAGGGGCCTGACAGTTAAAGGCACAGTGTATGTGCTTGCCATGTACAAATGTCATATATATAATGCTACATATTCATGTATTTCTTTTATTAATAAGAAATAGTGAAACGGCCTGGGCCACATTTTGGTGGGTATGAATATGTAGCTTAGGATGTCAGCAACCTGACCTGACCAGTCACATAGTGGCCCAGGCCGTAGGGGCCGGACAGTTAAAGGGACAGTGTAAGTGATTGCCATGTACAAATGTAATATATATAAAATGCTACTTATCCCTGTACTTCTTTTATTTATAACAAATAGTGAAACGGCCTGGGCCACATTGGGGTGGGTATGAATATGTAGCTTAAAATGTCAGCAACCTGACCTGACCACTCACATAGTGGCCCAGGCCGTAGGGGCCTGACAGTTAAAGGGACAGTGTATGTGCTTGTCATGTACAAATGTGATATATATACAATGCTACATATCCATGTATTTCATTTATTCATAAGAAATAGTGAAACGGCCTGGGCCACATTGAGGTGCGTATGAATATGTAGCTTAGGATGTCAGCAACCTGACTTGACCACTCACATAGTGGCCCAGGCCGTAGGGGCCTGACAGTTAAAGGCACAGTGTATGTGCTTGCCATGTACAAATGTCATATATATAATGCTACATATTCATGTATTTCTTTTATTAATAAGAAATAGTGAAACGGCCTGGGCCACATTTTGGTGGGTATGAATATGTAGCTTAGGATGTCAGCAACCTGACCTGACCAGTCACATAGTGGCCCAGGCCGTAGGGGCCTGACAGTTAAAGGGACAGTGTATGTGCTTGCCATGTACAAATGTCATATATATAATGCTACATATTCATGTATTTATTTTATTCATAAGAAATAGTGAAACGGCCTGGGCCACATTGGGGTGGGTATGAATATGTAGCTTAGGATGTCAACAACCTGACTTGACCACTCACATAGTGGCCCAGGCCGTAGGGGCCTGACAGTTAAAGGCACAGTGTATGTGCTTGCCATGTACAAATGTCATATATATAATGCTACATATTCATGTATTTCTTTTATTAATAAGAAATAGTGAAACGGCCTGGGCCACATTTTGGTGGGTATGAATATGTAGCTTAGGATGTCAGCAACCTGACCTGACCAGTCACATAGTGGCCCAGGCCGTAGGGGCATGACAGTTAAAGGGACAGTGTATGTGCTTGCCATGTACAAATGTCATATATATAATGCTACATATTCATGTATTTCTTTTATTAATAAGAAATAGTGAAACGGCCTGGGCCACATTTTGGTGGGTATGAATATGTAGCTTAGGATGTCAGCAACCTGACCTGACCAGACACATAGTGGCCCAGGCCGTAGGGGCCGGACAGTTAAAGGGACAGTGTAAGTGATTGCCATGTACAAATGTAATATATATAAAATGCTACTTATCCATGTACTTCTTTTATTTATAACAAATAGTGAAACGGCCTGGGCCACATTGGGGTGGGTATGAATATGTAGCTTAAAATGTCAGCAACCTGACCTGACCACTCACATAGTGGCCCAGGCCGTAGGGGCCTGACAGTTAAAGGGACAGTGTATGTGCTTGTCATGTACAAATGTGATATATATACAATGCTACATATCCATGTATTTCATTTATTCATAAGAAATAGTGAAACGGCCTGGGCCACATTGAGGTGGGTATGAATATGTAGCTTAGGATGTCAGCAAAATGACTTGACCACTCACATAGTGGCCCAGGCCGTAGGGGCCTGACAGTTAAAGGCACAGTGTATGTGCTTGCCATGTACAAATGTCATATATATAATGCTACATATTCATGTATTTATTTTATTCATAAGAAATAGTGAAACGGCCTGGGCCACATTGGGGTGGGTATGAATATGTAGCTTAGGATGTCAACAACCTGACTTCACCACTCACATAGTGGCCCAGGCCGTAGGGGCCTGACAGTTAAAGGCACAGTGTATGTGCTTGCCATGTACAAATGTCATATATATAATGCTACATATTCATGTATTTCTTTTATTAATAAGAAATAGTGAAACGGCCTGGGCCACATTTTGGTGGGTATGAATATGTAGCTTAAAATGTCAGCAACCTGACCTGACCACTCACATAGTGGCCCAGGCCGTAGGGGCCTGACAGTTAAAGGGACAGTGTATGTGCTTGTCATGTACAAATGTGATATATATACAATGCTACATATCCATGTATTTCATTTATTCATAAGAAATAGTGAAACGGCCTGGGCCACATTGAGGTGCGTATGAATATGTAGCTTAGGATGTCAGCAACCTGACTTGACCACTCACATAGTGGCCCAGGCCGTAGGGGCCTGACAGTTAAAGGCACAGTGTATGTGCTTGCCATGTACAAATGTCATATATATAATGCTACATATTCATGTATTTCTTTTATTAATAAGAAATAGTGAAACGGCCTGGGCCACATTTTGGTGGGTATGAATATGTAGCTTAGGATGTCAGCAACCTGACCTGACCAGTCACATAGTGGCCCAGGCCGTAGGGGCCTGACAGTTAAAGGGACAGTGTATGTGCTTGCCATGTACAAATGTCATATATATAATGCTACATATTCATGTATTTATTTTATTCATAAGAAATAGTGAAACGGCCTGGGCCACATTGGGGTGGGTATGAATATGTAGCTTAGGATGTCAACAACCTGACTTGACCACTCACATAGTGGCCCAGGCCGTAGGGGCCTGACAGTTAAAGGCACAGTGTATGTGCTTGCCATGTACAAATGTCATATATATAATGCTACATATTCATGTATTTCTTTTATTAATAAGAAATAGTGAAACGGCCTGGTCCACATTTTGGTGGGTATGAATATGTAGCTTAGGATGTCAGCAACCTGACCTGACCAGTCACATAGTGGCCCAGGCCGTAGGGGCATGACAGTTAAAGGGACAGTGTATGTGCTTGCCATGTACAAATGTCATATATATAATGCTACATATTCATGTATTTCTTTTATTAATAAGAAATAGTGAAACGGCCTGGGCCACATTTTGGTGGGTATGAATATGTAGCTTAGGATGTCAGCAACCTGACCTGACCAGTCACATAGTGGCCCAGGCCGTAGGGGCCGGACAGTTAAAGGGACAGTGTAAGTGATTGCCATGTACAAATGTAATATATATAAAATGCTACTTATCCATGTACTTCTTTTATTTATAACAAATAGTGAAACGGCCTGGGCCACATTGGGGTGGGTATGAATATGTAGCTTAAAATGTCAGCAACCTGACCTGACCACTCACATAGTGGCCCAGGCCGTAGGGGCCTGACAGTTAAAGGGACAGTGTATGTGCTTGTCATGTACAAATGTGATATATATACAATGCTACATATCCATGTATTTCATTTATTCATAAGAAATAGTGAAACGGCCTGGGCCACATTGAGGTGGGTATGAATATGTAGCTTAGGATGTCAGCAAAATGACTTGACCACTCACATAGTGGCCCAGGCCGTAGGGGCCTGACAGTTAAAGGCACAGTGTATGTGCTTGCCATGTACAAATGTCATATATATAATGCTACATATTCATGTATTTCTTTTATTAATAAGAAATAGTGAAACGGCCTGGGCCACATTTTGGTGGGTATGAATATGTAGCTTAGGATGTCAGCAACCTGACCTGACCAGTCACATAGTGGCCCAGGCCGTAGGGGCCTGACAGTTAAAGGGACAGTGTATGTGCTTGCCATGTACAAATGTCATATATATAATGCTACATATTCATGTATTTATTTTATTCATAAGAAATAGTGAAACGGCCTGGGCCACATTGGGGTGGGTATGAATATGTAGCTTAGGATGTCAACAACCTGACTTGACCACTCACATAGTGGCCCAGGCCGTAGGGGCCTGACAGTTAAAGGGACAGTGTATGTGCTTGCCATGTACAAATGTAATATCTATATTGCTACATATTAATGTATTTCTTTTATTTATAAGAAATAGTGAAACGGCTTGGGCCACTTTGGAGTGGGTATGAATATGTAGCATAGGATGTTAGCAACCTGACCTGACCACTCATGTAGTGGCCCAGGCCGTAGGGGCCTGACAGTTAAAGGGACAGTGTATGTGCTTGTCATGTAGAAATGTCATATATATACAATGCTACATATCCATGTATTTCAATAATTCATAAGAAATAGTGAAACGGCCTGGGCCACATTTTGGTGGGTATGAATATGTAGCTTAGGATGTCAGCAACCTGACCTGACCAGTCACATAGTGGCCCAGGCCGTAGGGGCCTGACAGTTAAAGGGACAGTGTATGTGCTTGCCATGTACAAATGTCATATATATAATGTTACATATTCATGTATTTATTTTATTCATAAGAAATAGTGAAACGGCCTGGGCCACATTGGGTTGGGTATGAATATGTAGCTTAGGATGTCAACAACCTGACCTGACCACTCACATAGTGGCCCAGGCCGTAGGGGCATGACAGTTAAAGGGACAGTGTATGTGCTTGCCATGTACAAATGTAATATCTATATTGCTACATATTAATGTATTTCTTTTATTTATAAGAAATAGTGAAACGGCTTGGGCCACTTTGGAGTGGGTATGAATATGTAGCATAGGATGTTAGCAACCTGACCTGACCACTCATGTAGTGGCCCAGGCCGTAGGGGCCTGACAGTTAAAGGGACAGTGTATGTGCTTGTCATGTAGAAATGTCATATATATACAATGCTACATATCCATGTATTTCAATAATTCATAAGAAATATTGAAACGGCCTGGGCCACATTTTGGTGGGTATGAATATGTAGCTTAGGATGTTAGCAACCTGACCTGACCACTCACATAGTGGCCCAGGCCGTAGGGGCCTGACAGTTAAAGGGACAGTGTATGTGCTTGCCATGTACAAATGTAATATCTATATTGCTACATATTAATGTATTTCTTTTATTTATAAGAAATAGTGAAACGGCCTGGGCCACATTGGGGTGGGCATGAATGTGTAGCTTAGAGTGTTAGCAACCTGACCTGACCACTCATGTAGTGGCCCATTCCGTAGGGGCTTGACAGTTAAAGAAACAGTGTATGTGCTTGTCATGTAGAAATGTCATATATATACAATGCTACATATCCATGTATTTCAATAATTCATAAGAAATATTGAAACGGCCTGGGCCACATTTTGGTGGGTATGAATATGTAGCTTAGGATGCCAGTAACTTGACCTGACAACTCACATAGTGGCCCAGGCCGTAGGGGCCTGACAGTTAAAGGGACAGTGAATGTGCTTGTCATGTACAAATGTGATATATATACAATGCTACATATCCTTTTATTTCATTTGTTCAGAAGAAATAGTGAAACGGCCTCTGCCACATTTTGGTGGGTATGAATATGCAGTTTAAAATGTCAGCAACCTGACCTGACCCCTCACATAGTGGCCCAGGCCGTAGGGGCCTGACAGTTAAAGGGACAGTGTATGTACTTGCCATGTACAAATGTCATATATATAATGCTACTTATTCATGTATTTCTTTTATTTATAAGAAATAGTGAAACGGCCTGGGCCACATTGGGGTGGGTATGAATATGTAGCTTAAGATGTTAGCAACCTGACCTGACCACTCAGGTAGTGGCCCAGGCCGTAGGGTTTTGACAGTTAAAGGGACAGTGTATGTGCTTGTCATGTACAAATGTGATATATTATATACAATGCTACATATCCATGTATTTCATTTATCAGAAGAAATAGTGAAACGGCCTGGACCACATTTTGGTGGGTATGAATATGTAGCTTAGGATAGCAGCAACCTGACCTGACCACTCACATAGTGGCCCAGGCCGTAGGGGCCTGACAGTTAAAGGGACAGTGTATGTGCTTGTCATGTAGAAATGTCATATATATACAATGCTACATATCCATGTATTTCTTTTATTTATAAGAAATATTGAATCGGCCTGGGCCACATTGAGGTGGGTATGAATATGTAGCTAAGGATGTCAGCAACCTGACCTGACCACTCACACAGTGGCCCAGGCCGTAGGGGCCTGACAGTTAGAATGACAGTGTGTGTACTTGCCATGTACAAATGTCATATATATAATGCTACTTATTCATGTATTTCTTTTATTTATAAGAAATAGTGAAACGACCTGGGCCACATTTTGGTGGGTATGAATATGTAGCTTAGGATGTCAGCAACCTGACCTGACCACGCACATAGTGGCCCAGGCCGTAGGGGCCTGACAGTTAAAGGGACAGTGTATGTGCTTGTCATGTAGAAATGTCATATATATAAAATGCTACATATCCATGTATTTAATTTATTCATAAGAAATATTGAAACGGCCTGGGCCACATTTTGGTGGGTATGAATATGCAGCTTAGGATGTCAGCAACCTGACCTGACCACTCACATAGTGGCCCAGGCCGTAGGGGCCTGGCATTTAAAGGGACAGTGTATGTGTTTGCCATGTACAAATGTCATATATATAAAGTGCTACATATTCATATTTTTCTTTTATTTATAAGAAATAGTGAAACGGCCTGGGCCACATCGGGGTGAGTATGAATATGTAGCTAAGGATGTTAGGAACCTGACCTGACCACTCATATAGTGGCCTAGGCCGTAAGGGCTTGACAGTTTAAGTGACAATGTATGTGTGTTTCTTGTCATTGAAAATGTCGCACATAAAATGGTACATATCCTTGTATTACCTTTGTTTCAGGATATAAAAACGATGTTGGTATATATGTGTAGGTTAAGATTTGAGTATCCTGATCTGACCACTCACATTTGTAGTAGCCCAGGCCGTATGTGCTTCCTGGCATTTACTAACGCCATTATTAAAAGGCAACATATCCTTGTATTTCCTTTATTTTGAACAATGAAACAGCCACATTAAGTCGAGTATAGATATGTAGCTTATGATAACCTGTTAGGACCCCTCACACAATAGACCAACCCGCAGGAGGCTAACAATTTCTTTTTTTTTTTAAATCCATTTCTTATCTGGGGCCCGGCCGTTGCATAAAAGTTACAATTAGGGCTATGGTTTACTATTGGAGGAAATATATGTATAAATGAATAAAATCTTACATTCCTACATAAAGATGATGTTAAGTATGACATTCCATTTGATTTCCATTCTTTTGTAACTTTAGAAAAATAGAGTTAGAAAAATTAAACTGGTGGAGCTGTTAAAAGCTTTGCAACTGAATTGATCGAGAACACGCCGTGGAAACGATGTCTCTTAAGAGCCACCATAGTTTTTAGCGCGCCACAATAGATATCCACTACAGATGTGATCTCGTACGAGTGTTATGTATGTTGTATTTGCTGGGCGATATGTCGATGTCACATTGGCGATCGATAGCGCGGAGGGCAGTACACGTGCACCTAGCCCCGGAGGCGCCCCGGAGACCCGCCGCTCTGCGTTGTACGTTGGGGCTGCTGGTCGCAGTTAACGTGCACCGGGACCGTACCGTCTATTAACGTTTTATTTGTATAAATTAGCGTCAACAGACTGATTGTACATTGCAGCTGAATAAGGAGCCAACTTCACATTCCGAATAGGGAACTGAATAAGTAGCTGAATAAGTAGCCAACTTCACATTCCGAATAAGTAGCTGAATAAGTAGCCAACTTCACACTCCGAATAAGGAGCTGAATAAGGAGCTGAATAAGTAACTGAATAAGTAACTGAATAAGGAGCCAACTTCACATGGGTGCTTAGTACAACATGAAAAGACTTTCATGTTTATATGTTTATATACATGAGTCGTGTCCATCTCTAGTCTGAAGTCACGGAGCAAAATGAAATGCTTTTGGCTTGGGATGCTGGCAGTGCAAATATCATCATCATCTGTACAGGAGCGTAGGTAGGTCCTGTCAAGTCACCTGGTCGTTAGCGCTTGGTAGCACAAGTAACAGTCTATTTCAAGCGTGGGCGTGGATGTCAGACAATTTCAAAATGTTTGTCTGACCAGAACCTGTCTAAAGTTTGCAAGAATCTTCAAGTTTGAACGAGGCAGACTGAACCAAAAGAAGAAGAAGAAGAAACCGTGTTTAAAGGGATCGTATAGTTTTGGTTGAGACCTAATTTCAGGTTTCTAACTCTGAACATTTTTTGATGGGATAATGAGAAACCTCATATGAAATATGAACGGAGCATGTAATTCTATAAGGAATTCAACGTTTATTTGAAGAAAATTGGTTTTGAAATGGCCGAGATATCCAAAAAAAAGTGATTCTAATAAAGTGTGGGACCCACACTTTATTACGATTGCTTTGTTTTACTTTGTTTTTGGATGTCTCAGTCATTCCAAACCCGATTTTCATCAAATAAACTTTGAATTCCTCTTAAAATGGTATTTTCTGTACTATTATCATAAGTGTTTTGTTGGTATCTCGCAAAAAGTTAAAAGCCCAAATCTCATCTCCACCGATACTGTACCATCCCTTTAAAAGAATCTATACTCACGCAATACTAGTGAATGTCACGAGTGATGTAGGCAAACTGTTCCATGACTGGATGACTCTTTTGCTAGAGAAGTTGCTCCGGATGTGCAATTGACAATGGTGGTAAATAATTTGAAGGGATGGCCTCTTGTTCCACGTACGATACTGTGGTTGTACAAAGAAAGGCTGTTGGTTGATTCTGTCTATCCATGTAGTATTTTGAAGACCTGGATCATGTCCCCTCTATGCCTCTTTCCCTCTGGTAATATAGGGTGCATTTATAAGAATTTTTTTTTTTTTTTTTTTTTTTTTTCAGGCCAGAAACGACTAGTGTTTTGAAACACTGTTTCTGGCAAAACAGTGTTTCTAGCAAGAAAAAAAAAATCTTATAAATGCTAGCCGTAACTTGAAACAGTGAATCTTTAAACCTCCAGTTTAAACTCTGCTTGGGGTCTTTTGGAGGATAAATACCAAGTACATGTACCAAGTGTTTTGACACGCACAAAGTAGTGTGTTTCAAAACAGCGTTTCTGTATTTCATAAACAGTGTTTTAAAAATCTTATAAACGCGGCCGCAATCTCAAACACTGTTTAAATGATGTCACAATGCCTTGCGCGTGCCCTGTTTGACCTTTTGCTGAAGAACAAACTGCGCAGAATGAGTTGCGCAATGGCATAGTATGAGAGAGAGCCCCAACATGCTCGGGGAAAAAAATCTTATAAACGCTCTCCTGACAAAACCGTGTTTCAAAACGGTGTTTCAAAACAGTGATTCTTGGCACGCAAAATCTTATGAATGGGTATAGATAAGAAGTGTGAATATGAGATGTGGATGAGAAGTATGAATTATCTTGCTCTTCTGAGCTTTCTACTGTGTTGAGAGCTCCAGCATGCAATAGCTAGTTTCTTTATACTGTATTAAATAGACTTACTAAGAGTAAGATGGCAATGAACAAGCTCATATTGACTCATATCCAGCTACGATAGCTGGCTTCAAGTTCAGTGACAGACACATTTAGTTCAGTGATGCACCATGATGATGGGCTGTGCTAGTCATATCTGTGTTCCAAATCCCAAGAACACACTATTGCAATTTGCAATGTAAATGTGGGAGTGGGACACATGTCATGTCAGTTTACAGTACATTCTATAAGTTTGTACACTCTAATATACACATATGGGACTTTGTATTGTCAATTTGATGAAAACACCTTCAAATACATTTTGTAGTACCCAGACAAAGTCTAAAATCTGTGTTTACCACTTAAAGAATCTGAGCGCATAGGTACAATACATGTAAGAGTTGAACTTTGAAAGTTAAAGATCAGGATAAGGCGAGACCCAGCCTGCACCTGGTCACTTTCGTAACGCTGTAAATGCAGGCTCGATCTTGATTTGATGTTTTCTAGACCATCTCACATAATAGGTTGGCTAAACTTGTCCCTATCCTGAGCTGGAATCTGCTGAGAACCATACCAAAGCCATGGTATCTATTATTTTGGAAAGGGGGCATTTCATGAAGGAGCTTGTCGGATAAAATATCTGACAAGTCAATTATATCCGACAAGTTTTGAGAAATTCTTTAGTCTGATTGGCTGATTTATCTGAACTTGTCGGATATAATTGACTTGTCGGACATTTTATCCGACAAGTTCCTACATGAAATGCCCCGGTCTACACTGTGCCCAAAGATACACCACATGCCTCTATCAGGCAGGTGATACGACATTTTCTCCTTCAATGGTTGCTCCAGTCTTATTTTCTCCAAGGACTTAGGGTTAGGGTTGTGATAGGGTTTTACATTGTAGGTTAAGTTTGATGTGAGGATTAGGAGTAGGGTTAGGGTTTGATATGTTTGTGAGTAGAATTTATGTTTGGCTTAGAGTTCAGATATTTCATGGGAGCAACTGTATTGAATTGAAATGAATGCTGGTAGTAAATGCAAATTTTGAATTTTTGCCTCGGGGAGCATACCTTTCTGACTCCAAATGTCAACTTTAGAATAGAATTTTGACATGTAGAAAAAGGGCAAAACCAATGAGTACACTATCACTATATGATTTAGAATGCTAGTGGAAATGTAGTGATGGAAAATTTGAATTGTGGCTTGGTGGTACATTAATTTCTCATTCTAAATGTCAGTTTGAAAACAACAATACAACAACAGCATATGATCATCGGCCGATGTTGGCATGCACAGCTCTATGCAAAATGACACATGGTCCATCTATCCTGTCAGTATGTGGTGTGAGTAAAACGTTGGAAAAGATAATGATGAAAAAGAGTAATTGTGCTCTCCTCTTTCCAGATTGTAGAACACTACACTGATTGTGTTCACTCCATGTTGATGATTTACAACAACTGTAGTCATGATCAGAATAAGAGGGTTAGTTTGTCAGTTTCAGTGCGAGAATGCTGATATCAGATAGTTGATATCATACTATAACTCGTCTACTGTGGCTGGTTGCCCAGTCCTTGGAAGCTTTGAACACAATGCTGTGATAGCAGGTTGCCCGCAATTGCACTCTGCCGCTTGGAGCACAATAGCCTCATGCAGTCATTGTCACCGCTTCATTGAGTTCAGAGAAACGCAGCCTTATTGTTCCGCCCTTCTCCAGAAACCTCCAACAGTGTCATTTATGACTCGGTTCACAGCGTTTCACTTCACGGCAGTCGTTAAATCAGCGATAGTGTCTGCACGTATACCATGCCTCTAGTACTAAAACCCTACAACTGTATATTATACATGTAGGGGACACATAAAACTGCAATCTGTACACAATGAGTCCCCTTTTGATTTGTATTCATCTGATTTCAGATTGAAATCGTTTCTGACCATTGCCCATTTACTTGCATACTGTACAATGGTATACTGCCTCTCTGTGACAAACTGTATGGAGAATGAGTAAATACTTAGTGCTACCCCCACTGTTGACCCAGAGTAGTTTGCAAAGAAACGAAGGTAAATATCTACCTTTTTATTTGATTTTCAAATCAAACACTAAATGTCTGACATCATTTCCTACATCTTTCTGATAGTTTATTACCAAGGCCATCTTCAGCAGAAAAAGTAACTTTGTATTACCATGGACGCTAGGGTCCATGGTATTACAAACATATTGTGTACATTACAAGGTCACAATGAAACTATGTGGATATTCAGTTTATCTGTGATTTGTGAATGAAAACGTCATGTAAGGTGACAGTTGGTATGGGGAATGGGATAGTGAACATCCTAGTTTTCTTTTTTTTATTAGTGACAGGCTCTTGGTCAGACTGCATTATTCCATGGAGCAGAGTGTATGCTTTAGTGTATGCTCCAGTCTGATCAGAGCAACCCTGAGCTTTGTTTCTTTGGGTAGTAAGTGTATATGCTGCATATAACATACCCACAGGTCATCTTTACCTTCCTTCTGATTTGGTGATGTTACTTTGTTTAATGATTTGTCTCAGAGATGAGACAGTGAGAGTGCAGCCAATGTATAGAAATTATAGAACATGTTGGTGGCTCTCACAAAGTAAATTATGCAAATTCTTGGGTATTAAGTTTCTAGCTTTTGTTAAAGTAGCATCTTTCTCAGACAAAGTACAAAAGTAACGTCTTTGTTAGGATTCTGAGCACGTTTTCTTTACTTTTCTTTTTCCATGTTCTCTTTGCCATCATGTAAGCATAAATGTGTTATTTTGAATAAACTTTAATGAGTTTTTCTTAAATTCTGTGATTTAAATTAAAGTTTGATACGTTACGGACTGCCTTCACAGTCCAACCTTATTTGTCTTTCATTATACATGAATACTTTTTTTTGCAGATTGTGGAGATTTTTTTTTTCTTGTTTTTTTTTAATAGAATTCATATTGCTTAAGGCTTTTTTCACCGTGGATTGAATGATTTTTTTTTTTTTGGTCTTTTTGCATTAAGTTTTGACCTTACCCCATGTGTTATTTTGCTAGTCTTAGTTATCATGATTCAGTATATATTGGCCGGACATAGAGATTTAGGTCTAGGTAAACCAATGCTCATATAAAGCTTTTATGTGATGTACATATGTAGCTTCCATTGCTATATTGTGGTAAAGGTATACTGTGTGTATATAATGTAATATCACACCCAAGCACATATACAGCACAAACTCACACATACAAATTGTAGGTACAAATGTATGTAAACGAGCCTCCATACACATCACTCACATGTTGTAGCCTGTAAGTTTGTATTCCTCCAGTGCGTGTGTGTACAATGTATGCCTCTGATTACCAGTGTTTTTGTTCTAATCAGATTTGTCTATTGATCTTCAGTCTGCACGGCAGCAACAGATGTCTGCAGTGCAAACATGGAAGTAGGAATTCCCACACTAACAGGAGTAATTTGGCAGAGTGTGAGATAGTGGTGTAGAGAGAGAGAGAAAAAAAAAGAAGAAGGGGAGAGATTTGAGACAGTGAGAGACAGATTGTACCCAGTTGTGTAGATATTGTTGACTAGGAAACCTCAATCAGCGTAATTACTTTGATCCTTATTTGGTGATACAGCTATAAATCTGTTCAAAAGCTCCGACTCTTCTGTGCCAAACAAGATACTTCTCTCAGGCTCAGTCATGTCAGGACATATAAACTTGTAAGTCTTGCTCCTTGCAGTCACTTGTCAGTTCTAAACAATTAATTGATGAAAAATTGATGTGCAGGGATCTTCCCATACCTCTAAAATGAAAGGTTCAGTGAAGGATTTGTTTCACACTTGTTGCTTGTCGACCATTGTTGGTATCCATTTCATGTGTATTCATGCATGTAGCTCAGTGCATTAGAACCCTCGTGTCATGGTCTTGAGTATTATTCTTGTCCATTTTTATGGACTGAAGTTACAACTTCAGGTAACAAGGAGAATGTCGCACATCAGTGAAAGAAGCCAACAGTTTGATTCTAAAGTATTTGAGAGAGAGAGAAAAAAAGACTGCTACAGGTAATTGAAGATTTCTTGATGTTTGCATGTCTGTATTACTGATACAATGTGACACCTCTCAAGATGATGATGTTGCATCTGGATTGAAGACTAATTTCTTGACATAATGACCCTTTGCATGTAATTTGTATGAGCATCCAACAAGCAAAAAAACAATATAAATAAACAAAAACTCTCCTCTGTGAATGGATTCGCAAATGGTGTGATGATTTTAAACTTTGGCTGACTGTGAGTGCGATTCTTGTCTTTGAGTCAACATGAAGCTAATGTCCATTCAAAAGATTTCTGTACGCTGAAATTTTAGACTTCATACAGTAGAATGTCTATCATGCTTTACTCTATAATTGTCCTGTGAGAGTTAATGCCCCTTTATAAAACACCTACAAATATTCTGGCCAACCAATTGGTCGATTGTTTATCAAGTGACATTTGCTAAAAAGTACCATTGTAATTTGTTGTCACAGTTATTAGGTATTGAACTCTGATGAATTTTAGGACAAATTTTACTCCCTGGGCAATTACCCCAGACCCTTCCCTGACCCTAACCCTACACGGTGTATCCTAATCCTAACCCTAATCTTGAACCTAATCTTAATCATAACCCAAATTCTAACCCCAAACGTAACTCTAAACCTAACCCTAGCCCTAATCTTTACTCTAACCCAGTCACTAACCATATTTAGCAGGGGTGGCAGGGTAATTGTCCCAATATGCTCTGACGGCCTCCCTTTACATTTTAATTACTTCCATGATAGATTCATAGTTTTGCACTATCAATCATACTCCTCTGATGTTATTAATGCTTATTTTTGCAGTGCACTTTTAAAAGCAGTTACAAGTACTGAAGTGCATTCACAGTTAATGATAAACAATCAACAATTCCAGCTTATGACTTCCTCTTCCGACTGTTCCTTGATACAACCATTTACTTTTCTTGAAAAATTGTTAGTATTTCTGCACTACAGTGTATATTCAGGAATTGGTGTTGGCCACATTTGGATATTGACGTCCAAAGTGTAGTAGAAAACAAAATAGTGAACAGCCTTACTAATAACGTGAAGCAAGATTTTACATTTGGTAAAAGATGAGATGTAGTATTCAACTCGGATTTGCTTCATTTGAAAATTGTCTTATCTTTTGCCTCATGCAAAACCTTGTGTACATTGTGGACGTCCCAGTCAAGCTTTTCATAGCTTATGACGATCCAGACAAAATGTGTAATATGTTTCATGTACAAACTATGTGCATATTTGTGAATAATGTATGTATAATTATGCATTTTGTGAATAAATCAAATCAAATCAAATAAAATCAAATCAAATTGCACTTGTGACCATTCACTGTTTGTATACTTTTAAGTCGTCATGGTCATGTGCAATGTTAAATATTCTTTCTGCAAAGTCCTCAGAATATTGTTCTATAATCACTTTTAGCCTTTGATTGGCATGGCATGTGAACATGCAGTTTATTGCAAAGAGTAGGGTTGGAGGGGAGGTCAGAAAGAGTACATATTTCCATGGACACTGTGCATAGTTCCAGAGGGTGTGGATTTCACTGCACCCCAGGGGTAGTCAGGATGATGCATTGCCATGGTTACACCAAACAGTCTCCTGACCTCTCAGTCTTTCAATCCATCAAGCCTGCTACCGTACTTCTATTATGGCAGAAGGTGCCCATAGTTCAGTTTGCCCCCCCCCCCCACACACACACACACAAATCTTTCCTAAGTTGGTTTATTGACATAAAATATATTATTGCATTCTTGATTAGCAATCCCACAATCTGCCTGACCATGATAGATTGCTGTATCATACTTTCAGATGTCAAACACAATGCAGGGTGATATTAAAAGTATAATTTGAATTCTTTCAACCCATTGAGGATGAGTCCCAAGTTTACTCGGGCAAGCATCTATGGGATGCGTGTTGTACTTGTAGCAAAATCAAACTGTCCTCAAGGGGTTAGAAAAAAATGCAACACTAGCATTTTGAAGCCAGAAAATGACATACATTCTTGTTAATTCTATCGCATGACTTCATAGTAAATTTCGTGTCGAACAATTTCAAGCCACACTCCAATATTTTTTGGGGGGAATTTCTGTTATAATCATGTTTCTGAAGTATGTTTCTAAACATGATTAGAATTATATTGTACAGAGTGTTTAGACACTTAAATGGGTCCCCCATCAACCATAAAACTGCAAGCAATGACTATTTTATACGACAGCTGTGTCACAAATGCTGTGTCTTTAGTCTATTGAACATGCAGTACTTTCCCAATATGCACACGTACACGTATGTACAAGAGCAAATGCGAAAAGCATATTATAAGGTTTGTCAATGGCAGTGAAAGAAGGTCACACAATGTAGTAAGCTCTGCCTTCTCTAGCATGTTTTAGATGTTAAACCATTCAGATTGTAGTGCATGTACCCAGAATCGAGCCAAACACAACATTTGGAAACACCTCCACACCACAATTGGTTAAATGTAATTTGATTAATTGATTGATTGGAATTTCCTTACACTTTTATGTTCACAATTTAAACAAAGAAACAAATATAACTGATTAACAGTGATTGATTTAGTACAATTCCTTGTCATTTTGTGTCTTATGATGTAAATGATATTTTAATCAAAATTCATGCTTTTAAAGGGAAAGTAAACCCAAAGAGCAATGTGGATTGAGTGAAAGCAGTAATATTAATAGAGCACATCAGTGAAAATTTGAGGAAAATCGGGCAATCGATGCAAAAGTTATGAATTTTTAAAGTTTTGGTGTTGCAACTGCTGGGTAAGGAGACTACTAGAGGTTATGACGTATGAGTGGACTACAATATAAAGAAAATAAAAAGGGAATTCAATGAAAATCCATTTTTCATGAAAATTACATATTCCATCAACTTGATACTGACATATGTTAGGGGTAGCACTTATTTCCCCTGCTTTCTGAAAGCGGTTAGTCAAGAACTCTTTCATTTTGCTAGAAAAGTGAATTTTTGTGGAATTCCTTTTATATTTCCTTTATATTGTGGTCCTCTCATACGTCATAACCTCTAGTAGTCTCCTCATCCAGCGGTTCCAACACCAAAACTTTAAAAATTCATAACTTTTGCATCGATTGTCTGATTTTCTTCAAACTTTCACTGATGCGTTTTACTAATGTTGCTGCTTTTACTCAATCCACATTGCTCTTTGGGTTTGTCTTCCCTTTAAATTCAACAAAAGGTGGCTATGCAATTGACTATGAATTGTGGGAGACCTATAAAAGCACAGCTTGAATTGTAGGTACCCTCTTCCACCCCAAAAAAGATTACTGTGTGAAAAAGCTTATCAATACATGGTTTGAATTATAAAATAAAGGTCCATCTGTAAGAAAGAGATAAGAAGAAAACTAAGAAATAAAGAGAATAGACAGGACAAATTGGTATGGAAGATGAAAGAAGAGATGGAAGAAGGAAATGAGACCTGGCAAGAGAGTTGATAATTTCAAACAGAAGAAATTGAGATTCGTTCTACTGTTGCTATGATATGAAGCAGAAGCATAGCATTGACCAGTCTTTTTCTTCCCACCTGGAAAAAAATGGATGTACTGTAAACTGGCAGCCATAAATGGGTGTCATATCCAAGGCAGGGTGCTACCAAGGAGGTATATACAAGGTATCTTGATGCTAGCAGGGAGGTTCTCACCTCCCTGGTGCTACAAACTCACCTGTTTTCTTGCCCTGGGCAACCAAACTTTACCATTGGGCAAATAAGTGTGAAATGGCACTTGCTTCATTAAAGTACAGGGCCTAGCTGCTTTGCTTGTAAGTGCAAGTAGGGGCAATATCTTTTGTAATGCCATGCAAGGACAAGTATATCAATATTTGATGAGGCTTCTTTTCTTGACTGTTTGTTTTTTATTGTGGATCTGTATGGGTCCGTAAATACTACATTAAATAGACCACAGCTATAAATGGGAGCGGATCATGCTTTATATTAACTCTAGATGAGAATTTCAAAGTACAATACATACTTTTCAGAGACCAGATAAAGGGTTAGTATCCTTATTTTGTACTTTACATCATGTATGTGGTACAGAATATTGTAGGAATAAAGGTATATTGTCTTGTGTTACAATGTATATTACAAGTATATTAATTCAGACAGTTGTGCAGTGGGGTACATGTACAATGTACTTATTATGACTAGATTCAATCCTAACAATTGAGAGATTATTGATTGTGTGGTGTAGAAGGTTAAAGTGTATTGTGTATTAAGTGTTTTCCACTGTGGTCTTGTATTTGTTTATTTCTGTCCTTAACTCTTTTGGTGCTGGATACTGTAAACCCCATGTGTGCAACATTGTTTTTCAGACAGCAATGCAGGCATGCTTTGAGAAAACATTCTGTTTTTTCAAATCTTAGTGAAACTTTCACAGATTTTTGTTACCCTGGACATGTTATGAGTGAAGTTGTAGAGAGACTGCCAAGCTTTGCTTTAATAATAATAATAATAATACATACAATTTCTATAGCGCCGTTCTCCACTTTGATTAAATGCTCAAGGCGCTTTACAATTGTACATCAGAGCAAACAGACTGAAGATACAAGTACATCACCGATGTACTTTAAGATGTAAATTGTATGACAATTTTCTTTCAAATGACCAGTAGCTACATTATGGCAGAGGCTGACTTTTGCACACAAAACAGTGACAGAAATTTGGAATTTACTAGCAAATCCACTAATCACCTCATAAAATGCAAGCTACATATGACAAGATTGAAATCGTGAGAAACGCTTTCGATGCACTGTGGCGTTTGGCAATTTATTGATCGGTCTGGGCGGGTTTGTGCATTTGAGCAGAATATGCAAATTTGACACACACCATCGACTGAATCGGGCATGCGAACTCGGCTCAAAGGTCATAAGAATATGAGAGTTAATTGTGTGATGACCGATAATCTGAAAAACCTTTTCTTTGACATTAATTATGATAATTGTGCTTGTTGATTTCTTGTTGTAGATGAGAGGTTGATGACTGAATTCTCTGTACTTTAACATCCCAGAACCTTTTTAACTACTTTATATTGTGTATGATGTATGCGTTGTATTGTGTGTACCATCGTTTTTGTTGTGTGTAAATATTGTGAAATACAGATGTATGCTGAAACTACGAGTCCTGGACAATAGAATCTTCTACTGCAGCCATGGGATTACCAACATCATAGAACTGTGAATGAGTGCTTGATTTTAAAAGAGAAATCCTAGATGGTGATTGTGATCAGAATTACTACCAAAAACTTAATCACACAATCATGTTCCTCAACTGACCTACAATTGTATGTGTGTATCCTGATAATGTCATCAAGTTTTGTCTATCCAGGGAGGTGGATTACCCTGGTCTATCCCTTTACAGGTAATAAGTGCAAAAAAACAAACAAACCCAAAACCAACCAACCAAACAAACAAACAAACAAACAACAACTAGGCCTACACAGTGAACAGCTGGGAGTGGTGGAATGAGACAGTGATTGTAAATGACTCCAACTTCCTCAAATGTTACACTGATGGTCTTTTTGGTATCATAAATATGTTGTGTTTTATACATCTTCCTGACCAGAGCCCCCTCTTTATTTTTTGTTAAAATAAAAGAAATAAAAAAGGAAAATGGGGGGGGGGGGGGCTTGTGCCCCCTTTAATTTTGTGAAGGCACCTCCTCTTTATGGAATTCCTGGATACGCCCCTGCTGTGTGATCCTATTCCCTCAATACACATTTCCAGGAAATCATCTTGACCTCGTATAGATGAAATATTGAATCATCTGTGGGAGATGATCACAAAACAAATTAATAACAGTCAGTTGATCAGTTCAACCTCCCAGAGCTACATTCTGCTGCACAGTATTATTTTATATGAAATCTTATGAAAATGAAGAGGGCTTTAAGAAAATAAAGCTGATCCATGACATTTACCCTTTAAATCTGTGTTTATGGAATGCTCGCTGTACTCTGCGTGCTCCATCTGCGGACTATTTTTGCCCCACAGATGTTTTGAAAGCTTACCGCTGCCTGCTTGGCTGCCCAGTGGATCGTCGGAACTGATCAGTACTAATTCAATTGCCCGTAGCCCAATGACCCATTTTAGCCGTGTTTTCTCCTCAAGGAATGGAAGCTCATTATTAGACAAGATGATCTCAATTTTCCTGAACATTAACCTTTGAACTCCCCCAGTTTCATGGTTTGATGCTGTATCTTTTATCATTTCAATTTTTGTCATTTATTCTAGTACCAGTATTTCATTTGATAGAATAATAACTTTTCTCTCATTTGGTTCCCATTCATGTCATATACCATTGTTTATTTTGATAGCAGGATGATTACACATGGATCTGTAAATCACTAAATTTATGGATGATGATTAAATTGGCAACATTAATATATCAGGCCCAAATTTCAACATTTTGATAAACTTAACAGAGGTGCCAATCTAGTGATGACAAGGTGCTCATTTCTGCAGCAAAATTCCCCCAGGCCTTGAACAGATTGGTAATTCAGTGCCTTACGAGGGCAGCACACAAAAATAAAGAGGCACACTCTTGAACAGGATATGTTATAAGCACTCATTCTTACCCCAGATCAAGGGCATACAGTGGATACTATAGAACATTTGCTGTGTACTTCCCCCAGGAGGGGCTTTGCTGTACTTAAAGAAGTCACTTTTGTACTGCACGTCATCTTGTGGAAAACTGTATATCAACAGTAAACTTTACTAACTTTTCTTTCTCACTTGTTTTGACGAGACAATATATTTTCAGGAATTTACCCGTACATGTGTGTAGGATGATACTGAAAAGGGGGGGGGGGGCTGAATGATGTTGTCATAGTGTAATGCTGCTGTGATTTTTTTTTTCTGTAGCAAGACGTCTTTCCATTTTCAGTTTTTTCTAGTCTAGAAAGATTTTTTTTTTTTTTTTTTCAGAGTAGGAGATCAAGCAGATGAATACTACTGCATAAATCACAGAGATTTTTTTTTTTTCATTGATTACCACTGTCCCTGATGTCTGTAAGTGGTATGAGAGTGAAAGATTGCTGCCTTTACTCATGCATGCCAGGCATACATACACACATATGGTGTGTATACTTACAACATTCCTTGATGTTATCAACTTCAGAGTGAATGAAGAAGGCAAAAGAGAGGATTTAGCACCTCCATAGCTCCAACACGCAACATCGTAAGGCACCTAAGTGTCCCTAGTTGAGTGATGTATGCTAATGTCACTCTGTCTCTTAAAGACATGCCTCCTCTTAGTCACTTACAGAGGGAAAAAATGCCACCATTTCCTAGAAATGACCTCATCCACAAACCCCTGAGCAAACATTAAACTGCTCCAGTCACATGGTTGTAGAAACACATTGCAGGATAAAGGGCCAGTATCAGTTAGGTTTAAGTCTGCTATTTTCAGCGGAAGAAGGGAGTTTCCAACTGAATTTGTGTCTTGTTCTTCACCCTTGCTGTGTTTCATTTGAAAATTGATACTCCCATCTGATTGAATGCTTTGCTTGCAGTGATTTGTACAGATATCTCGATACAAACTGTCAATGTGTTGAAATTGTGTTTTCCATTGAACCCTTATTGTTTCACACTTTCAGTGCTGTAAATTGTCACACAAGAGTGATTTTGTCTTGCGAAAGTTTTGACCAATTTGTGTTAGGAATTACCCCGGTGCCAAAAAAGCAGTCTGGTATTCACAGCTAGTTGAACTGGGTATTAAAGGGAACGCAAACCCAAAGAGCAATGTGGTTTGAGTGAAAGCAGCAACATTAGTAGAACACATTCAGTGAAAGTTTGAGGAAAATCAGACAATCGATGCAAAAGTTATGAATTTTTAAAGTTTTGGTGTTGGAACCGCTGGATGAGGAGACTGCTAGAGGTTATGATGTATGAGTGGACAACAATATAAAGAAAATATAAAGGGAATTCCACAAAAATCAATTTTTCATGAAAATCACAAAGTCCATCAACTTGATACTGACATACACATGTATTCTAAGGGTAGCAATTATTCCCCCAGCTTTCTGGAAGCGGTTAGTCAAGTGCTCTGTCATAATGCTACAAAAGTAAATTTTTGTTGAATTCTCTTTAAATTCTCTTTGTATGTCCACTCATACGTCATAACCTTTAGTAGTCTCCTCATCCAGCGGTTCCAGCACCAAAATTTTAAAAATTCATAACTTTTGCATCGATTGTACGATTTTCCTCAAACTTTCAGTGATGTGTTAGTTACTAATGTTGCTGCTTTCACTCAATCTATATTGCTCTTTGGGTTTGCGTTCCCTTCATGGATGGTGCCTCTACATGTAAGCTTGTAATTCAGTGTCAGTTGTTGCACATTATTTTGCCATAAATTGGCATCAAATTGCACATTAGCTGTATTGAAGATTTTGTCACAAAGGACCACAAGTTTCAGCAAAAAAATTTCTCTTTAACAATATACACACCCCTCCCTCCAACCCCCCCCAATAAAAGAATCAAAGACAAAAATAGGATGTCAGCAAAGGTTCATCATCAAGCCGTGTTATTCATTTCCTTGTTATTTGCATGAATAGTTGTCACATTATTGTCGATAGAATATCTTTGGATGGCAGAGACATGCTGTCGAGTCTCCCTGTCTTCCTCTCTCTTCCTGTGCAAACATACAATGAACCTAAACCACCAATATGTCACCATCTACCGCGGATAACTCCACCCATTTGTAGCCGTAATGAGGTCCAGGGAGGGTCATTCGACTCTCTAAATTGCTCCCTCGGAAATTTATTAGCCAAAACATCTCATCAAAACAAGTTTGGAGCAAGTTGAAGAATAAGATATGAAAAGAAGCTTTGATTTACAGTATAGAGTTTCTTTAGATATGATGTACATCTATTGCGTCAGGGAAGAAGTTTGGTAGGAGTCAAGAATATATTGAAATACAAATACCATGGAGAATTTAAGCTTTGTTACTTTGATGGTTTGGAATTCACTGTGATGTGTGTTTACACTCACATCATTATAACTAAAAATGCCAACTCGTTATAAAGGACAGACACACTTAAATGAAAAATAGGGCCTTTTTTTATGCCTCCGCCACGAAGTGGTGCCGGAGGCATTATGTTTTCGGGTTGTCCGTCTGTTCGTCCTTCCGTCCGTCCGCCCGTCCTTCCGTCCGTCCGTCCGTAATGAATTTTGTGGACAAGGTAACTATCAAAACCTGTTGAGGTATCCTAATGAAACTTGGCATGTATGTGTATTAGGGGATGAAGTTGTGCCTATCAACTTTTGGGTGCACATGCTCAAGGTCAAAGGTCAAGGTCAAATACATAAAATTTCACTATTTCCACCATATCTATTGAATGCCTAAAGATATTTTCTTGAAACTTAGTGTATACATGTATTACCCAATTAGGATTCTCTGGTGAAAGTTTGGGTCATGAGGTCAAAGGTCCAAAGGTCAGGGTCAAATACATAAAATTTCACTATTTCCACCATATCTATTGAATGCCTGAAGATATTTTCTTAAAACTTAGTGTGTACATGTATTACCCAATTAAGATTATCTGGTGAAAGTTTGGGTCATGAGGTCTAAGGTCAAAGGTCAAAAGGTCAAGTAAAAATATTAAAACTTTTTTTTTTCTCCATACCTTGGAAAATTGTTCAAGGTATCTTCATGGAACATAGTATATACATAATATACTAACTGGAAGTGATTATCTAGAGAATGTAGGGTTCATGGGGTCAAAGGTCAGTGGTCAAAGGTCAAGTGCAACACTTCAAAATTTTACTATTTCCCTCCTATCATGCAATGCCAGCAGGGTTATTTTTTCTTTTACACTTGGTGTATGCATACATGTGTAACCTAATAGAAATTCTCTGGAAAGTTTTTTTTTTCTTCTTTTTTTGCCTCAAAGGTCAAAAGGTCAAAGATCAAGTGAAAGTGCTGAACTAACTTTTTCCTCCATATCTCGGAAGTGGCTCAAGTTATCTTGAAACATAGTACATATTATGCAAGGCATATTCTACCTGAAAGTGATTATCTTATGAATTTTAGGGTCAAGGGCCAGATGAAAATGGTAACAATTTACTATTCAATTCAGAAATTGCACTTTTTCTCCACACCTGTACCTTGAAAATTACTCAATGCCTAAATGTATGAATGGGTCAAAGTCGAGTTAAAGTCCTTAAATCCCTAGATACATGCTCTCCTATTCATCCTATTAAACCTAGGTCAAGGAAGGTGAACATTCAACACATTTGTGACAATCTTGTCATTTCAATATTTTGCCAATTTTGTGAAAATGTAATCACACATTGTCCACATGGACTATCTGGACCTATTGGGAAAATCATGCATTATGGCGGAGGCATACCAGTCGCCAAAGCGACATTTCTAGTTTTCTGTAGATTGCCTTTGGATTCCTCATTTAATTTGTTTGTTTCTGATAAAACTTCTGAAATGAATGACCAAACTGTAGAGCTCTCAGCTAGTATTGGAAGGTACAATGTGCTGGTATGTGTTATCATAAAAAAAAAAAGAAATATGTTTCTTAGATGTAAATTTATTTCTGAAAATTGATTAAGTGTGCAAGTTATGTGCCACTGTATGTGTACTCTATTCATTCGAAACCAATGATTTTTCCCATTAAGATATTTTCCCCCCTCAGTGTCATTAGTTTTATTCATTTTGTTTGTGCCACATGCATTACATGTATATTTATTCATGCATTTATTATCATTTATTGCTCTCTCTCATTACAAGTGACTACTTGTTTGTGTACAATACCAATGCCATTATGATGCTGTCAGGGTTAATATTTAGAGATTGGCGGCTCTGCAATGGCTGCTGTGGTAGCCCTGTCCATTGAGGGATTATTGGCTGTAATTGATGGGGAGTGGACGGTCAGTTTTCTAGGGTCGCATGTCCTCAGTCTCCCCAATAAAATGCCATCAATCACTGCTTGCCATTGGGTCATTTAGCTGGCCTGGTCTAGATACAGGCTCGTTTACATCTACGCTATAGAGTGAGGGGTTTGAACCGTTTGAGCAGCAATCCTTTAATAAACCTATAAGCAAACAATTCAGTGTTGAAAGTTAATGAAAATCGAACTTTGGCGAGTGCTTAAATTTCTGATCATGGAGTACTCCACTGAACGGAAAAGTGTGTGTCACATTCGTATCGGGATTAGAGTCATTATTTTTACATGTCTATAATCTCGCGAATGGCACCTGACTCGCAAAATTCGCGGAAATAAAAACCTCACGAAATATTCAGCGTATACAGTAGTTGGTTCTGTAGAGCAAATCTCACTGTCTGTCACAAGGATGTGTGATCCACTGCTTCTTGTAATTGCTGGTACATTATATGCCATAAATGTGTAATATGTTAGAATGGCATTTGTGAATGACACTCAGGACTTTGTATGTTGTGTTGATGCATAAAAGATTGAAACATTTGTATTAAAGTCAAACCGGAGGATTGTTCACACATGGGGAAAAAACAACCGACAAAGAAACAAAGCAAAACTGGCTATTTACAAAGAAGAAATGCACAAGTCAATGTGGTTTGTAAAACATGCTAATCGCGGAGATTTGGCTGGTGCAAACCTGCATTGTAACCTACATAACTACTGGTGGTAGTAATCTTAATTTTTGCATTCACACACTTTATATGAATACAAAAGTACAGCCAAAATATTAATGTTTTGGTGTACATGTGTGAACAGGCTTGATATCTCCTGTCTTCGCCTCATCGTCTTTGATACAAAGAAACTGTTGTCGCTCTGTGTCCATGGGTATGATGGATTTGTAGGCTAGGCAAGGTGTTAAAGGGACAGTCCTCTCAAATTTGCAGGTCATTCCTGTTTAGAATTCCTTCACTTTACAGTGCTGATCTTCTGTTCTCTGTGAGAAAGAATGTCCCATCTTCCAGTAGGCAGCAAGGTAGAGTTGTGCAACTTTCGTTATGCAGCTTTTGCTTTAATAGATAATTTTTATACTGAAAAAGAGGCATGATCTCTACTTCTACCCATTCTTAGGTAGTAAGCCACTGGTAAATGATCCCAACCATGGGCAAAACCGTCCCAATATACAATAAAGATGGTTATTCAATCCTGTATAAAGTGATACCTGAGTTGTCCTGGGGAGCAGCATACATGCTGCACACAGTAATTAGTCATGAGTAAATGATCACCAGTCTTTTATCACCACCACCAGTCCTGTCCTCTACAAGGCCTGTTCCATATCCACTTGGCTTTTGCTCAGAACCTACATCCTGTTAACTCTCTTAAAGGTACTAGCCCACATTTGCAAACCCACGAAAATCAAAACTGCATAAAACAGGTCCAATATGACTTCAAGTACAAGTTATAACAGTAACATACCTCACCTGTCGCTCTTTGTCTATACCATTCGATAAAAGAGAGAAAATCATCGTTTTAAAATCAATTTTCAAACCGGGTCAACCCGACCCAAAATCGAATTACGAGCGCGGGCTATAGCTACGTACATTGTACATGTAACACGTACGTGGACCGGAGCTAGCGAGCGTTATACGCATGCATACGGATTACGGTGCATTTTCATTTATTTTTATGAATGTAATGGACTAATTGGAACGAAATTTTGCACAGGTGTTACTGCAATCATACCCAAACTCCATGCTAACTATGAGACCAATTGCTGCAGGTTTACAAATGTGGGCTAATACCTTTAATGCCATGGCAATAATCTTCCATAATAGCATCATTGGTACATGTGATACTGAAAGGGTTAAATTGTATTCTGCTCTCTCCTGAATATTTTATGGTGATGTAGTTTATAGCAAATTTTATGGAAGGTGACTCCAAGACTACCAACAGATAATGAACAGGTGACTCTTCACTTTATCTTTTGCAATTGACCTTCATTCTGATCAAGACTTTGTGTTGGATGAAAGGACCAAGATGAAGGCAAAACTGGTCATTAAGTGTCCATTCACATGATTAGTATCATTGACATATAATACATGATAATTGGCCTCTCCCTTCAATTTTGCCGTAGTCTGGGAAACCTGCTTTTACATTTAAGGCATTCCAGCGAAACGAGAATACAGCACGAACGAACATGGAATTTTCTTATGTCCACTTGGCTACTGAGCATCTCAATACAGACTGAATACAATTTTTCAAACTTCATTGTGCACCTGTGACCACAAATCTGTTACCCTATTCGATGGTTTAGCGTATAAGGCATTGCTGCTACTTTATACCTGGATGGCAAAAATGCTGTAATTTTAATACTTAGTTGTACATTATAGTTTGTGTTTGTTCTGAAAAACAAGGGCTGGTTGTAAGACTAGGTGGTCATCAGGGTTGTTTAACCCTTCAGATGGCATCCTTGACTGACACAAGATGAGTGTTGCTTGATCTTCAACATACGGTAAAGAACTTTTGGTTGTTATGTTTTCAAATGCCCTATTTTTTTCAAATATAGTCTTGTTTTCAGACTCTAATGTGTTTTATATCAGGTTTAGAATGTATGAAAAAGTGATGTTTTAATTTCTTTCAAATAGGTTCCAAATCAAGGACATTTCTTAATGCATATTTAACCAAGGCAATGAATCTTTCATGTAGCATATACGTTGCTAGTCGTGAAAAGGGCTGAGAGCCTCCAAAAGGTGAATTAATTATATTTATGGAGAAATGAATGAGAGGGAGAGAGAGGATCACATTAAAGACATTTTGTTGTTTAATAACTTGGAATGTTTAACTTCAGAACCAAGTTTACTGAAGAGGACCATGCAGTAGAAATGAAAGCCACATTTTTTGCATAGTTTTATGCTGTTTTAGGGTGGAGACTGTCATTGAAGGTATCTTTAAAACATTTACAATTGTCTTCCTCTCCCATTTTGTGAAACATAGACAATATTTGGGATAGAGGCTCTAGTTTTCTAATATTTGTTTGTATTACAGGATGATGGTCGCATATCTTTGTCCCACTGCAATGTGTTAAACATCTGAAACAGGCACACAAGGCAGACACAAATCTACATTGTCATGGCGACACACGAAGCCAAACCCACAAAAGCAGAACATATTTCACAAGTTTTGGCAGCATCGCTCGCAACAAAGAAAGAAAGAAAGGAAGGGAGAGATGTGGATTTTGGGCCCTGTTTCATAAAGCTGTTCGTATAGTTACGAACAACTTACGAGCGACTGGTGATCAGTTCTGATGTGCTATACTCATCAGAATTTCCATAATTCAGCACAAGAACTGATCACCAGTCGCTCGTAAGTCGTTCGTAACTTTACGAACAGCTTTATGAAACACCCCCTGATATGAAATGAGTAGATGCATTGAGATTATAACATGTATGCAGAAAGAGAGAAAGGTGATGGGGAGATAGACTGATAAAGGGAATGAACAAGAAATAGAGTGATTGAGAATAGAATACTTGTAGAGAGAAACAAAACAAAGTGAACTAGAAAAGCACTCTGAGAGCGCAGACCTCCGCCAAGCATGCAGCTCATTTCCACCACTGATCTTGTTCTTCCATAGAGATATCAGTGATTTCCACCCATATGTACATAGCATTGTGTACTGAAAGTCGCCCGATTTCCCAATATAGAAGCCTTTGTTACATCATAAACCCTCAGCTGCACGGCGCGTCTCGCCCTAGCAGAAACTAGAGCACCTAAAGTGCGCGCATGCAAACCTCAAATACGCACAGCCTGAACTCCCAAGTTCATTGACCCTACCTGCCAAAAATATCAAAAATCCTTCATAAATCCCCCAAAAATTCTCGGATCACTACCAAAAGTCAATCGTTTGTTACTTGTGTCATTCTCAACCTTTCCTGCAAGTTTCATCCAAATCCGTTAACTACTTCTTGAGTTATCTTCTGTTTGACGCGTGTGTGGTTGTGTGGTTGTGTGGAAGGATGTCGTGTTAATTTGTCTTATTTTCTGACTTTTGGACTGTGCTGGAGGATTTCACATCTACAGAAAGGATTCTGCATGTTTGAATAAGCTGTAAGTTGAACACCTGGAGATCAAAAACTTTATATTCTTGAGTGATATCCGATAGTTTTGTATGCTGTTCTCAAACTGTTGTGGCAAAGAATATCATATAGTCCCACAGGATCTTTTTGGAGTGGGGTGGATTTCTTCTCACTTACCTGTGTACAGCTCTTAGACCTTTATACTACAGTGCACACGTACGGGTCGGTGACCAGCATCTATCCCTCACCGGACACCTGACTCATTTGATATTCTGCAATCCTGACCTACCTTTGGTCTGAACAATGACCCGTCAAACAGCAGCATTGGTGAAGGAAATTCTTGAGGACAATACATTTCTAACAGCCATCAAAAATGCTGTTGCAGAGGCCATTGAAGTCAAAGTGAATGAACTCCTCCATCGCATGGAACAACAGGAGGGCAAAGTCTTTGACCTGCAGTGCAAACTTGACAAGTGTGAAAAAGACCTTGATCAACTGAAGAAGGAGAGAGAAGGTGCAATGAATGAGATCAGCAAGCTCAAAACAAAAATGAATGACCAGGAGCAATACTCCCGAAGGAATTGTGTTCGTTTCTTTGGAGTTCCAGAGGTAGACAAAGAGAACACCAACGAGACAATATGCCACATTGCCAAGCAGATGCTTGGTGTGGATCTCCCGTCCAGCGCCATTGATCGCAGTCATCGGGTGCGACGAAGGAATCCTCATCAGGAAGGAATGCGCGGCAAGCCACGACCCATCATCGTCAAGCTGACTTCATACCAGCACCGCCAGGCCCTGTTGATAAACAGAAAGAAACTGAAGGAGAAAAAAACCGGGATCTCGATCCATGAAGACTTGACAGATGTAAATAGAGCATTGTTGTGGGATGCCTTCTCCAGGATAGGCAAACCAAACAGCAAAATCGCCCATGCATGGAGTGTGGATGGCAGAATCTGTGTGTCGATCAACACATCAAGTGGCGGTACTCTGAAGAAGATGGTGCACTCTAGAAGAGACTTGGATAGTTTGTGAAATCTTGCCAAAATGTGAAACAGTGTATTTATAATGTATGACATATAAAAAGGCCGCATTTGGCTCTTTGGCAATAGATCTCCAGGTGTAATGTATAATTCAATTTGATTTAGTTTGATAAGTATTTTTTTTTTCCAGGAAAGCTTTTGCATACTCCAATACCCTCTTTTCTTTAATACTCCAATACCCCCTTTTTCTTCATAAGTCTACATCTTATTGCATTTTTTTTTCAGTCGATATTTGATATGCATGTATATGCAGTTTTATTTAATGTATTTTTGTGAAAGTAATTATAACCCTGTGTATGTGTATGTTTCCTTTGTCCAAATTGTGTACTACATGTCGTAGGCAAACTGTATCAAATACCTCCAACTCAGATTGTGACGCGTGTGTATTGAATGGTCATGAAGACGAAAGCATTTCCAGTGAATATGTGACTCTTGATAATGTGAATTATATTCTTCCAAATGATTTTAACGACTTGATGAATAACATTTGTGCAGAAAACAACAATGTTTTGTCAATGGTACATTTCAATTGCAGAAGTGTGAAGAAAAACTTCGATAACCTTTGCAGCATTATTGCCAGTATTTCTTGCCAATTTTCATGTATAGCATTGTCAGAAACCTGGTTAACAGATGTTGATTCTATTCATATACCAAATTATACGTTTTTTGGAAGTGGGAGAAATAATAAACGTGGGGGTGGGGTTGGATGTTTGATAAGACAAGATTTACGGAGTAAACGGCGCAACGATTTAGAAGTTTTTGATTCATGCATAGAAACCATATTCATAGAAGTATCTTTTAAAGCAGTTAATATTATTTTTGTTATTGTTTATAGGCCACCTGGGCAAAGTGTATATGACTTTTTATCTGCATTGGAAAAACCGCTAAGTGCAATAAGTTGTGAAAATAAACAGTGTTTTATTGTAGGTGATTTTAACATAGATCTTTTGGCCACCACTCAGCATGTCCATAGTTTTATTGATCTTTTAACATCTTTTTCTTGTATTCCACTGATTCTAAACCCGACAAGGATAACCCAAGAGACGGCTACTCTCATTGACAATATATTCACTAACAATGTTGAAAATATTTTAAAAAGTGGTATTCTTGTAAATGATGTTAGTGATCATTTAAGTGTATTTGCAATTGTCAATCATCAAAAAGATAAATGTTCCCAATTTAATTTATGTAAACGTTTTGTAGATGATAATAGTATTAATAGATTCAATAGTTTATTACAATCTGTAGAATGGAACGATATAAATGAAAGTAATGACGTTAAAGGAAGATTTGATATTTTTATGACTAAAGTGTCTACTGTTTATGATGAATGTTTCCCTCAGAAAGAAGTATTGTATAAAAAAACAGATGTAAATCCATGGTTTACAAAAGAATTGAAAAGAATGTGCAGAAAAAAACATATTTTGTATCGTAAATACATGAAGAACCCCACAGATTATAGGAAATCGGTTTATACCCAATACAGAAACATAGTTTCCCGTTGTATTCGTCAACAAAAGAAATATTATTATAAAAGCCGCTTTGATAAAGTACGTAAGGATATGAAAGGGACATGGCGTATAATAAATTATATTTTGAATAAAACAAGGGACAAAGTGCAATATATACATCTTCAACACAATGATAAGGACATATCTGATCCTCAAGAAATTGTTAATTTGTTTAATAATTACTTCAGGTTTATTGGATCCGATATAGTAGATAAGATACCGAATACATCCAGAAAATTCAATGATTACTTGTGTTTTAGAAAGTCTTCTGCTTCTTTTTTCATGAAACCTATAAAGCCAAAAGAATTATTTGATGTTGTTTTAACATTTCAAAATAACAAGAGTCCAGGCTGTGATGAAATTGATTCTTATGTGTTAAAGCAATCTATTCAAAATCTTGCCAAACCACTGTGCAGTATCCTTAATCTATCTCTTGAACAAGGTGTATTTCCCACATCATTAAAAGTTGCTAAAGTTATACCAATTTATAAGAAAGGTGATACTTCTAATATATCAAATTACAGACCAATCTCTATTCTATCTGTTTTTTCCAAGCTATTTGAAAAACTCGTACATAAACGTCTTCTTTCTTATTTGTGTCATGCTAAGATTTTGTATCCCAAACAATTTGGATTTAGACCTGGGTACTCAACGTATATGGCTCTCCTTGACTTTTGTGATAGAATTGCACAGGCATTTGAGAAAAAGGAGTTTGTTATTGGTGTCTTTTTAGATCTTTCTAAAGCATTCGATTGTATAAGCCATGATATTCTTTTACACAAATTAAGTTTTTATGGTGTTAGAGGTATCGCTTTAGAATGGTTTAAAAGTTATCTACAAAATCGTAAGCAGTATGTGTTTGTAAATGGTTATTCTTCTCCAACTCAGAACATTAATGTTGGTGTGCCACAAGGCTCTGTTTTAGGTCCGTTACTTTTTATATTGTACATAAATGATCTGCAGTATTCAAGTAGCATTTTACACTCAATTTTATATGCAGATGATAGCAATCTATTCATCTCTGGCAATGATATCACTAGTACCTGTGCAATATTGAATAATGAATTAGCCAAAGTTCAAGATTGGTTTTTAGCAAACAAATTAAAGCTGAATATTGACAAGACATCATGTATGATATTTAAAACAAGAAACAAAGTGGTAAAAGTTAATGATATTGATATTTGTATTGCAGGTATCAGCCTTCACATTGTACATACAGTAAAATTTTTAGGAGTTATACTAGACGATCATCTGACATGGAAAAATCATGTTGAGGATGTATGTTTTAAAGTATCTAGGGCAATTGGAGCAATAAAAAGAATAAGTGCAATAGTTCCTCCTGCCGTACTCTTAAGTTTATATCATACCATGATCTTGCCTCATTTCATGTATTGCAATATCATCTGGGGGAACTGTGCAAAATCTCTTTTAAACCGTATTTATATTTTACAAAAACGTGCAATAAGAATTATTACCCATTCACAGCCCCAAACCCACACAGGTCCCTTGTTCAAAAAGCTAAAATTGCTTTCTGTATATGAAATTAATAAATTTGTTACCTGCACATTTGTATATTCCTATATTAACAATATCTTGCCACATTTTTTAGACAACTGCTTCATTGAAAACAATACTTGTATTGTATATAGTACTCGTCAAAGTAATAAGTTATATATTCCATTTTATAAATACAATGCTTCTAGACGTACTATAAGGTATGCTGGCCCACTTTTGTGGAATAACTTACCAGACAACATTAAAAGTGCCATTAGTCTTTCGTCATTTAAAAGAAAGTATAAACAATTTCTTTTGATTTAGTAATCTCATTTGACACACGCATGAATGACTTTATAGATAATATATTGCTTGCCTAATCACTTGTTTATTGTAATGTTTTTGTCATCTGTATAGTCCCATGTATTCTGTAAAGTTTTGTTCTGTGATAGTAATTAATAATCGTACCATTTTTAATTGTCAGGGATCAGCCTTTGAAAGGCCTTCATGGCCTATTGTTGATTCCTCCACGTGTTATACATACATTTATTGCATTGCATCTTGCATGATGTAAGTTGCGCTCACGTAATGCTTGTATGTCTTTTTATCTACCCTGTGGAAATAAATGAAATGTTAAATATTTTGATCATCATTATTTTGCACACGGACAAACGAACACACAAACCAACGGTAACGAAAACATAACCTCCTCCCTTGGTGGAGGTAATAATGTAGAAAGGGGAAGAGAAGAAGAAGCCGATAAGGAAGGAAAGGAGAAAGATACATCGTGAGAGAACATTAAATTAAAGACCTAGAGATAGAAAGAGAAAAATGGATTAATAGCTCGATAAAGAGGGAGTATAAGATAGATTGATGGAGATAGAGAAAGTAGGAAAGAGATAGAGTAATAGATGAAGAAGCAGAGAAATGAAGATGGATGTAGAGAGGTGCTTGGAGAGATGGGGAAAGGGAGTGAAAGTTGTTTTATTCATGCTGCGTCCCCGGCGGCTGATGAAGAACGCTCCCAGCCCGACTGGTGACAGCTCTTCCAAACGTGGCCTAGTTACAGCAGACTAAGCTACAAAGAGTTGTATTACCATTCATGCCGGCTTCCTTCAGCCTTCATTCACCGGCGGATGGTAGAATGCGGATGATGCATTTCCCATCTGTATGAGAGAGTAGCTCCTCCGCAGTATTGGTGTCCTCCTCCTCCTCCTCTGGCTTGCTTTTTTTTTTTTGGGAGCACCTCTCCCCGCAGATCATCACACCCCGTTTCAGTGGGCCTTGCATTTTTCTCAGTCAGGTTGGATGCTTACCTAATCCAAGGAGCAGCTAAGATAACATAGGTAATAGCTTAAAGCAAAGAGATGATTGCTGTTTGCCTCCGGACATCTCGAGAGCAGTCTCTGACCTTGTCGTAGATGAAGACGTAAGTTTCATCACCTGAGGAAAACATCATCATCATCCTCATTTTTTTTTCTTTTCATTCTTCAGGTGATTGAGGAAGTACCCGTACTCTCTGCTGTGATGTGTTTCTCACTCTGCTCTGTGAGGCAAACTCCTGCCGTCCAATGTTAGGAGCTGTTGGTATCTTTACACCTGATTCACAGATCCACTGCTGGTATGTACCAACTATCTTAGTTCAGTCTTTTGCCTCATACCATTAATCTTTTCTGTGCCAATGAGTCAAATGTCCACAAATTTCACACACAAACCTATGAGCATGTAATACAGTGCAGCATGCAGAGGGTTAAAGATGTCTTTTGGTGTTTGTGTACACTGATTAATCTCCTTTGATTTAGCATAAGAGATACATAACACAGGTTTATGAAAATATGGATGAATTTTTGTTGTGTATGTGTTGTTTACTAGTTGCATAATGAAATGCAATACGCAGGATGTAAAGAATGAGAATGAAGAGGGGATTGTAGGGATACTTATGTATGATTTAATGAAAAATCTTGCTACTAGAAGATCTCACAATGCATTTCTGTGTGTGTGTGTGTGTGTGTGTGCTTTTTTTGTTTTTTGTTGGTTTTTTTTTTTTGGGGGGGGGGGAGGTGGGTGACGTGGAAGGTAATTTTGTGTTGAATGTGAATGATAGTTTAAAAGCACAACATTGATTTCTCCTGATTCAGTTCTTTTCAGAGCAGCTTTTACTTTGGCCTGAGGAGGTACTGAATTCCAGGGCTTCTTATAGGAATGTTGACAGGCATCTGAAGTAGATATGAACAGAACTCCAATACCATCATGGTAATTGATCCCTTCAAATACAGTTTAAGATGTGATCTTCACAAGGAAATTTAGTACAAGCTGTTTAAGAAGACTGAGATAGGGATATGTTACTGGCGTTGGTTTTTGTATTTCATAGTATAATATGTAACAATTTTTTTAAATTCAATTTTATAGATTCATCAAGATGAGTCTTGTATGTTACTGCAAAATTATTGAGTACTGTGATTCTCATTTTATGAGATCATTGGAGTATTTCGTCTGATTTATGTTGAATGGCATTTTAAGTCTTAATGTGATTTTTTGTCCTTTGTACATCTGTACTTTTATTGAATCACAATTTACTGTACGTGCTTTAATAGCCTTTTACTTAAAAATTGGTTGTCACATATGGCAGCTAAGATCAATACCTAGATCAAAGTCTAGTTGTACACCATTGTTCAGTCTTTGAAGTTACTAACAAAGTTGCTGCAGAAATTATCATCTTGTCATCAGTAATTTGACCATTCTGGATTTCAGTGCATCAGACTCAGAATGAAGAGGAAGTTTCAGAAAATTTACCAATTTGAGAGAGCAACATCACTGCCATCTGTAATAAAAAAAAAAATGTAGTGCCAATTTAAGAATCAATTTTAAATCCAGAATTCTTCCTGAACAAATTATCATAATGGACAGCAAGAAGGGCTTTCATGAAAGATATTTTTACCCTGTCTTATCAAATGCTAATAATGAATGGATAAAATGATGATGAAAAGAAACAACATCAAACCACAGGTTTTTTTTATGCCTCCGCCACGAAGTGGTGCCGGAGGCATTATGTTTTCGGGTTGTCCGTCCGTCCGTCCGTCCGTCCGTCCTTCCGTCCGTCCGTAATGAATTTTGTGGACAAGGTAACTATCAAAACCTGTTGAGGTATCCTAATGAAACTTGGCATGTATGTGTATTAGGGGGTGAAGTTGTGCCTATCAACTTTTGGGTGCACATGCTCAAGGTCAAAGGTCAAAAGGTCAAGGTCAAATACATAAAATTTCACTATTTCCACCATATCTATTGAATGCCTGAAGATATTTTCTGGAAACTTAGTGTATACATGTATTACCCAATTAAGATTCTCTGGTGAAAGTTTGGGTCATGAGGTCAAAGGTCAAAGGTCAAAAGGTCAGGGTCAAATACATAAAATTTCACTATTTCCACCATATCTGTTGACTGCCTGAAGATATTTTCTTGAAACTTAGTGTATACATGTATTACCCAATTAAGATTCTCTGGTGAAGGTTTGGGTCATGAGGTCAAAGGTCAAAGGTCAAAAGGTCAGGGTCAAATACATAAAATATCACTATTTCCACCATATCTATTGAATGCCTGAAGATATTTTCTTGAAACTTAGTGTATACATGTATTACCCAATGAAGATTCTCTGGTGAAAGTTTAGGTCATGAGGTCAAAGGTCAAAGATCAAAAGGTCAAGTAAAAATATTAAAACTTCTCTTTTTTTTTTCTCCGTACCTTGGAAAATTGTTCAAGGTATCTTCATTGAACATAGTACATGTACTGACTGGAATTGATTGTATCTAGAGAATGTAGGGTTCATGGGGTCAAAGGTCAGGGGTCAAAGGTCAAGTGCAACACTTCAAAATTTTACTATTTCCCTCATATTTATGCAATGCCAGCAGGGTTATATATTTTTTTGCACTTGGTGTATGCATGTGTAACCTAATAGAAATTCTCTGGAAAGTTTTTTTTCTTCTTTTTTTTTGCCTCAAAGGTCAAAAGGTCAAAGATCAAGTGAAAGTGCTGAACTAACTTTTTCCTCCATATCTCGGAAGTGGCTCAAGTTATCTTGAAACTTAGTACATATTATGCATGTTCTACCTGAAAGTGATTATCTTATGAATTTTAGGGTCAAGGGCCAGATGAAATGGTAACAATTTACTATTCAATTCAGAAATTCACACCAATTCTCCACACCTGTACCTTGAAAATTACTCAATGCCTAAATGTATGAATGGGTCAAAGTCAAGTTAAAGTCCTTAAATCCCTAGATACATGCTCTCCTATTCATCCAATTAAACCTAGGTCAAGGAAGGTGAACATTCATCACATTTGTGAGAAATTTGTTATTTCAATATTTTGCCAATTTTGTGAAAATGTAGTCACACATTGTCCACATGTACTATCTAGACCTATTGGGAAAATCATGTATTATGGCGGAGGCATACCAGTCGCCAAAGCAACATTTCTAGTTAGTGTATGTTTTCAGGGACTTTACATGGAAAAATTGGGAATTTATTAGTTTCATGCGGTCATGAATAACTTGGGTATACATGTCAACATGTGACATTGCATCTCAAAATCTACAAAAGTCACATGACCTGATTTTCTATGAGGACAAAAAAATTGGTGACAAGGGAAAATCTAGTTAATTTTTTATTTTTATTTTTTTATATTTTCTGAAAGAGCAGTTCTTCTTCAATATATTCCTAACTTTGGAATCATAAAGGGAATGGGAAATTATCTTCTTTTTTCTTTGCTGGTTTTGTCTAGAACTTTTTGTTTTGGTCTGATTAGGCTCTCTCTATTTTCGGATTTAGAGCATTAAAAACCCTTCAAACACTTTTCACTTTCAACTCTAATAACTTTTGAAAGGATGATGCTTTTGTGTTGGAGGTTTAAGTGGCAGTCATGAATAGAATGTACTTTATGATGTGCAACTTTCAGTTTAGTTTAATCATCCCTAAATAGTGGTTGCCATGGAGTTTTATATCCCATTCTTTGTTCCATTCATTGCAGAGAGCACAACAGGGTGAAATTAATCACTTAACCCGTTGAGGACGAGTCCTGGGTATACTCGGGCAAGCGTCTATGGGAAATACGTGTTGTAGCAAAATCAGACCGTCCTCAACTTGTTAACTAGACCCTAGACTTCAAAGCCTCTTTTTCTCAGTACATACTTTTCCTGAGTGTGTATATTATTTCCATTATTTGGATGGGTTTTGAGAGTTCATTTGTATGGAATTCTATGTTATCTTAAAGCTTAGAGTCTGCTCTTTCAGAATTGGTCCTTAAAGGTAGGGAATCCCATTTGCATGTCTTAAATGAAGAGTTGTATAAACACAGTGGTATGTTGAAGAGAGTATCATTTTAGAAACTCCCATAAAGTATTGAAAGTGGAAGGTAACATTTAGTACATTTTTATTGACCGTTAGATTTTGAATTGAATTCTTTTCGGGCCTCACCGTAAATTCCAGTACATTACTAGGCTACCTTTGCAGACCCATGCACTGCATGTGTGTGCATCATGTATATTTTGTGAATAAAGTTCATCAAAACTTACAAACATTTCTATATACATTCTTGCCACACACTCTATATGTTATTACATCAGCTCTTATACTTTTAGATTTGTGTTTATAAATAAAAAATACAGAAGACTGCAACAAAAAGGCTTAAGTGTGGCTGACACACAGAACTACTGAGTAGTTGAGTTTTGTGCATTATTCAAATTGTAGATAACTGTTGACTTCTAAATTTCAAAGCAGTGGCCTAAACAAGTCCCCTGAGGTTCATATTTAATGTTTTGCTGCATTTTGGGAGTTCTGTAAAAGGTATCCCCTACCTTTAACTAAATAAAAATTTATGTCTGGCAACTTTTGTGGGTTCTCATTCTGTGATGCAGGGTCTCTTTAGGAATGCACCTTAGTGGTGCTACAAACTTGAAGCAGTGGTTTCCCACTTTCATGAAATGATCGTTAGTCATCTGATGCTGTCTGAGGCCACCCATACTGCCGGGTACCAGAGTTCTATCTCATGTTTGGTATCACTCGCAGACCTCCCAACCATTCTGAATTTGGAGGAAAGAATCTGAATTTTGACCATTCCCAGCTCTTGTTTCAATATGAGTTTCCTAATTTTTATGATAATTTTACGACACACTCCTACGGGAACTGTGCTTTCTTTTCTACTTTTGATCCAGATCATCCCTATTTTTCAGTCAGAAAGGTTTGGAGGTCTGCATTCGCCAGATCCTCATTCATATAGAGGGAATTCAGGCATGTGAAGAGACCATTTGATATGAGTAGAGTAGAGTTCACTACACTGCACATTTGCTTGTGAAGGCGGAATGGCCCAAACTTTTCTTTCACATGTATACTAAAATTTGTCAAAAACTCCTGTAGCCCATGGAGTGAAACAGAGGAATTTGATGGTGTACTAAAGGTGGAGCTGTCCCAGCTCCTTGAACAGTATTTGCAAATTGTATTCACACTGCACTGAAGAGATAAAACAATCCCAGTTCAGGGGTTCAATCATGAAGACAGTGTCCAGTGTGAACGTGGTAATGGTGAGATGATCATGAACTCTTCACCTCTCACTTTGGACATCTTCCATGAGATACTGGAGGACTTGTTTTCTCATACATCTCCAAATTAAATCCTGACACGTTGTTACTACAGGCAGGATAGATTAGGCGGGGATTTGATGACTATCTGTTGTGAAGGAACTAAATGCGCAGATTGATTTAAGGTGTCTGGCAGATGGTCCAATTAACAGCCATAATGACCTACAGTCCTTGAAGTTCTACCAGTAGTCTATGTTCCAGGCTCTCTGATATAACTCTTATTTTCGTCAGGTTTCACTTAGTTGTCTTTTAAAGGACAAGTTCACCTTCATAAACATAAGGTTTGAGATAATACAGCAATTTTATTAGAACACATCAGTGAAAGTTTGAGGAAAATTGGACAATCGATACAAAAGTTATGAATTTTCAAATATTTTGTGTTGGAACCGCTGGATGAGGAGATTACTAAGACTCGTGATGTCATATGAGTACAACAGTATAAAGAAAATATAAAGAAAATTCAACATATTTTCACTTTTTTTGCATAATAAAAGAGCACTTGACTTGCCTCTTTCTATTTAAGGCAATGGGAATAATATTACCCATAACATATGTCAGTAACGAGTCAAGGGAATGTGTACTTTTTTCAAAAGATGAAATTCTGTGAAATTCTCTTTACATTTTCCTTATATTGTTGTACGCATGTGACAACATACATGTACACTGCAGTAGTCTTCTCATCCAGCGATGACTGCACAAAAACTTCAAAAATTCATAACTTTTGAACGGATTGTCCGATTTTCCTCAAACTTTCAATGATGTGTTCTACTAATATTGCTACATTCTCTCAATCCTTATGTTAATGAAGGTGAACTTGTCCTGTCTGACTGTTGTACTATTTACAATTATTCAGAGTACTCTCCCATACAACCCCGTGAATGAAAATAATTAATACCTTTTATATTCACAAGGTAGAAAAATCATTACATGTATCATCTAGCAACGAAAATAGTTCTCTACTACTTGAAACCAGGATAAAGTGAAAACAAAAGTAGTATTAAAATCAGTGCAATGTTTTTTGAAATACATGTATCTGTCATTGTTGTTGAACAAGGAAGCCGTGACTTCCATAGTTTTGCATTAAAGAACTGAAAGAAAAAGTAATTCTGGACAAGATCCGTAGATCAAAACTTTGATGATACTTAGCAACATCAAGGAGGTGTGGCAGACAAGAAATGTAAACCAATCATCCTAGTATTCTTCTTAAAATAGTATTCAGTTTCAACGAGATATACCGTATGTCACCCCCCCCCCCCAAAAAAAAAAAGAAAAAAAAAATTACAGCGGTACCCTCTGCAACGATAACTTTAAAAATAGTGAATAAATCTAAGCACAATTTCAGGGTATGAAACTGCATAAAGTCCAATAAGTGAAAAGTGAAAAAAAAAATACTGTAAAACAAGTAATGTTTGCATGCATTTTAATTTCACAAATTTCGCGAGAGCCAAGATTCATGAATTTAAAGTGTATGTGAAAGTTCTTGTCTACACTTTATGCATTGAATGTAAGAGGCAACTCAAGAAAATTTCATTCAGCGAAAAAGGCCGTCGGCTCCAATTCGTGAAAATTTCATGCTGCGAAATTATCGTGTTTTACAGTAATCAATTGGTAGAGACTTAGCAAATGAAAATATGGATAACACTCACTTTGGTTAGAGTGAGGGTCGGTTAAATTTGTACAATAAGGTTGTTCATACTGCTCTACTGTCCAAAAATTTGGTTCCTAGTCATTTTGAATCTAATCCTTTCCTTCCAATGTTAAATATACTGATAGAAATGATATCCATAAAGATATGAATCTTTTGATAGTTTATGACACTGTCATGTTTTGTATTGAAACGCCACAATGATGCTTAACCCATTGAAGACAAGTACCGAGTGTACTCGGGCTTTGGTCTATGTGGGAAATACGTGTTGTAGCAAAATCAGTCCGTCCTCAACGGGTTAAAGCAGAATAAACCGTAGATATACATATTGATATTACCATGAAATAAAAGAGAGGAAAATATCCTTGAATCCTTTGTTTAGTTTTGAGCCTCTAGTAAACTTGTGTGAATGACTTCTGAGTTGTGTTGTCCCTGTGAAAGCAACATTGCCACAGGCACTTGGCTGCATTTATCCTTGACCCAGAAAAAAAAAAAACATGTAGGATTAGTCAAGAGCTAAATTTGCAACAAAATTCCCTTCAATGAAACACAGCAAGTTTCAGACAGCAGAAACTGTGAGTCCTTCCAGATAGTGGAACTTGGGTGAGAAACTACAGAGAGTTGCCATGGAGATACATAGGGCCCAGACGGGGCATTTTGGGGTGAATGTTGCATGGCTTCCTTTATCTACAGACTGCAGTGTGTCACAATGTTACAGTGCAGTATCCTGAAGTTCTTGTGTTTGGGAGTATTATGACAAAGACTTTTGCTAAATGCGTCACATGAAGCCTTAAAAGTGTGTTTTTACTCTGCAGTTCTTGTATCAGCAATGTCACATGGTTTTTGCTGTTGCATGGGTATTCAATTTTCTGCGGCTACAATGTACCGTGGAAAAAGTGACATGCTATCTAGCTTTGTTTCTTTTTCTATCTCTCTTGAATATTTTCATGTCCTTTGTTACGATGGCAGCTTCTTTGGATTTTATGCAGTTTGAAGTCATGGTGAGTGCTTAAATGCTTGAGGCTTAAGTGTAATTTTGTTTTGTGAAAATCCTGTATAGTGATTTCCCCTCATTCAGTTGTACAACATTTGCCTTTCCATTGAATCAGCCACATTTATGAATAGATTTTTACAATCTTGAACACTTGTTACAGTGTACTTTATGTAGATTAAGGAAGAACAAGATAAAAATGTGATTGTCAATTTCTTTCTTTTTCATGACAGTTTTGAATCCTTTTCAGGGCTGTCTAAATTGACTAGATGTGATATTCATTTCATTGAGGACATTGTATTGGATAAAGTATGCTTGGCTGAGATCTGAATTTATGAATTTTGACAGTGGCAGTGTTTACCCACAAAAAGGGTTAGTAGCACACATACTGTAGTCTTGAAAAAAAGTTAGTGACATCCAGCATTTTGAAAGAAAGTTAAATTCACTGGAAATATTATAGCATTCCTCATCACACTTGATTGAGCTGAAGGAGATATTGCAAAAGATTCTGCATGAATTTCCAAACCACTGAAAAAGTTTAAAAAGTGACTGAAGTGATACGTGTGAAATATATGTACATGTTGATGTTCTGGTAATAAAGTACATGTACAATCTTGGGGAATAGCACCCTATTCAGGCTGTGTAGTGCAAAACCTACTGCTGTAATGATGTGTAGATCTGATGAGATTGACTTTCCCTCAGTCACTTTGATGAAGTCATTTGTTAGATAATCACCATATCAGTGCCTGGTATCTTTCTTGGATGAGATCCTTGTTGTGCATCTTAGTCCCATATGCAAAGTTGTGTTGTACATGAAGCTGTACTATAGTATACTGTTCCTTTAGCAGAATTACAAGTATTAAAAGGAAAGCTAGTGGGAAGGCAATTGACTCTGGAATTGCTCTCAGTAGTGCACTGAAGAGATCATACTAAAGATGAAAGTGAACATATCATTCACCCTTTTATAAGAAGGACAAGCTTCTCCATCAACTTTTAGGTTGGTTCTAGCCCTCAGAAACATTCTGTCCAATAATCTGTGGGATTTAATGCACATTAAATTGTAGGTAATCAGTGCATTGTGAAATTTCCTCAGTTACAATCACTTCACCAAAAATTCAACATTATCATCTATATAGATGCTGCGATATGTGTAAAAGATATCATAAGATATTTTATTCTGATCAGGGCAGCACATGTCTGATGTCACACTACAGTTAATAAGCCCATTTAGAGGACTGCACATACATTTGGTACCCACCCCCCCCCCCCTTCAGCTCACACACACATCTTGTACATTTCAGAGGCTTATGAAATTTTTGCCTGTTCGATGGGATTAGGCTGTACAGATATAAAGCCTTTTTCCTCTTTATTCTCTTTAAAAGGGCATTGTACCGGTTTTTTATGCCTCCGCCACGAAGTGGTGCCGGAGGCATTATGTTTTCGGGTTGTCCGTCCGTCCGTCCTTCCGTCCGTCCGTCCTTCCGTCCGTCCTTCCGTCCGTCCGTAATGAATTTTGTGGACAAGGTAACTATCGAAACCTGTTGAGGTATCCTAATGAAACTTGGCATGTATGTGTATTAGGAGGTGAAGTTGTGCCTATCAACTTTTGGGTGCACATGCTCAAGGTCAAAGGTCAAAAGGTCAAGGTCAAATACATAAAATTTCACTATTTCCACCATATCTATTGAATGCCTGAAGATATTTTCTTGAAACTTAGTGTATACATGTTTTACCCAATTAAGATTCTATGGTGAGAGTTTGGGTCATGAGGTCAAAGGTCAAAGGTCAAAGGTCAAAGGTCAGGGTCAAATACATAAAATTTCACTATTTCCACCATATCTATTGAATGCCTGAAGAGATTTTCTTGAAACTTAGTGTATACATGTATTACCCAATTAAGATTCTCTGGTGAAAGTTTGGGTCATGAGGTCAAAGGTCAAAGGTCAAAAGGTCAAGTAGAAATATTAAAACTTCTTTTTTTTCTCCGTACCTTGGAAAATTGTTCAAGGTATCTTCATAGTATATACATGTACTGACTGGAAGTGACTATCTAGAGAATGTAGGGTTCATGGGGTCAAAGGTCCGGGGTCAAAGGTCAAGTGCAAGACTTCAAAATTTTACTATTACCCTCATGTTTATGCAATGCCAGCAGGGTTTTTTTTTACACTTGGTGTATGCGTGTGTAACCTAATAGAAATTCTCTGGAAAGTTTTTTTTTTCTCTTTTTGCCTCAAAGGTCAAAAGGTCAAAGATCAAGTGAAAGTGCTGAACTAACTTTTTCCTCCATATCTCGGAAGTGGCTCAAGTTACCTTGAAACTTAGTACATATTATGCATGTTCTACCTGAAAGTAATTATCTTATGAATTTTAGGGTCAAGGGCCAGATGAAAATGGTAACAATTTACTATTCAATTCAGAAATTGCACTTTTTCTCCACACCTGTACCTTGAAAATCACTCAATGCCTAAATGTATGAATGGGTCAAAGTCAAGTTAAAGTCCTTAAATCCCTAGATACATGCTCTCCTATTCATCCAATTAAATCTATGTCAAGGAAGGTGAACATTCAACACATTTGTGACAAACTTGTCATTTCAATATTTTGCCAATTTTTTGAAAATGTAATCACACAGTGTCCACATGTACTATCTAGACCTATCGGGAAAATCATGCATTATGGCGGAGGCATACCAGTCGCCGAAGCGACATTTCTAGTGTATTTTTATGCCTCCGCCACGAAGTGGTGCCGGAGGCATTATGTTTTCGGGTTGTCCGTCCGTCCGTCCGTCCGTCCGTCCTTCCGTCCGTCCGTCCGTCCTTCCGTCCGTCCGTAATGAATTTTGTGGACAAGGTAACTATCAAAACCCGTTGAGGTATCCTAATGAAACTTGGCATGTATGTGTATTAGGGGGTGAAGTTGTGCCTATCAACTTTTGGGTGCACATGCTCAAGGTCAAAGGTCAAAAGGTCAAGGTCAAATACATAAAATTTCACTATTTCCACCATATCTATTGAATGCCTGAAGATATTTTCTTGAAACTTAGTGTATACATGTATTACCCAATTAAGATTCTCTGGTGAAAGTTTGGGTCATGAGGTCAAAGGTCAAAAGGTCAGGGTCAAATACATAAAATTTCACTATTTCCACCATATCTATTGAATGCCTGAAGAGATTTTCTTGAAACTTAGTGTATACATGTATTACCCAATTAAGATTCTCTGGTGAAGGTTTGGGTCATGAGGTCAAAGGTCAAAGGTCAAAAGGTCAAGTAAAAATATTAAAACTTTTTTTTTTCCTCCATACCTTGGAAAATTGTTCAAGGTATCTTCATGGAACATAGTATTTATACATATACTGACTGGAAGTGATTATCTAGAGAATGTAGGGTTCATGGGGTCAAAGGTCAAGTGCAACACTTCAAAATTTTACTATTTCCCTCCTATCATGCAATGCCAGCAGGGTTATTTTTTTTTACACTTGGTGTATGCATACATGTGTAACCTAATAGAAATTCTCTGGAAAGTTTTTTTTCTTCTTCTTTTGCCTCAAAGGTCAAAAGGTTAAAGATCAAGTGAAAGTGCTGAACTAGCTTTTTCCTCCATATCTCGGAAGTGGCTCAAGTTATCTTGAAACTTAGTACATATTATGCATGTTCTACCTGACAGTGATTATCTTATGAATTTTAGGGTCAAGGGCCAGATGAAAATGGTAACAATTTACTATTCAATTCAGAAATTGCACTTTTTCTCCACACCTGTACCTTGAAAATTACTCAATGCCTAAATGTATGAATGGGTCAAAGTCGAGTTAAAGTCCTTAAATCCCTAGATACATGCTCTCCTATTCATCCAATTAAACCTAGGTCAAGGAAGGTGAACATTCAACACATTTGTGACAAACTTGTCATTTCAATATTTTGCCAATTTTGTGAAAATGTAATCACACATTGTCCACATGTACTATCTAGACCTATTGGGAAAATCATGCATTATGGCGGAGGCATACCAGTCGCCAAAGCGACATTTCTAGTTTTATATGTTGTTCTTTCAATTCTAAAAGACCCAGCGGTGCAAACAGAATCAAAATTTCATAATGATTAAGTCCGTAATTTAATGTTAAAAATGGAACTTTTTAGGTGAGAATTATGCTAATGAGCTGACGAGCCTGGATGTTATGATGTCACAGGTGCTCTCACTATTACTGATTACAAGTGCTGGCATACGCGTGCGTTAATTCGTATCGAGTAGCAGACGACGCTTAGGCCTAATTTAGCTAGCAGGCGACGCTTGTGTACTGTTCTATCCATGTAGATATCTCAAATTTCACTAAACCAAATCGCACCAAAATTACAGGATATACTTCATAGCATATTTCAAAGTATTCTCTTATATTTGAACGAAATCAGTAATCGAGAAGTATCAATATTGACGTCGACTTTCAAGTCGTCACTCAAAAAAAACTCACTCTTTGCAAGAGATCTTGGCGAACGCAAGATGCACAATCTAGAACTGTAGTTAGCCGACTAGTACTGTGCGAACGGGGAATTTACGCGAGAACTAAACTCAAAAGTGTAATGATTTTTGCGACTTGTGTGATATAGGAACTACATTTTTCATTCAACTTACCACAAATAATTTGTAACATTTATTTATTGCCCCCGATTACTTGAAAGATTTGTCTCATGATATTAAATGGCTAACTTCAGTCTGTGCGTGCGCAGCATGTAGGTAGGGCCTGGCCGCAATCACTCGTGTTAGTTGTAGAGCAGATTATTGTTAGCGTCGGCGACAGGAAAGTCGACATCTACACTTACGCTTCCCGACATGTGATTTGTTTGCAATTAACGTGAGCTGTTGGATATGAATCATAAAGTATTTCCTGTGAGTTTGGTGCCATTTGGCAAGGTGAATTTTGAGATATCTACATGGATACGGAAGTACGCTAGCACTATACCTACACCAGCGCTGGGATCGCGAAGTGGCGACACTGTGTTAGAATCTACGTGGTCAGGCCACTCTTCCGAGATATGGGTCCTAGTAGGCCTACTGAAACAAACTGTTAGATCTAACATTAGTCCTTGGTGTAAATAACACCACTTTGAGATTTATCTCGACTACAAAACATTGGATATCCATAAAGCAGATTTCTTACCTGAAAAATCCAGCACAGGAACAACAGTGCCTGCAGGACAAGGGTCCGGATCTAGATCTGGAGTCTGGACTTTCGTCTGGACTTTCTTCAAGTTCTCATCAAAACTTGGACTGCCACGTAGAACCTACTCCTTGACTGCTCAGTAGTCCTAGTCCTAGTCCTAGTTCTAGTATTTCAGAGTCTACAGTGTACTGGGTACCATTTTCATCTTACTAAGCGTAAATCGTGCGTGCCGTTGACGAAAGTCTATCTACATTTGGATTTAGATTCACTCAGCCCTCATCTACGTTAGATAGTTTGAACTGGCGAACTATCGCTCGATCATGATCATCAATGTGTAACGTTACTTACACACAGTCTTCTATGGGCAGCACGTTCGGATAATGATGCCAATTTCATTTTGCATATCTGGAATTTCCCCACAAGTTTTATCTAAATAAAAAGCTGTTGAAGAGATTGCTTTTAAAGATTAACAGATATTGTTTGACATGTTTATTATAGCTCCATATTGCAATTATACTAAATAACAGCTTTTGCAGGTACTTCGTGTGAGATTTCATCAGTAAATTGGCATTATGTAGTTCGTCTTGCTAATGTCGGAGTTGTGCACCAAGAGCACCTGTGACGTAGGCCAAATTGTGTGGATCGTTCCATGGCTTGTTCGTTTTCATTTTTTTCAGAAAATCATTACAGGCTTATCCTGGGTTTTACAATCCTCTCTTTCCAGTAGTAGGCATCCAAAAATGTAGATTAGAATTATCAGACAATTAGAAAATGTCAGTACAGTTTTCTTTTAAGCGCTGGCATGTACTGGTACAATTTAGCCTTCGATGGAATTTGAATATCAAACGTGCTGCTGCTAGATTGTGACTTCACGTGGAGATCTATCAATGAAGTATATATATGAAATTGGTGCTGCAGGTTTGTATTTCAGTTTGATCTATCACTCACCCACTCCCACGAAACTGAAATTCAAATCAAACGTGACATGTGGCTCTGGTTCTTGTTGGTTCCTGCCTGCTCTCTTAATTCCCATCCCTGTCTGTTTGGAATGCCTGATGCAATGTATTTATCACCCCACTCCCAGAGAAATTCAGCTCTTCCGGAATGTGAAATGACCAGAAATCCATGTGACAGTTTGGAAGAGAGAGACATGAAGAAGAAGAAGGAAAAAAAAGAAAAAGAAGGAGAAGAAGAAGACAAAGAAGAAGAAGATGAAGAAGAAGAAAAAGAAGATTTAACATGAACTGAAATAAAAAAGAAGTATGGAGGTTTTCTTTCTTTGGCACCCTGATGTGATACTGTTGACTTTTGCCACTGAAGGAAGCAGCAAATTTTACACTATTTGGGACTGAAATAGGCATTTATAAGAATTACACACATTTTCACATGCTACACCATATCCCCCCCCCCCCCCCACACACACACATACACACACATACGGTTTGTGTACACACACACCTGGCAGAAGGGGGGGGGGAAGGATCGGGAGAAGAAATATTGCAGGAACAATTTATTTTTCATCGCAAAAGCAGACAAAGGAAGTGGGTATGATGTAAGGATGACTATAAGACTGTTGTCACCTTGTCAACTGCACACTGCACCAGTGAAGTCTGACTATAAAGTGGAAGGATGTACAAAAGTGAAAATTATTACTTTACTTCTAGTAACCTTCTCAGGGTTACCAGCCCAAATTATTACTGATTTTTTATTTGTACACAAGCAAGTTACCATGGTGATGACATTATCCCCCCCCCCCCCCCATGCAGAACCAAGATGCTGCTTGATGTAGCTTTTGCTTTTTAAAAAAAAATGACTGTGTCGAAGGGTCTATCTGTCCATCCATACACCCGATTCTTGTTATCGCAGTGCTTTGGCCTTGATGACATTTTCCAGCCATAACTGCAGTAATGAATGTCCAATGTTAATTTGGAGTTATAGCAAGAATAGAATACATATTTATGAATAATAATTAGCAGGTATTACATAATGGGATTACAGATCAAAAGTCAAGATCTCCATACTTCTGCTATTAACGTCATTTTCCAGCCATAACCAAGAACGCGAGATTGTAGTGTAATGTCAAAAGTCTCAGAAGTTTTGGCTGACATTATCATCTCACGGTCATAACTTCCGCAGGGATATGTCCAGTGGGAATGTAGTTTGATGGATGCACAATATATTAGTGATAGCCATCCAAAAGGGTCAAAGGTCAAACTTCAGCAGGTGCAAATTTGAATTCTCGGTATCGCCCATGCGCAGAAAATTCTGCGCACGCTGAAGAGCCCTGTCACAGATGCACTGTGGGATTCCTTGGTGCCATTGTCGCTTCCGTGTTGTCTGGCACGCGTCCCAGTTCCCATACGATTCAGCGAAATTATTGTCTGCTTTTGTGTTGTTACTCCTTTTTTCTTGGCTATAATTCAGCTTTGAAAGAGTTAAAAGTTTCTAAATTTTACTGATTTGCGGTCACTAGAGTCATGGTTCACAACTGCAAGGCTTCAACGTGCTGGTCATATGATGGAAAGCGAAGAAATCTTCAACAAAAAATGCCCCTGGATAAAGACGGAACATGACCTTAGTGCATATGCAACCAAAACCGGGGCAAGTTTGTCCCCTGAGCAATCCCATAATGCATCTAAAATGCTGCTCTGCGTATGGCACCTAGGTATTGGCGTAATGGCGATACCGAGAATTGATACATATAGCAATTGCATGAAAAGGCAGAGGAACAATGTATGCCAGGTAACTGCTTGCTACAACAGAGCTGCTCTAGTTTCCAGATTGTCTCTGTTACGATGGGGAGGAAGTTTCACCGCTAAGTTTGATCTATGTGACAGTAGAACAGTTTCCATATTCACTTCTTTTCTTTTTAAGTGAACAGTTAAACTTTATACCACATTTATAAGTGGCAGACTAGCCCCAATTATGAGAGCTCATTAGCTTGATATTCAGCTGCTATTGTGAGTCAAGTATTTAAAACAAGGAAGTAGTGACCACAGTCTTAAAATATACCTCTACTATTAAATTGGTGTCTAGTATTTGTACATGAAGTGATTAACTTTGTTCTTATCATGTCTGCCTACCACAACTTAACATTAGACAGTTTCTGTCTCGTACAAGACGTTGGTATACTGTGAAATAATCATCACCTAGTGAATGAAAAAATTAAATGGCGAGTCCACAGAACATGTAAGTATGTGAAAGTTGACTTGCAAGCCTTTGTCAGCATCGGAGGGTAATTTCGTAATGAATAGATTATGAGTAATATGAATTTCATGTATCCTACTTATGTTCGATAATCAGTCTGTTAAGATTACTATCTTTTTTTTTGTATGATATTGTTTGTTCTGTACAAAAGCACTGTTTTTCTTGAAGAAGTTTGGCAACTATGACTTTAGTTTCATATTGAGCTGCTAGTAGGCCTAGAGGTACAGTAGTTGTGCTGTGGAAAATGCTAGGATTGCCTCGTATGAAATCTCTATTTAATCTTTTGGATGGATTTAAGTAACATCTCTTCATGAGTTCTCTCAGATGATACTTGTAGAAAAACCTCTCTTACAACATGTGTATGAATCATAAGTGTGATCTTGGTTTTGAGTCACGGAATGTTCAGATGCTACATTTGTTTGTTTGGAAATTTGCATTACATTTAGCACTGTCTGTAGGCAGAAGTATTAAAAAATGCAGGGGCACGGTATGCTCCGCCTCCTCAATCATGTTTTTGTAAGGTCAAGTCTTTTAGACAGGAAGTGCACGCCTTGAATTGAGCCAATCAAGATTTGAAAATACCTGCGGACCTCAATTTGCAAATCAAGATTCTAGAATCATAATTACAGCAATTTACTTTTTTACACTTTAAACATCTCGCATATAATCATGATTCTTCTCATAGAAGTTACAATTTCCCTGCTTTATAATAAGCCAGTTCGGAGTTAGCTCATGGGCACATTGGTACGAATGACCTTTCTTTTTATGCCTCCGCCACGAAGTGGTGCCGGAGGCATTATGTTTTCGGGTTGTCCGTCTGTCCGTCCTTCCGTCCGTCCGTAATGAATTTTGTGGACAGGGTAACTACCAAAACCTTTTGAGGTATCCTAATGAAACTTGGCATGTATGTGTATTAGGGGGTGAAGTTGTGCCTATCAACTTTTGGGTGCACATGCTCAAGGTCAAAGGTCAAAAGGTCAAGGTCAAATACTTAAAATTTTACTATTTCCCCCATATCTACACCATGCCTGAAGATATTTTCTTGAAACTTAGTGTATACATGTATTACTCAATCAAGATTCTGTAGTGAAAGTTTGGGATCATGCGGTCAAAGGTCAAAGGTCAAAAGGTCAAATAAAAATGTGAAATTTAACTTTTTTCTCCCTATCTTGGAAATAGTTCACGGTATCTTCATGGAACATAGTATATATGCATGTACTGACTGGCAGTGATTAGCTAGGGAATTTGGGGTTCATGGGGTCAAAGGTCAGGGGTCAAAGGTCAAGGGCAACACTTCAAAATTTTACTATTTCCCTCATATTTGTGCAATGCCAGCAGGATTTTTTTTTTTTAACTTGGTGTATGCATTTTTAACCTGATAGTGATTCTCTAGAAAGTTCTGTTTTTGTTTTTGTTTTTTGTTATTTGCCAAAAAAGGTCAAAAGGTCAAAGATCAAGTGAAAGTGCTGAACTTACTTCTTAGATCCTCCATATCTCGGAAGTGGCTCAAGTTATCATGAAACTTAGTACATATTTATGCATGTTCTGCCCGACAGTAATTCTCTTATGAGTTTTTCTCCATACCTTGAAACTTACTCAAGGCATAAACTTATGAAAGGGTCAAAGTCAAGTTAAAGTCCTTCAATCCCCAAATACGTGCTCTCCTATTCGTCCAATTGTATGTCAAGCAAGGTGAACATTCAACACTTTCATGACAAACATGTCATTTTGATATTTTGCCAGTTTTGTGAAAATGTAATCACACATTGTCCACATGTACTATAGACCTATTAGGAGAATCATGCAGTATGGCGGAGGCATACCAGTCGCCATAGCGACATTTCTAGTTTCTCAGTGGGTTAGGGGCACTTCACTCGTTTTCAGAGCGACATAATGCATAAGCAGAGCTGCCAACCGTTCCGAAAAATTCGTATTTGTTACGAAAAATCGAAGGGAATACGGAAATACGAAAACGTCCTTAGAAAGTACGAATTCACAGTGGGAAAAAATAATGGGTAAAAAAAATGGCAAACGCACGTCGCATGTGCCATAGCTGTACTCAGCTGGGATATCGATGCAACGCGTACGCACCGTATGTGGAAAGCGCTGAATAGAAAAGTGTGCGCACACGCATATCGCTGCTTGCGTATTGTGTACACCGAACAGAACTTCGCGCGCGTGAATCCCTGCCGCCTACGGACCCTGGATCCAGTGGATGTTTACACGGATCGCCGTGGTATCCCCATGTGTGGCCGGCTGGGGAGCGTGAGTATACTGCAGTAGCTACACACTGTAGCAAGCTGCCACTACAGTACCCTATTTCGTTTTGAGGCGGGGTAGAAAGCGTTCTGTTGTGCAATGTCTGCTTCTTTTTCTCTTCTTCTTCATCCGCTTGTTCCTTGCCTCCCGAGTACGAAATGATTTTTAGAGTGTTGTGTGTTTTTTTTGATAACGTTATTGCATCATTTTCTGCAAGGAAGAGGTGAGTTTCTGTTCGTGTATTGATGTGCACTGCAGTATGTGCAGGTGAAAAGCGTTCGAACTTTCTTTCCCGAGTATCGTGGAAACTCGATGTATTTATAGGCCTATTAAAGGAGATCTCATATAACAGAATACTTGTAACAAACTGTTTTCCGGTCAAAATGAATCAATTTCCTTTGTTTTGTATCGTTTATTGACTTGATCCCAAGGATCTCGTCGCAATACCAAGTTTCCACTGTGTATATATTTTCGCGTAGCTTTCGGTGCTGCAAACTTTTGCTAGGGCCTATTGGAAAGCTTACTACTGAACTTCGTTTTATTTCTGTCGTTTCTCACACCTCGTTTGGTACGATTTCTTCCATTTTATATCACTTTATCCGTTCCCTTTATACTTTGAAGTATTTAAACGTAATTCTCTTAAATGTCTCGCACTGTTATTTTCGTAACGGCGATTTCTCCGCTTCGCTGCAATACTTTTTCGAATCGAACTCGAAGCGACGGAGTTTGATCCCAGCCGCTTCGATGTGCCGTTTGTTGTATTTTCCAAATGTTTGTGTTGTTGGGAGGTGTTGATACTTTGTATTTGTTATCTATTTTCCTAGGTATTTATCTCGAGGGATTATGCGTGTTTCTTAATGTTGATAGGAAAAGGCTAAAATGATCTTGAGTGATGTCTGATGGGGATGATAACTATGCTGGTGACTGGTGTAAAAAGACGGCTTCCTGTGAATGCTGAGCGTACGTGACGTTTGTTTTATTTCCCTTTCCCTCTTACTCTTCTTTCCCCTTACTCTTCTTTCCCCTCTCAAGAATGATAAAAAAAAAGAAATTACATACACCTCACAACAAAAAGAAACACGTGCTATAGCAACCTTCGTAAAGTTAAATCTAAATGTTCAATATCAGCAAAGAATGAGAGGAAAACACGAATGACAAATAAAAGCGAAGAGATTGTGTATGCAGTCTCTTCGGCTCGAAGAAACTTGACACCCCACCCCTCTCCCTTGTGGAAATTTCCACAAAAGCAGGTGCCACACCCAGGTGCGTGCCAGATGAAAGAATGCGCGCACTGGAATAAACAGCGTGTAAATATCCTGGAAATATCGATCGAAGAACCAGCTCATTAGTTGAATTAAAGGATTCATTGCAAAGATATCATGATTCTATTTCTATAGCCTTTCTTTTGGCGCAGAGTAGGAAACATCGAACAGTCGATTATAGTGTACTTGATCGAATATCTAATGTTCCCTGAACAATCATAAAAGAAATACATGAAAGGTCTCGTATGCCCAGACAAATTCCTACGAGTAGGTCCAATGAGATGCAGTCATCACCTGGTTAGACGGCAAAATACAACGTGTAATGACAATTAATTTCAGTTCACGCTCATCAAAACTGCTTATTACTTTTCAAAGTTTTGGCTATCAACATTCGTTCGTGGGTGTATTTTGTTTGTTTGTTCTGTGTGTTTTTCCCTCGTGAAAGACGTAATGATTTCTTCGTATCGAACGTAAACTGCATGTTTACCGTAAACAAGCCATTCAGCTCAGCTCAGCTATATGGCGCATTCGATCTATCGAACTTGCAGTAACCTCTTATAGGCAGGAGCACATGGCGCATTCCTTTAAACTTGAAAGTGAAGCCACGTGTTTGCACATCGGCGCTTCCACACACAGCGCGGCATTTTGCGATCATCGTTATAGCAGACTTTCCGATTCCAGTCAGGGGAAAAGGAATTGGAATACTTCAGAAAATACTGATGTTTAAAATCCAATAAAAAGAAAAAAGCCTGAAAACAACGCATGATTATGTTTTAATAGTAAACAATAATTGGAAACACAGAACAGAATTTTGCATCCGCTCACACAGAAGCTCTCTTGAGAAGATGAAAGCATTCCCCGTCCCCTGCTAGATAGTGGAAGCTTCCATAATCAGCCCAGCAAGTATTTGGAGTTACTACAGGTGTACTTGCACTTGTACACATTCATTGGGAGAAAGCAATCAATCAACGCTGAACATTGCGTAGTTTGGCATCTTTATCGTGCTGGTGACCAGCTCGATGCTTCGGCATGTGTCATAACGTTATGTTTAGAGCCTGTAGGCCTCATAAGTCGACGAGTTTAATTCAAAATAGCAAAAAGAGGGAGATTGAAAAAATACGAATTCTGGTGGAAAAATACGAATTTTGGAGCTGCTGAGTACTAATTTGTGCTTCCAAAGGTTGGCAGCTCTGCATAAGCTTTACGTAACAATTTATGGGATTCATCAATCCCGTTCAAACAAAGAATAAACTTGCGTAGACCAGATGAGCAGAATGATCTGTCAATTCACACTTGAGAAAGCATCCATTTCATTATTTTGCATTGGATGTATTGACAATCTCTTTCTATTGATGTTGCCAAATGTACCACTTTTGCTGACAGGTGGATGTGCTGGCAAGCGGCATTTATAAGGTTTACATGAATAATCATTACATGACAGATGCTTATCCCAGTAAATTTAAAAACCAACATGCCTGTTGTCCGAATGACCTTGTTTCTGCTCATGCGCAAAGTGGAACTCCGAACTGGCTAATAATATTTACATGTAGCTACTGCAAGTGTACAACCATGTACATGTACCTTGACCTTGTATTGTGAACGCTTGTATTGTGGCGCTTTGAGATCACCAGAGCATATTCTGGGTAGAGATCAGCGATGAGAACATATATCCTGAGTCTCTATCTCTTCTCTGACCTTCCTTGACCAAAAGTAAATGTCTGAGTCAATCACGTGGACATCACCTCGCCCAATGTGTGCCAATGTCTATGGAATGCATAGCAATGGCTGAATGGATGGGATAGTTCAGTGTAAATTATGCCCTTTTGTGTTCTTTTAGTTTGTCATGTGCTGTTCCCATTGCACTAAGAGTAGCATGTTTTTTCAGGTCGCGATCAAAATCGCTATCCAGATTTTGAAATTTTTTTAATGATGACAACAGTTTTTTTTTTTTTTTTTTGAGATTTGGGTTGCCATACAAGTTTGTGCAATTGTTTTGCAAAAAGACCAAAAGTTTTTCAGAGAGAATGGTGACAAAAAAAAAAAAAAAAGAATTGTGAAATGTTATATCCAACAATGCACCACACATGTCACTCCTTGCTATTCTTACCATGCTATGGGGCACCGCAGTATATTAAATTGGCCTTGAGATGTAGACTAGTAAGCACACCATTCATAACATGTGCAGGTTAGCTCTTTTGATAATGATTATAACCCCCAAAAAGTGTTTTTTTTTTTAATCAAACAGTGAGAAAACAGTGAGAATAGTGAATCAAAGAGATGTGGCTCCAATTGCTACCCAAATTTCAACATTTTGGCAATGAGAGCAGCACTATTGAGTATAAATTTACCAGTTTTTCCAGTGCAAGTCTTATCAAAATGACTGCAAGTAGTCTTGTAGATGACCACCTTTTTTTTTTCTTTTTTCTTTTGGCTTGTAGTTAGCATTTTGTTTCATACGTCTTATAGTATGTTGTCATATCTTTTTCTCAACTGATGAAAGTTTTCTGTACAATATATTCCAAGTAGAGCTTCATCTCACACTTTAATGTTTCTGTGCAATGGATTTTGGACAGTGCATGTTTACAATGCTATGGGCTTTTCTGTGTCAATTTGCACCGAGAGCACACAAAGGATTAATGCATCTCTTCGCTGTGGTATGATTGAGTACAACTGTTCACATAGTTGACATGTCATCAATCATACAGTTGCAGTCATAACTAATGTTCTACACTGCCCTGTTCACATTAATAATTTATCCTGCTGTATTTTTATGTCTGGATGGGAGAGGGGAGAAAGAAGACATCATGATCTGTAATGAAGCTCCAAGTTTTATTTTCAATCTTGGATTGTCTTTCTGTTTGCAGAATACTGTATGTGAAATATTCATTTCTTAAAACTGAAACTTCTTGTTTTCGAGAGTGAAGAAGCTTCAGAGTAGTCTTGAGGCTCTGCAAGAGAGAGATCTATACAAATATATCTTTTAGAGAGGTAGGGCAACTGTAAGCAATTATACTACCAATTAATGGAAATTTGAATAACATGTGAAACTGATAAGGGATGAGATGTGATTGGAAGGTCTTTATGAGCATGCTTAAGTAGCTTCCACGATTTTATGTACTGAACGTGATTACTGATATCTATCTTGCATCAAATACACTATTGCCTTTTTGTCTTCACACAGTGTGAAAGGCTAGAGGTAATGCGAGTTACAGTCTTCTGCTGAGTGAAATTTGATTCTTATGATCTAGTAGCATGTATAAGGGCAATGTTCTTGGCAAATCTCAAACAATGTGTTATCAAATGAAATAGCAAGTTTGAGAACCGATGAAATGAATCACATTTTTTGAACAGAACAGATGAAGGATTTGTATCAGGTGACTCTTTAAGTCACATGACTGAGATGTGTTTTGTAGATGATAAGAAAACAAAGTGCTGGAAAATGTATCCAAATGTAAGTGCTTATTATTTCATATCATTACTATTTTTGTTTTTTGTTTTTGTAGTAACTTTATATATTTAAGTAGAAACATTTTATACAATTTTCTAAATGTTTTTCCTGTGTCGCCAATAATCACTTTGCACAGACCTCCCATTAGGGTATTTCAGTTCTTGTCAGCATACCTTAAAATGAGGTTAGAAGAAGGGGGAGGGGGTCGCGGAAGGTGAAAGAAAGATGGGAGAGTTCCAGGAATGCTGTTTAATCTTAAAGGGGGGATTCCTTAGCTGGAGGCAGTCTTCAGGTGAAAGTGTATGATTATTCAGATAATTCCTTACTTTCAGGCTGTCAGTATTGCCAATCAAATCTGATCTGGGACAGGCATGGATTAAATGGCACCTTCAGCTATTCCCCCCTAAACTTAGGGGGTGACATCTCCAGCCAGCGGTCCAACAGAAAGTGATATCATATTCCTCCAAGACCAGAAGAAGCATGAACATCTCTACACGCCGCGAGGAAACTATCTAGCAATCTCGGAGCAAATCCTCTTTGATTGAGCACATCACTTTCTGAAAGCATTAGAGCCCTGACGTTGGTAACATTGCACCTCGGTGTATATTAGATATTTCTGACCGGCAAGTGGCTATTCTGGTGTCAAGGGAATATCAAGAAGCAGGAGTGATAACACTTTGGATGGGGTGATATTTCATTTATGCTGTGAAAAATTCAACTAAAATGTAAAGGGCTCTGCTCTGTGGTCAAAAATTACAACAAAAACTTGCAGGAAATGGCCTGTGATGTTCACTGGAAATTGTAAGTTTGTCCAAATAGACACAGAACTGTTATGTATCATACTGTCAATGAAGTCATAAGATGTGAGCTCATTTTTTCATCCTCCTTCAATAGCGATTTCAGAAGTAAAACTCCATTTGATTTGGCTTTTCGCTTCTTTTTTGTTGTTGTTGAAATGTGCATAGCAATGGTATTACTTAAAATCACAGTCTGTATTCTGTGAAATGTTTCTACCAGTGATACTGAGAAACTGTCCCCATTGAAATGTAAAAAGTTCTGTTTTGTGGTAAAAAAAAGAAGAAAGAATTGCAGTAAATAGCCCCTGATGTTCATTGGAAATTTGAAGTTTGTCCAAATAGACACAGAAATGTGATGATTATCTTACTGTCCTTGCAGTCATAAAATGTAGGCTCAGTGTTTCATCTTCTTTCAAAAGAGAAGATTTCAAAAGTAACTTTCCCTTTGATTTGGCTTTTTTTAATGTGATTATTGAAATGTGCATCTCAGCAATAGACTTTCTTTTAATCAGTCTCTATTCTTTGAAATGTTTCTAGCGATGGTACTGAGAAACTGTCCCCCTTTCTGACGTCAGCCATCTTGCCATCATCTTTCTCCTTATGACATGGTGTAGTTGTCATTGCTGTGGTAAAGATCCGGTGTGGGCCATTTGGCGAGCTTCTAAATAAATCTTGCCGGGCCAGGAATGTATTCTCCTCTCCTGTTTTGCTGCCGCATTCTGGCCGCTCGGCGAACCAAACCGCAGGGAGACGCGGAGAATGCAGGAGGCGAAATCGTAACTTGATAGAAATAAATCATGGGCACTAAATGTATTTTAACAGTTCCCGTCGGCCTACCGTAAAGGCATGCAGGGGAATCGTGTCCATGTGTTTGTGTTTTATCATGTCTGTGTGTGGGTCAGACATCTCAAACATTTTTATGAAGCGAAAGAAAAACAGTCTTTGTTTGTCTGTTACTTTCATGACCTACAAAAGCCGAGAATTAGGCCCCTGCAAAGGCTTTTAATAGTGGATATGCTATTACTGTTTATTATTCCAGGTACAAATAAGGTTGTCGTGTTCATATCTGTACATTGCAAGATATGTTCAGTTACGTTTTAGGATCTGCTGTGATAACTGACTTGCACTGTTTACTTCATCCATGTGTATTTATGACAGATCTTTACTGATATTTGTGGACTGTGTTTATGTGCAAATAAAACCAGCAGCTAATGGCTGATGGCTGTTTGGAGGTTTGAAAATCATGCTTTCTACCCATTCTTGTTTGAGATACCTTGTATATATGACAGTTTCTTCTTAATCCAATGCATGATGTTTTTTTCTTTACAATTGCAGGATAGTTTTTACTTGATATTACTTGGTTCTCATAGATTTATTTTTGTGGTTTTCACTTTAATGGCAGACAACCTTGAAATCTACTGGAGATGAGAACGTACTGCCATAGACAAAGTATGCAATCCATTCTGCTGTTAGGCCTGTATTATCAAAAGCAAATGATACCACTGAATTCTAGTTCAGTCCAAATCCCTTCCAAATGGGTCACAAAGAGTTTGAGTCTGTCAATATCAAATAGGATATCTTGATTTGTTCGTGTAGTAACAAAAATGATTCAGTATTAGTTATTGATAATGATGATGTATATGATGTTGATTATGATGATGATGGTAATATTACTGGTAGCCATGTTAAAAATAATTAAGAAAGTAAGTTAGCAATGATGATGATGATGAAAGTGGTAATGATGGGTGTCAAAATAATGATAATGAAATAATGACATTAATAATGAAAATGACATCATACAAAATAATGAGGATAATGGTGGTAATGATTATGATGATGATACATTCTAATCATAATATTAGTAATAAAACATATAATGAGGGTTATGACAGTAATGGTAACAATGATGATTCAGTGTAAACCCATTCTTCTCCCTGTGCGACATTCAAGCCAGGTTACCACTCTGACCCCTTCTAGTGCCATTCACTCTTGTGTGGGAGATTGATGGTTACTGCTGTGACTTGGTTTGTCCATTAGTGATTTACACTGTAATTGAGTATACCTGAATCGTAAGAACGACCCAAGTCCATGGAAGACCATTTCAAGTAAACTTAAAAAAACTTCATATCTTTTTTATTTGTCCAATAATATTCTACTTAACTGTGAAGGGAAGGCAACATTGTATACATATACAAATTAGAACATATGATGCATCACGCGTTACCCCGGGGTACCGTAGTACCCCGGGTTACCGCGTTGTGTAGCGCCACCTCACAGTCACTAGAGGACAGCCAGAGAAAAATGCATGCACTGTGTGTGCGTGTACATAGTCATTCCCATGGCGCTGCATGTTATACTATGCATGCATGGCACACTGTGATACCACTAGTGTGGGCTTTAGTGCAGTGCAGTGCACTGGCTAGCGCGCGCTAGCTCCAGCACCAAAATAATTTCCTCTTTTTGGCACCCAGGGTACAACCTTTTTAAAAAAAAAAAATAATTCAACAAAATGGCTGATTTTTATTTGGTACACCGGGATACCATTTATGTCATCATATATTATTATGACAATTAACATTTACATTAATTGTGGAGAGGCCATTTTGTGTGATGGACTTGGGTCGTTCTTTGAATCATATGGACTTGGGTCGTTCTTTGATTCATATACATGATATTCCGCTATAGAGATGAGAGAAGGACGAGAGAGGGCGCTATAATATGAATGTAAGAATGACCCAAGTCCTTCATTCTTACATTCATATAAGATTTAACTCATTTATTTCAGGCACTTCCGGGGGTAATTAGGATTTATCATTTATACACAAGATGAGTCCATGCATAAGCTACAATTTCCCATGTCAAACTGAATTTGGCCAAAAATTGGACTTGGGTCGTTCTCATATTCAGGTCTTCAATTGATTCCAAACAAAACATTATGTACCAACCACAATCAGATATGTTCCCTGATTACAAATGTGCCATAATATCGGCATACCTTCTCGGCAAATATTTCACATTTTCATTGTTACCCAACTGAGAAATTATATCATTACATTATTTCACACATTTCTTATGCATATGTGTCGAGTTTAGCGCAAAAATCAACTGTTTCTGCCGGCATACATTGTAGGAGAACTACATGTTATGTTTTACCTTTAAAGTGCAGTGTGCAATCCAGAAAATCAGACACACTATCTCAAAATGACCTAGTACTGCTCTTTGCACTCTATGTGTATTATTACTCTTTTGGGGGGACATATATATTCAATAATCATCATCAAACTATGATAGTTAATCTCATGGAAACATGTTGATATGACACCAGAAATGCTGTTTCAATTCTATGGTTAATGAAAACAGCCACTAACTGCATGCTCTATTAAGAGTAGAGGGATGATTTTATTTGGTGGGTGCACTGTGTTACACAAAACCAACTAGTCATCCCTCACCATCTCACTGAGCTCTCTTAATTTTTGCTTTCCATCTCCAGGCCAACCTGCATGATGTGGTGGCCGTCTGTTGTGTGTGTGCTGCCCTCGACAGCTGTTCCTCGCTGCTCTGAATGAAGGTGAGAGTTGTAGCGCTGGAGCATAATCTCCACTCCGGCATCAGTCGGAAATGATTAGGCGCCAGAGTTCCCGACTACCCACCTGAAAGCGATATCAAGTGTTGGAGTGCTCCAGCTTGTCGTGCGATCATTTCTGTCACAGTCACTTAATTGCATTGGGGGAAAACTGCAGAGCTCTTTTTACCTGACAATATCTACAGACTCTGCTCGCCTCCTGCATGCTTTGCTGAGCGTAAAACAAAAGTCTGCTACATACATTATCAAATCAAAAACCATATGAGCTGCTGCATTTAGAAATATTCAGAGAGAGCAAGCGATGTTAGCTTCTCAGCAATCAATCAGATGAAAGTGTCATATCATACACCCAATTTCCTCGTATAATATACAAATGTACGATCTGTCTCTCTCATGTTTTCAACATTTTTGTGCCTCCGCTACGAAGTGGCCGGAGGCATTATGTTTTCGGGTCGTCCGTCCGTCCGTCCGTACGTCCGTCCGTCCCGTTTTGTTTTTGTCAATATCTCAAGAACCGTGCGGTGGTTTTACATCAAACTTGGTATGAGGGTATATCCTTGGGGGATAATACTTTGTGTGGATTTTAGGGTCACAGGGTCAAAGGTCAAAGGTCACAGATTATTTTGTGAAAAAAAAATTGAAATTTCATGTTTTTCTCCATATCTCGCAAATGGTTCAAGGTATCTTCATGGAACTTAGTATATATGCTTGTACCGATGGGCAGTGATTATCTAGGGAAGTTGGGGGTCATGGGTGAAAGGTCAGGGGTCAAAGGTCAGGGGTCAAAGGTCAAGGTCAACTCCTCAAAATATTACTACTTTCCTTAAAATGCAGTATGCCTGAAGGTTTTTTTATGCCTCCGCAACGAAGTGGCCGGAGGCATTATGTTTTCGGGTCGTCCGTCCGTCCGTCCGTCCGTCCCGTTTTGTTTTTGTCGATATCTCAAGAACCGTGTGGTGGTTTTACATCAAACTTGGTATGAGGGTATATCCTTGGGGGATAATACTTTGTGTGGATTTTAGGGTCACAGGGTCAAAGGTCAAAGGTCACAGGTTATTTTGTGAAAAAAAATTTGAAATTTCATGTTTTTCTCCATATCTCGCAAATGGTTCAAGGTATCTTCATGGAACTTAGTATATATGCTTGTACCGATGGGCAGTGATGATCTAGGGAAGTTGGGGGTCAAAGGTCAGGGGGTCAAAGGTCAAGGTCAACTCCTCAAAATATCACTACTTTCCTTAAAATACAATATGCCTGAAGGTTTTTTTTTTTTTTAACTTGATGTATGGCATGTATTACCCAATATTTTTTGTATTTTTGGGGAAGTTTCTTGCCAAAAGGTCAAAGGTCAAAAGGTAAAAGGTCAAGTGAAAGTGCTAAATTGCACTTTTTCCTCCATATCTCGAAAGTAACTCAAGGTATCATCATGAAACTTACATATTTATGCATGTTCTACCTAACAGTGATTTTCTGTGGAACTGTGAGGTCAAAGGTCAAAGACCAGGTTTAGATAATGCTATTTTCCCATTTGATACTGAAATTATACTTTTTCTCAATACCTTGAAAATTACTCAATGCATAAACTTATAAAAGGGTCAAAAGTCAAGTAAAAATCATCAGTTCCCCAAATACCTGCACTCTGACATTTGAATAATTCATCCAATTGAACCTACATGTAGTTCTAGGAAAGTGAACATTCAGCACATTTGTGGCAAACCTGTCATTTTAATATTTTGCCAATTGTGTGAAACTGTCATCACACATTGTCAAGACATTGTACTATAGACCTATTAGGAGAACCATGCATTATGGCGGAGGCATATCAGTCGCCGTAGCGATATATCTAGTTATAAGATATAACTGGCTCCTTATGACAGGTGTACTGAAGGGAAATAAGTGTAGGTTTGATCATGCACAGTGATTGATATTTATATAATTATACTGCCATTGCATTGAAGCTATCCGAAGAATAAGATTATGCAACATGTCTTCATTTCATGTGCTTGGATGGTGAATTTGCAAAGGCCTACATTGTATCTCAATATCTTTTAAAGATAATAAAAAGTTTTGGTACCTCAAAAGTGTCCTTGAATTTCCTTGTCTTAGTTTGTGTTTCAGGTTAAAGTGCCTTTCATATAACTAACACTGTGAGACTTACTCGCCCCAAAGTGCTCTCATGTCTTAGTAATCATGCAATTAACTGCGACCAGCAGCCCCATACGCATAGCGACCAGTAGTCCCATACGCATAGCGTAATCGGGCTTCGCATTGTAGCATTCAGGATCATGACAGATATAGTATCGCAGGGTAAATGTCAACTTAAAATCCCATAAATTCTTCAATTTGAAGACTTACCAATTAAGTTGAAGCATTGAAAACAGGCTTCGGGCAACGTTTGGTTCTGCCTATAGGCCCTTTCTGTTCGAATTGATGACTGAATGTGACTCGGTCGACAGGACCTCAGGAGAGCTACATACAGTACACTGAATACTACAGCCAGTGCATGCGAACACATTGCATGCACACAAATTTCAAATCCATGAACGGATAAGATGTTTGTGTGCGCATGCGCTGGCCATGGTATCCAGTGTATGTAGCTCTCCCAAGGTCCTCTCGACCGAGTCACATTCAGTCATCAATTCGAACAGAAAGGGACTATTGGCAGAACCAAACGTTGTTCGAAGCCTGTTTTCAATACTTCAACTTAATTGGTAAGTCTTCAAATCGAAGAAATTTTTGGATTTTAAGTTGACATTTACCCGCGATACTAATTCTGTCATGATCCTGAATGCTACAATGCGAAGCCCCATTATGCTATGCGTATGGGGCTGCTGGTCGCAGTTAGCTATGCGTACAATGGGCTGCACGCTGCTGGTCGCAGTCAGTGGTTTCGTACAATATTTATCGACGCTGTACAGCGTCGGCTCTGGTACGAAACCATTATTGCATGATTACTAAGACATGAGAGCACTTTGGGGCGAGTAATTCTCACAGACAACGTACTTTAACCTGAAACACAAACCAAGACAAGGAAATTCAGGGAAGCTTTTGAGGTACCAAAACTTTTTATTATCTTTAACTCAAATTGTAGCCATTAGCATTTGTTCTTCCGATATTCATAAGAATTTAAGACCACCAGCATGAATACCCAGGATATACATTTAGTTGCCCTACATTAATCATCATGTACATTATTCTTATTTCTTTTTTATATTTGTTTTCACAGTATATATATGATTTATTGTCTCTGTGCTTTTTCGTACCATAATTCTAATACATCTGATATATACCATTGCATTTATGGTACATTTTTTGTACATTTTACCAGTGTATGAATGCAGAATTAGCTTTAATAATGAAGTAGCTGCTTTGGCGTTCAAAAATCTGGAAGACAAGGATGTTATGTATGAATGTTCATGATTAGATCGCCATCCTGTAATCTAGTCATGCATGATAGCGGTACATTTCCAGATGGCGGTCTTGTTTGAGAGTCTTTACCATGTAAACGACTTTTTTGGTGGAGCTAATTATGCTTCTTTTCATCCTCTATACATCTGTATGTGCTGCAGTCTTTGGTTGTGTTTTGTACCATGTTGTACTGTACTGTACTGTACTGTACTGTGCCATATCATGCCCGATTAAAAACATTCACACGCTCTGTGGAGACACATTTTGTGTACGGTACCTCAGCGGTTATTTTTGGACTCACATCAGAGGGGTCACATGTTTTGTAGCAGTGGGCGTCATCCATTTTGCGTTCTTACCCTACTTGTCCCTTATGAAGAGAATCACATCTTTGTATTATGAAGTATAGTGAGTGTTATTACCTGCATTCTTCTCATGCCAACTCCTGGTACATTGCGCATTTGGACAAGTTTGCATTCAAGCGCTCATTGACGGTATGCTTTTGGAGCACATCGCAAAGTTGTCCACTTTTGGCACAGTATGGTGCAGCGTGGTACACTTTGGGAGCCTTTGAGCACTCCTCTGGCATAGGTACACTGTATGATACGTTACATCACGCTTTTAGAGAGTTCTTGAATATACCCTTGCGTGACCAGTGACCAGGGACAACAAAAAATTAATGTCTGGCACTTGCTGATATAATGTACTTTACTTTATGTTAAGCAAGACATCTACATGGTTATTTTGGATTTTGTCTTCAATGTTTATGAATAACAAAACATTGTTAATCTAGGAAACTGGACATTTGGATATGATGTTTTGAATTCTCAATAAATGATAATCCATGGAAAACGTAAAAGTTTCCAAAACAATTGAAGGCAAACTGAACACTTCCAAAATCCTGTCACAAGAAATCCAAACAAGTATTAAAAAATAGCAAAACAGTTCACAATTTCGCTAAATGGTTCACAGGTCCCTCGGCAGGGGATTTAGACTAAAATCGGCTTTATGGCCCTGTCTATCCATGCGATTCAGGGGCTTGACAAATTTCCCTCAAATGGTGTCAAAAGTTGTTTTGAAAGCCCCAGCTGTGTCTAGCTTGCAAACAAAGTGTAAGATCTCCTACTGCTATTCCTGCATTGTTGTGTCTCTATGGTACTGCTTAAAGATCCCTTTAATATGGATAATCATGTACCGTGGTAATACTGATCCTTAGTGGAAATCCGCTAGGTATTCTATTGATGCCGATACGTCTGTGGAGTGCCAACAAAAGATTGTTAGTCAATGATTTTTAGAGCTTAGCTGGACACTGTAGGAGTGGGGATATCAGGGCCAGTTTGCCTTTTTCTTTCTTGTTTGGGGTGGGGTAATCAGCGAGGAGTACTGTTATGTAACTGATTCCCCCAAATGGGCATTTTTGGACAATGCTTTTTCACATCTCATCCAGGGCATGTGAGTGTTTTAGCCACAGGAGAGTGAAAAGAAGAGAAAAGTATTGCAGTATACTTTTATAGCGTGAGTACAGCCTACAATGTAGATACATACTGTATAATTATAGTGTTTGATTACTATCACATCTGAAAGTTGTTTGTATTTGTAATACCACCTGCCAGGCTTTCTTTGCCATTGACCAACTCTCCTTTTTTGCTTTTTCTGTTGATTCTGTCATTGCTAGTGTGCCTTTTTGTGAAGTCCCACATTGATATATTATCCCGTTGTGGACGAGTCCCGAGTATATAATACTCTGGCAGGTGTCTATGGGAAATGCATGTTGTTGCAAAAGCAGCCCATCCTCAACAGGTTAAAAGAATAATGGCTGTTATGTGCGTTTATCTCTTCTGTTTTTTTCTCAACTCGGTTTTCATTTTGTCTGCATCCAATCCTGATCTTCAGAATATGCAGCTATTATGTACACCACATTTCTGTTTATCACATATCAAATAGTACTGTTATCACTTCTGTGATTTACTCATTTGACTTACTTATTTACTTATTGTTTCATGATGAATATTAAAAGTATCAAAAACAAGTCAGTGATCTTGAATATTACTGAGCTTGGGAATTCATTAAACCCAGATCAGTTATGGTCATTGATGCTTTCTTTACTGCATACACTTTTGTAGATCATCTTTGGGGCTTTAGAACATTTGGTTTATACTTCCTTCTTTACAACTTATCCAGTTCTTACACTTTGACCTATCCAGTCTTATGATAACAATGAGATGTTCATAATCATAGCATTAGTTTTATCCCTCATGAAATACCATTGTAATTGATAGGAGTCTCTCAGAAGTGGGTCACTTTTATTTCTAAAGATAAACCTTGGTGATACAAGGTTTGCCAATGTTCATTTGATGCCCAGTAGCACATATATGGGCAACTAGAAAAAATTTATGCATTCAAAGTGTAAAAGACAAGATTTAAGATGTACATTTATTTCTAATTACCGAAGTTTGTCCAGTTTCAACTAATATATATGCCACATGACTTTGCTCTGATATCATATAACAATCATAATAATTTGACAGATAAAGTCTTGTAAAGCAGGACTACAGTGTACTAAAATCTATTAGAGAGATACACAACAAGAATGGTTTAACAATTAAGCATAAATAAACAATTCAGCAAATATGAACCCACATTTTTTTTTTTTTTGTAATAGGTGTTTGGAAATAAAGTTTTATCAATCGCACATTATTGGAACTAAAACTACTGAAATAAAATAGATGTTCAGTGACTAAGCATGCCCCTACTTTGAAGAAACTTGGGGCATTTTCATTGGGCAAACATTTTACGTAGCTAATATGACTTTAATATTCAGCTATTTTTTCATCCAAACTCCCTCTGATAACTGTAAGAAGAGAGAATCACCTTGTGAAAACTGAGCAGGATTTGCCTTGGTCTTCTCAGACCTGTCTGATCTTTTCCCATCAGTTTTTTTTTTTTCTCTTGACTGTGCTTTTTGAGGCTCGAAGTATCTTGTTGGGTAATGATCACAGTTCGAATGGCGTCGACCGAGCCGTTATTTCCGCCTTTCCGTAACCCCCTCCTCCCTCTTCCCTTCTATGTGGATCCTATCCCCTGAGATCCCCAGGGGCTTTCCCCGTCTCCGATTTCAATCTTTGTGGTGTTGGAACTTAAAGCTCGCCCTCTATCTGCGCTATTACACCCGCATTGCTCTCTGATCTTAAGTGTTATCTCTTCTCCGCCTGCAAGGTCAAATCGTTCGGAGTTATCCAGTGAGTATTGGGGTTTAGATACCACCCCTGAATTTCCCTCCAAAAAAATTTGACCGAATAATGCGTAGTGCCGTGAACTCCTCCTTTCCCCTAAGTCTGCTAAATGCACATTTCCTTCCTGGAGTTTGATAGCAAAGATAGTTTACACAACACTGTGTTAACATCAGTTGCATCTAATCAAAGCTGAGTTTTGGTTGTCAAGGTAATTCATACATCTGTATAATTGTCTACAATATGCTTTTGAATATCTATGGGACAGTATGTTTTTAAAGTGTACCAATACTCTGAGTATTATGTTTGTTCTGTTTGTACAATATACTTGAGACGTGCCTTCTGCAAAATTTTAAAACTTTTTGTCGCTGCGACTATTATTCATTGGGGTTTCTTAATGTAAATTCTAAAGAGTGTACAAAAACAAGAACGACTTGAAATAAACTTGTTGATCACCTGATTCTGTCAGTCGATGGCTGCGCTGTCAATATTTTTTCCAAGTACATCTTGAACGATATGCAATTCTGATTGTGAGTGAAAGGGTGAATGTTCTCAGAAGGGCTCAAAATTCATCTTCTACCATTTGGAATTTCCTTGTAATTATCAAAAGTCTCTACCACAAAACTTGTCGAGCTGACATGATTTTCAATAATAATGAGTCATTTTGGAGTATTTTGAGATCAACACTGAAATTAATGATCAAATAATTCCTTTGTACAATTGAGTCTTTTGACTGCAAGACATGAATATATCTCATTGAAACACCATTAATTACCATTTATCTAATTTTATATAACAATTCAAGGCTAGACTACTTAACCAATCAACTGCCAGAAATCACTTTTCATTGTTGATTTTTTTTTTTAATGCCTACGCCACGAAGTGGTGCCGGAGGCATTATATTTTCGGGTTGTCCATCCGTCCGTCCGTCCTTCCGTCCGTGGTAACAATGGTAACAATTTATTATTCAGTACAGAAATTGCACTTTTTCTCCATACCATGAAAATTACTGAATGCACAAACGTATGAATGGGTCAAAGTCAAGTTAAAGTCCTTAAATCCCAAATACATGCTCTCCTATTCATCCAGTTAAACCTAGGTCAAGGAAAGTGAACATTCAACACATTTGTGACAAACTTGTCACTTTAATATTTTGCCAATTTTGTGAAAATGTTATCACACATTGTCCACATGTACTATCTAGACCTATTAGGAGAATCATGCATTATGGCGGAGGCATACCAGTCGCCATAGCGACATTTCTAGTTTATATTTCTGAATCTTTTTTCATTGTGATTTTTCCTATTGTAGCATCTCATGAGGCAAAGTGAAAATTATCTTTCATTGGAGTGCTGTAGTGTTTTTGTTATTGTTGCTTATCTCTCTTACAGAATTTTCAAAAGCCTCTTTTATTGAGCACTATCAAATTCATATCTGATTCTTAAATTGGCAACATTAAAAAAAATGAAGTTTCTGTTTCTCTTAAGCTGGCAATTTTTTTGTGCGTTAAAAAAAAATTGTAGATGTTTAATAATGAACTTAAACAATTTCCCCCCAAATTTTCTCCAATTAAATATGGAGAGAGTTTTAGGGTGGTCAATTTGATGATGACAAGATGATAATTTCTGCAGTGATATTACTGTATGACTTGATGGGCCATGGGGTGTGTAAGAGATTGATCCAGAATGTCAAGTTACCCTATTTTTTTTTCTTAAATAATATATCAACATCATAAAAATGACTTGAGTAGGTGTCATGTAGGATAAAATATTCTGGAGGGATTGTGATAGATAAATAGCAACAAAAATAATAACAGCAAAGCAGTACATGGTATTACTGAATATGCCATGTGATATATTCCGCAAAGTTAGACTCCACAAGTGGTGGAATAAGTGATTACGAACCATAGTGACAAAATGAGAATAAAAGGTATTTCCCCTTTTCTGGAGAAAAGTTAAGGAATTCCCACATGGGAGACACCAGATAAAGCAGATTCGTCTAACGGGAGGCAATATTTTCACCAGTCATCAATTGTGAATCAGTCATCTAGTGAACTTGATGGAAATAAAAGAACTGTGAAATGTACCTGGTAGAGAGTATTTTGCAAGTTTTGCTCCATAACCTCTGCATATAGTGCAAAGGTTTTTCAGATGAAAAATGTTTGGAGCGGAAAAGGTATTTTGACTGATTGCAGAAATAAAGGTTACACCTTTTACAGGGAGAAAGTCCTACATCGGCTTGATGCAGACTCCCTTTTTCTCCCTCACCCTCTCCCCCCCCCCCCCCCCCCCCCCCCGCCACGTGAAAAGTCCTCATTTTTCATTCACATTAGTTACATTCTTACACCTTTCTGCACTTAAAGAGTACTGTATACGGAATATTTCGTGAATTTCGTGAGTCAGCTACTATTCACGTAATTAAAAACACAAAAATATTGACTCTGATCCAGATATGAATGTAACGTATGTGTAACATTTTCTCCGTTCAGTACACGACTCCACGATCGCGAATTTAACCACTCGTGAAATCGTCGGGAAGTCTCGATTCGCTTAATATATGGTGTATACAGTAACTTGAAATTTCAATCTTTGATGATTTAAGCTCATAGTTTAGCCCCATATAGATGCACTCAAAAGTTAGTACTTTTAAAGATTAGTTGATGATTATAACCACAAGACATGTTTAAGGGTTTATGCTCAATCCACAAGCTGTGGGGACTCCCCACTCTGAGTTTTGCTTCATATAGATGCGATAGTCAACGAACTTAGAAGTTAGTGTGACCTCTCCTTGAATTATTTCCTTTATAGCTTCCAGGGGAACCTCCAGTGTGTGCTGTACACTACTGTATTGTTGCATATTATCTGATTTCTTGTTAGTGCTGCACATACCAAGTACATATTTTTTCTGTTGCATCAGTTATAATGTTGAAATTCGCAGTTACACATGTATATTCTTTTTTTTTTATGTAATGAGGACATATGTTGATTCCTTTTTCCTTCAAAGTGTAAATAAACAACATGTACTCCCATTAACATATTTTTTCATAGTAGTCCATCTGATGTGGAAATATTTTGTTTTCCCTCAAGAATCTTTCAATTTATTATATTTATTTGAAAGAAAGTGATATCTTATTTGAATTCATCACAGTTGTCTTCCTAATTTTCTAGAAGAATTATACAATTATTTACTATCAAAATCAACTATTTGAAGAGATAGATTATGTGTCAGTCATGAACAGGAATGGTTACTTTCAATTTAAAGAAGAATGAATGGGAAAAAAAAAATAGAATCACATCGACATGATAAAGATTAAGGTGGTAGAACATTCATCCAAGAGTATGCTGTCTTACCGTTTAAAGCTTTCTCTGCTGGGACAAAATTTTAACCTTTAAAGAAAAGTGCAGTTTCTTCCATGTACTTAACTCTTTATGTGCCACGTTCGCATGTCCGGCTCAGTCGACGGCGTGCCAACTTTGCATATTCTGCTCAACAAACAAAGTCGCCAAAACCGATCGATAAATCGCTAATCCCACGGTACAATCAAAGCGTTTCTCGTGATTTTGTTCCTCTCACATACGGCTTGCATTTTATGTGGTGATTGACTATCAAGCAGTGTTCCCAACTAGATTTGCGTGTACATTCTAAGTTTCTGTCACTATTTTATGAGCAAAAGTCATGCCTTTACAGTAATGTAGCAACCGGTAATTCAAAAGAAAAATTGAAAATAGAATTGTTATACATTTTATATCTCTATAGAAGCAAAGTTTGGCATTCCTCTTTAACTTTGCTCACTATTATGTCCAGCTTAACAGAAATTTGTAGAAGTTATACAAATTCGAAAAACAGAATACTTTCCCAAAGCATGACTTCCTTCGTGTCTCAGAATAACGTAGCACACAGGGGGTTTCCACCATGGCACATAAAGAGTTAATATATAGCACACACACACACACACACACACACACACACACACACACACACACACACACACACAGAATCATATTAAAGCTTTATGAATAGAGAAATGCAAAGGAGAGATTGGAGTATCAATTTTGAAGATGGGCACTCAAACAATCAGTAGTCACAGTGTGATTAAAATGATTTGACATAGAAAGCATTGTCCCACATTCATATATTTGCGTTGGAAACTTAAGCAATATTCTTTAAGTAAACTTTTTCTGTAGTGACCTGCCAAGGCCCTTATTTATGACACTATAACATAGTACTTTAAAATCATTTCTTGAAAGACCCTTGCTCAACCTCTCATGAATTGGTTTCCCCTGTACTCTCAAGATCATAACAGAAGTGATTACTTGTAGTTAAAGAGATAAGAATTAGAAACTGAGAGTGTCATTAGTAACCGTGATCCATCCTTAGAAGACAGACTTCCAAGACAGTGGGCGATGTTTGATCTCAAATTATTCACTTTCACACACAGGAGGAACGTTCAAGTGCATTTTAATTTCCCGATTTTCATGAGATCCAAGATTCCTGAAATTAAAATGCACATGAAAGTTCTTGTCTACACTATATGCACTGAATATTAGTGGCAATTCACAAAAATTTTGTGCCACAGATATCTTGCTTTATGGTATCAGTTTTTGAATCATGATAGTGTCGGGTGAAAATGAGAAGGGCATTAAGTTGCCACTAAACCCATAGGCCCGAATTCACGAAGGTGGTACAAATGAAACCATGGTTTAAACCATGGACAAAAACCATGGAGCGCCAAGTGTCTCTTGGAATATTTCGTTACGAAATCAGTCATTTTGTTGATGAAATGATTATTTTGTGAAGAAATGACATTTTGTAACTAAATGAACATGACAGTCCACGAAATGATAATTTCGTTAACGAAACGGTCATTTTGTCGACGGAGTGATCAATTTCGTAACGAAATATTCCGTGCGACACTTGGCCCTCTATGGTTTTTGTCCATGGTTTAAACCATGGTTTTATTTGTACCACCATCGTGAATTTAGGCCATTGTGTTCGAGACAACTTAACGCCCTTCCCATTCTCAATCGACGAACACGGAGAGAGGGTTATTTATTGACTTGAATATCACTCCACAAGTTATGAAGTTTCAAAAACGGGTTTAGGAGTGTAGTCAATCAGATATAAGATGAGTCAGTTGTGTGTTCTTCATTTTTTCATGCATGAGAATGCAAAAGGTACTCAGCGAAAAAAATATAAAAAGCCTTGGCAGAGTGCTAGGATTTTCTGAGAGTGTGCAACCAGCTACAAGTTTGAAAGATTAAATAAATGGGAATCATAATTTTTTTTGTCCCTTCTGGTTGCCAGTGACAGTATTCAATAGCATTGGAAGACTTTGAGTTCTCATGCCATTGAGTATGAAAGTGAAAGGAATCAGTGTTTGACAGTAACAACATATGACGAGCTGATTTTTATTAATTTTTTGTTTTGTTAGTAGTATATAGGGCATACAAAGAAACAACCCGGGGCTTGTTTTTATCCAGAAAACTCCTTAACTCGTTGAGGACGAGTCCCGAGTATACTCGGACAAGCGTCTATGTGAAATGCATGTTGTAGCAAAATCAAACCGTCCTGATACAGAGGCCTGTGACATTGAGACATGTTCACACTGTAAATGAAACTCCCAAAACTGAAATAACATTTTTCTCTTTATTGAGCTGTGATAGCATTTCCGCAAATTACAGTCTGAGCCAACAAATCATGATTTGTATTAGACAAGTTCTATCCAAAGCAAGGCTAGATTATTATGCCTCCGCAACGAAGTGGCCGGAGGCATTATGTTTTCGGGTCGTCCGTCCGTCCGTCCGTCTGTCCGTCCGTCCGTCCGTCCGTCCGTCCGTCCCGTTTTGTTTTTGTCGATATCTCAAGAACCGTGTGGTGGTTTTACATCAAACTTGGTATGAGGGTATATCCTTGGGGGATAATACTTTGTGTGGATTTAGGGTCACAGGGTCAAAGGTCAAAGGTCACAGGTTATTTTGTGAAAAAAAATTTAAATTTCATGTTTTTCTCCATATCTCGCAAATGG